>VYXB01005975.1:395780-827579 GCA_013397135.1 Pachyramphus minor | reverse complement strand
AAAATTTTTTTTTTTTTTTTTTTTTTTTTTTTTTTTTTTTTTTTTTTTTTTTTTTTTGAGAAAATGAAGTTCTAATGATTTCACCTAAACTCACCGGGGAGGGGTAGCCTTTGTTTTGTGCTCCATTATCAATGTTAAAGTGGAGCTCCTTGGACTCCATCAGAAAGGAACTGTATCTTACCCGTCTTGTTGCATCCTGTATTCAGAAAAAGACTGCTGAGACTTGAAGATTTTGAGCAACATTAACAAAAGTGTCAGACAGCCTTGCAGGAATCAGCTGCCTGTGAGGAGAGATGACCCAGCTTTGTGTGGTGCCAAATCAGTGAACAAACAACTATTAATCTGCACAACCTTTGGATTAGATCCTTTGCAACAGAGGCATATTGTTGTGCTTCATATCTTCTAGAGGTTTACAGCTGTCAGTTTTTTTCTGCTACTTTTGTGATGCAACATAGAACCAAATGCAATAATAGATGTTAGAAATTGTGTAATTTCCACTTTAATCTGTGCCATTTCTTAGAACCAAACAGCCTTCTCAGTTTCTTTTAATACAGGTTTTGGTTTGTGGGTACTCAGTCTTATGTATTTCTCTTTTTTTGTGGTTAGTTGTCTTCTTTCTTGGCGTTTGTACTTCCACTTTTAATGCACTAAAGTATTCACTCAAAGATCTTAACTAATTTGAATGAAATAATACGTGTAGGGATTTCTCCACTATGGAGAAAATAAAGCAGATAAATGTGTGCACCATAACCTGCTAGATCTTCAATCTGTATTTTGAATTTATCTTTTACTGCTTTATATTTATTTTTACCTAGCAACCACACCTCTACAACTTTTCCAGTAATACTGAAAATGGTGTGATGGATGAAACTTCATTTACTCTTAAGTAATAATTGCTTAAGCTCCAGACATGCAAGATGTGTGGTCTACAGATGTACCAGTGTTGCAGAGGCAAAAATTGATGTCCATGGTGACTGGCAAGAAATTACCCAAGTGTGAGAAGGGACTGCCAGAACCTTCCTGAGTGTGAGCAGGTTGTTAACTTCGCAGTTCGTGTGAGAACATCTGTTGGCTGCCTGCTTATTAAAGAGCCAAACAGTCTGTAAGGAAAGCACAGCCTGTACTTGGAATATTGTTAACTATAGGGCCAAGTCATTCATCTGGCCTCTCTGGGAGACACAAGTTGTGGTTTAGAAAAAAAATTGAAAAATTGAGTGTGTGAGAGCATGAAAGGAAGGAGAAAAAAACCACTGAAAAAACAATAGTCCTCTTTGGTTATAAATGTAGAAATATCTGTGTTCCTTTTCTCAAGGTTTTCAAGGAGCTGTGGCTCTGGGACTGCCCAGTGGCTGCTTTTACAAAGCATCTTTTTCTTGTGCCATTGGTTACATTAATAGCATTGTCTCTGATTCTATCTTGTATCCATTATGAATATGTATTTCTAAGGGCAAAATTTGGAACCATTCACATGTGTGCTTTACAACAGAGAATGAAGATGGAAGGAAACATTTCCTTTCTTCAGAAAGGAAGAAAAACTTTCCCAGTGTTCAAAGTTGTGTAAGATGTGGGAGCTTTTTTATGTTGAGTGTGCAGTGGGTGCAGGTAGTCATACATGCCCTGAATCTGTCCCTATTTTTCCCTGTGATCATGGAAGAACTGTTAGAATCATAACAGAATAACAGAATTTACACAACTGTTACCTGGGAGACACCTTTGGAAGTTACCTTTTACTCTGGCTCTCAGCAGGATTGTTGGCAGCATTAGATTAGCTCAGCTGTACCTTTGCATCTTCAAAACTTCCTGTGTTAAACCTGCATATTTAAATGAAAGAAGTTTTCTTGACATACTGTGAACCTCCACACCTGCAGCTTATGACTGTTTCTCCTTATTTTCCCGTGTGCTGCTAGTTGTCATTTGGCTTCTTAGTCTTTGTAGCTGCCTTGTACTATTTGTAGTCTACTGTTAGATCTTCTCTTGGGATCCTCTGCACGGAGAGGAGATCTTTCCTGTGCTGGAACCTGCACTTTCAACATCCATTTTGAACTAAGAGACCCAAAACTGTGAAGTGTTGCAGCCTCACAGCACTGAGTAGAAATGCATCACGATTTCTCTGTCTGTTCACCATGCTGTTCCTAATAGAGCCCAGTATGGAATTTGTCTGATTTTCAATGAGCACGTATTTAACTTGGTGCCCACTGTGACTTCCAGGTCCTTTCTCAGCCCATATTAGTGTGTGATTATTTAACCCAAGGTGCAGTACTTCACATTTTTCTTTGGTGAGAGTCATGTGGCTTGTGTTGGTGCAACTATCAAGGTTTCTTGGGGTCCATCTGGCACACACTGACCTCAAACCCATCAGTCAGGTTAAAAATGTGCTTTAATGGAATGTTTGCAATACTGTTTAGGAAATAAGAAACACTCCTGTTTCTGTAAAAGAAACAAAATAAACAGGAACAACACCAATATTATCTTGAACAAATGGATAGTAAGTGATAGGGTAGAGTTGTTTGGATTTGAACTGTCCCATTAAAATGAACTGCAGGGGTGTGGGACCATTAAGCAGGTTACACTGGCATCAGGACTGGTGTGTAGCCCAAATAGCAGAAGAGCATTAGAACGTTCTTTGAATGGGAACAGTGAAGGGCAAAGATGCTTTTTAGGATTGAACCTGGTAGGCTGATGGATGGAATTAAATTACATATTTACCTATAAAACAGGACACTGGACAAAGTGACCCAGGAGGCCCCATCCAGTCCTATATCCTGTGTTCTTTTTAAGTAAAGAAGCTATTGCAGTTTTGTGCATGTGAGACATGTATCTTTTGTCTCACTTTTTGTCTGACTACTATGGTTTTGATATATATTTTGCCCACAGCAAATGCCAAGCATAATATTTTTGTCTCCCTTATGTTGTCTTACATTATTTATCTCTCTATATCCGAGCTACAGACTTAGTTATATGCAGGGAGACAAAAATAGCTGTTATTGTGGAATGTGTACATGCTAGGATTTGCTTGTATTTAAGCATTTTTTGAGTGTGTTTCTCAGGAATGCTGATAATCCATATTATTGTAATCTCTGTGGTGCTCTCTAGCCAAAGAGGTTTGATGGATTTTGGTGCACAAGCCATTCACATTTCTTCTATCAGGCCACTTCACCCTTGTTAAGCAGTAATTGTTGTAGTTGATTGGTGATAAATTGATGAATAAATGGAAGAGACAATTTTGAAGGCAGTATTGGGAAGCTTGAGGAGAAGGAGGATGTCCAACAGTGTCATTGTACTGGAAGATTCCATACAAAATGTAAAGTAGCTGAGGAGAAGCTGCCTTGGGAAGCTTTACAGTGTTTATGAAGTGTGCTTCAAGGAGAGGAAAAAGGCAGGAATACAGGACTGAGATGAAATCCAGGAAAAAGCCTTACCTGTCATAGTGATCCCAGGGTACTTCTTATTGGAGTACATAGTTTATTGATAAGCTTCTGCACCTGTTCAGTCACCAGTGTCAGGTTTATGGACAAATCACATCCCATATGTAACCATCCTAAATGGCATTTTCAGGAGGAAAAGAAATCTAGCTTCCCAAGTTAAAGACCTCGCTCGGGAGAATATCAAGGTATTTTTTTAAATTGTAAATGGTTAAGGCTTGGTTTTCTATTTGATTGTATATGAAGGGGCCAGGATGTGTAGCAAATAGGGAATATGTACTTTTGTGTGTGACGTCTGTGGTGATGTGGAAGGGAGAATAAGTCAAAGTAAGCTTCTACATTAAGATGAGAAAGTTGTAAGACAGTTTAAAATTAAGTGAACACCCTGTTAAACAACTTTTTGAATCTTCTCAGTGTGGAATAATGCTATCTTAACCTTCCTTATTACACTGAACTCTGTAGGTCCTAATTAAATAAAGGCTGATCTAATGAATGTAAGTATACCACTGCTTGCCTTTGAGGGTATTTCCAGGGCCCTGTTCTACAGCATTTTCTGATTTTAATGAATGCAGACAATCCCATTGACCTGGATGGGACTATTTGCTTAAGCCAAAGGTACAGTATACCTCCATGTTTGCAGAAACAGAGCTGTTTTTTCTCTCTCAGAATGTGAAAACAAGAAAATCTCATGCAATTATGTAATTATAACCTCGTCAGTATAGTTATCATTAAGTGCTATGCAAACAAAACCTGTAAAATAAACTGCCACGGAGGTATCTCCTTAGGTCCTGATCAATACAACTTACCCTCTTACTGCAAATTGGAACTAGTGAGTAGCTGTTACATTACATTGTCTCTTATTGTACTTTTTTGTCTTCTACAGGAAAAAGTAGAATATGCCTTCCTGATAATTTTTACAGTTGAAACATTTTTGAAGATTATAGCATATGGATTATTATTACACCCCAATGCGTATGTTAGAAACGGATGGAATTTATTGGATTTTGTAATAGTAATAGTAGGGTAAGTAACTTATCTTTCATCATGTAAATATTTTAAATTTTCTTTACAGTGAGCTAGATACAGGTCTGTTTGGCTGCGAGGAGCAGCCTGTGCTTGATTTCTGTTCCTGTGGAGCAAAAGAATAAGCTAAGTAAAAAATTTACAAAAGCCCTAAAATTGTTCAATGCTTACTGTACCTGTATGATCAGTTTTATAGTGCAAGTTCCCAGAGAATTCTGAGTTCTGATGAAGATTTTTCCACAGTAGTCTTTCAGAATATTTTCCATCTGATTTTTGAAGGTAAACTGATATCTTTCCATATGATGAAGTTGATCTGTTGAGGGCCATACATGATTTCATTTACTTGTTTCACACTATGCTGTGATCATGTGGAGATATCTATTGTAGGAAGACCTTGGGGAGAACCCACATGTTTTGAAGTAAAGAGTGGTCAGGGAGACAGAATTAACTGAGTGATTCCTTGACATTCCTTTGCAAAATCTGGGGGAAGCTGGACTTTGTTTTGGGATGCTGCATGTCAGGCCCCAGACATATTTATGATTTTGGCTTGCCTGGGGTAGAATGTCTGCTAAAAATTACCCTGTGCACCTTGCTATACCAGGAAACCCTGGAGAAGTTTGTTCTTTGCCTCAGAACCTCATACCTTACACAGGTTACAGAAGAGAGGAGACTGGAGCATCCCACATTTACGTTGTGCTGCTGCTTATGATTAACTTTTGTGTCAGCAACTTCACATCCATGGTTGTTCCAGTTCAGTAGATCCTACCTTGAGCTATCTGGAGAATGAATCTTGAGACAGATATTCACTACTTTCCTAAATATTGTGGAGATAATTTTAAAAAATGTTTTTTCAGTACTGTAAATTCTGTTTACTGAAAATATTAATTATCTAGAACATGGAGAACGTTATCCATGTTACCTTGTATGTTGTTGCTGGCTTGCAAAGACAACCTCAGTATGCATTGTGCAGTTTTAATTTCTGTTTTAAATTCAAACTGTATCAAGGGTTGTGTGTAATTGAAAAGGCCCAGAAATTAGAGTGTGTGCTGCTCTTTACTTGTGTCATTACAGTAGAGAAAAAGATGAAAAGTAAAAGAATTTGCAGTAAAGCAGTGTTAAATTTGGGCAAGTGCTATGAATGTATGAATGCCAGCTTTGTACCATTTTGATTCTGAGATACTAAATGTTACTGAGATGATTGTATTTGGGCCAGTTGCTTGGCATTCAGAGAGTTTTGGTCCAGGACTAAAATTTGTGTATAAATAGGTCCTTCATCAGGTCAGGTCATTCTCAACAGATTGGCCTCTGTGCCTGAAGGGGAAGCTTGGTGGGCAGGTGTGGAGACTGTCACACATGAGCTCTGCTCTCTTGCCAAGCAGTCACTTGAATAGACCTCTTCCCTCTTGTCAAGTGACCACAGAGTTACAGTAACCCTGGAGCACTCTAATTAACATGACCTCTATCTTTGGCTGTGTCCTAAATACATGATAACTAAAAAATTTTCCATTAACTCATAAAACACTCATTATTGGAGGCTAAATGTAGTTAGGTCAAATGCTCACACTGAATCCATTGAAAATATGAATAAGAAAGGACTGCAAGTTATCAAATACTGAAAATATCACACAAAGATTGTCCTAGCTCAAAACCAAAATTTTTGGCATGTAAACTATCGTGCAGGTTGTCAGCAGTCTATGTCTAAGACAAGGTGGACCTTTCATAGCATGTCAGTCTTTTAAGAAGAGCACAGCCTACATGATTAAGCAAGCATGAGTCCCATTTATTTAATTAATATGTAAAAGCCTAGTGAAAAATTGATTTTCATATATAACCCAAGGTGGATATCAAATCACTTCTGGATCTGATTCTATTTGATTGGCTTCAATGTGAAATTTCATTAGGTATTTTAATAGCTTTGAAAGAGCTGCCATGATGTCCTATATTGAATGTATTGAAATTTGCTTCATGTGCTTTCTCAGCAGAAAATGTAACAGTCCAAATGCATTAACCTTGATTATATACAAAGAAATCTCTACAAACAAAAAGGAAACATGTATAGAGACTTTTTTCCAAATCAGATCTGGCATTTAAACTTCGATACATTGTAGAGGAATGAAACTGTAACTCTCAAGAAAGGAGATCAATAGTTCTATACCTTGGTGGCTTTATAGGAATAACATGTGTCCAGGTTTCAGCTGGACAACATCAAGTGACAGAGCTGTAGACACAGCTGCAATATAGACATAGCTGTAACCAGAGCATGAATTACTTTGAGTGGTCTACTACTTGCCTGCCTGCTATCTTACATAATTTCCATTGATTTCTGTTAAAGAATAAGGTCCTGGTTAGAGAAAGTTTTCATAGCATCTGCTGTGCCTGCAGCCCTTTAACTTTCTGAGCACTGTGTGAACTGACAGGCTGAAAGCAGGTTCTCTGAATTCAGGACTTGATTCAGAAGTCTTTTTAATGTCTGCCTTTAGAGCATGAATAGTCACTCCTGAAATCACTGAGGTGGCTCATTTTCCTAGAATTATGCTTCTGTTAAATTATGTGGCTGAATCAGGACCCGAAATACTAAATGTCTGGGTTTGGTTACAGCAGTGTGTAGGTTGCTGATGTTCATTCCATCGTCAGTAGAGTCTTTGTGGCTGGGTTTTGTTCTGGAGGAGAATGGGGTGGACTAGGGATGGTTATTGACTGATATGGTTCGATTGCTGACTGGGGGAAGGTCAAGTCTCCAATATTCTAGTTTAGGCAACCTATTAATACATGATTTCAAGCAACTATCCAGCATGAGAGAGCTGTTAACCAGAGTTATGAAAAGTTTTCATGACGACAGTAAAGCCCCTACACATTTCAGGCATCTTTTACAAGAGTGAAACACATTTTAGATTTACAAAACTCTACTAACTTGATAATCTTTTCTGGAGCAGTGCAATTTTGCAACTACTGAGCTACAGACTGCAAAGGATAACATAGTTTGTGTGGTCCAGCTGCAGTCTACAAAACCACTCATCTGAAGTGGAGCTCCAAACTAAAACCAACCTGAGATTAATTTGTATTTCAAGCACTTGCATCACTTTAAATTGCTGCAAGAAGTGGGAAAGAAAAATAAGTCTCATCTTCCAAACTGTTGTAATGACTCCTAGTTCATTCCTGCAGGGAAAGAATGCAGTATAATAAATGAGCCATCTGGGAATATATTTATCCTCAGAGGTATTACATATAAGAAAAAAATCTTTTTTGTGTTATTAAATGTTGGATTCTATTTTTAACATATTCAGTTTCTGCTGACTGTATATAGACTATTGGAACTGCAGTGTCACTTGGAGTTCATATATTCCACCAAAATTAAACCAGATGGTTTTAGTTATCTATTTCTTCTTCTAAAGAGACGATTAATTCTTAAAATGTTACAGCTAAAATGTTTGAACCAAAGTAGCAAAGTACCTTCATTTATTTAAAAGTAGCACATTGTATGTATAAGAGAAATGCAAAGTTATTGGATACTTTGTGATCCTTGTTCTCTAGAGGGATTATAAACTCTTGCACTTCCTAACTCTTGCTGCCATGATTTAATTTGTACATATACTTCTCATTTTGAGATCTGAACACCTTTTTAGATCTGCAGTTCAAGTAATTTCCAAAGTAACATCTTTGATTGCTTTGTAAATGGATAGTGATGACCTTACCTTTCCTCTATTCTTCTAGATTATTTAGTGTAATATTGGAACAATTAACCAAAGAAACAGACGGTGGCAGCCACTCAGGTGGCAAACCTGGTGGCTTTGATGTCAAAGCCCTAAGAGCCTTTCGTGTACTGCGACCTCTCCGGCTTGTATCAGGAGTGCCCAGTAAGCTCTTTTCCATTTAATTCCATTGGAATGAATGCTGTAACTGCTCTGATTACTTCATGTTCTTTTTCCAGCCACTAACAGAAATGAGAGAACAAAAAAATCTCAACTTTATACTGTCTGGTTCTGTATATAAAGTGAATTTCAAGATGAGTGATACCCTTTTTCAAGTCAAACAAGGGATTGTGAATTCAGTCAGTGTATGATCTTCTTACACAGTTCAATAAGCAGATGGTGAATACACTTCCTTTTTAGGAGCTTTATATAAAAGTAAATTACGTGTTAAAATGCTAAAACACCAGAAAAGAAAATTCAGATTTTTTTTTTTCAATTCTAAAAGCCTGCAGATCTGAAAGTGTAGGTGGTCCTAAATTGGTTTATATGTTGCGAAGTGTATGCCAAAGCACATTACACATTTTGTCTTTCCTGCCCCCTCCAATGCACATGAATGCCTTCTGTTTATCTCAGTAGACCTAACAGATAAATTAGGAAACTTAAAAAGTAGAACGATGTTGTTCAAAGAAAACCATTGAATTTTCTGATATTTCCCATTTTCTTTTAATATGTTATTAATTACTGAAGCTATTTAGGCTGAATACAAGATTCATGGCTTATAATTCAGCTCTTTCCAAGAGATTCAAAGGAAGAAAGCTACTTCTGTGTTTATTCTATCATGATTTGTTACATGGAAATGATCATGATTGTACATATTTGGCAAAAGGACTTCAGCGAGGATAGAAGCACCCTATGAAATGTCAGAAAGGAAGTCTATTAAATTAAAAATGAGGCATATTGTGTTCTCATTGGTACTGTGGTAGCTTCATTAGTCTGGGATTCACTTGTTTTGGTAAAGCCAAAATTTAGAAAAATATTTGATTGAGAAAAAGAAAATGAAGTGGTTCTGAAAGTGATAGGAGAGATAAATGATATGAGTAAGTTTGTTCAGAGTAAAAATGAGTTTTCCTGGTTATTTATATTTTTCTCTCCAGACCAAAAATACAGTTCTGCAATTGGCTAAGTGTACATTTTCTCAGGACTTTCCACAAAGTTGTGGTTGTAGCACGGAGCTTGTTAAAGGTCATATGAAATGACCTATAGCCCCACACTGACTACATGCCCTTTCTCTTCAGAAAACCGTAGATTCTTGTGGCACATTTCAAGCATTTCTATGACATAACAGAGAAAATAATTAATAAGAAAGCTTTAGATTCTTTCGAAGCTTTTTGTTGCAGGAACATTTTGTGGTTCTGGGCAGTAGAATTTTTTTAAAAAATTATCTCTATGTGTCTATTTCAATAATGTCTAATAATCTGTAATTATAGAAAATTTGGGAGGGTGAGACATAGAAATATGGCTTATATCTTGTATCCTCTTTTTTTTTCCTTTTAGGTTTACAAGTTGTCCTGAACTCCATTATAAAAGCCATGGTCCCCCTCCTCCATATTGCCCTTTTGGTATTGTTTGTAATCATAATCTATGCTATTATAGGATTGGAACTTTTTATTGGAAAAATGCACAAATCTTGTTTTCTTATTGATTCAGGTAAGTCATGAAACTGTTGACTAAAATAAGGGTTTAATTATGTTTCCTTACAAATCTGTGGGATTTCAGTTTGAAATAGAACCAGGGACCAAAGCCCTAAAACTTCTGTAACTGCAGTTTATACCATGGTTCATAATTTTGGGAAGAGTGTATTCAGTGTGAAAAAAACCCACAAAAAACCAAAGAAACCAAACCAGCAAACAAAAAAAACTCAACAAAAAAAACCCCAAAAAACAAAACCCACACCAAAACCACAAAAAAAAAAAAAAAATCAAACCACTCAAAGACTACAACATGCTCTGAATAGGTTTTAATTTCTGATATGTGTAGTTTAAATGTCAGTAATGAAAATAATAAGGGTGACTATGTACAAGGCACAACTTATTGGCTTTTTTCTCATCTCTGCTGTAAAGGTAGCTAGTCCTCTTCCAGGGACTTTGCTGAGTTCATAATTTGTCAGTATTTCTCGTTCAAGATTGTGGCAGTGTGGTAAGAAGCGCAGTTCTGAAATGAGTAAAGAAAGAAAACAGTGTTCCTCCATCCAGGTGAAATGATGAAATGGAAGTGCATGTTGTTGGAGAATTTTGAAGGAGTGAAACCTCATGAGGGAGAGATCTCATCTGGTGGCTAAGGGTGCATTTCTATCAGCTAAGTAATGAAGATGATGTAGATGATGTGTAGGAATTAGATCACTTAATGGTCCCTGTGTTGGTATGAGGTGGTGGGAAGTGAAGTAACAGCAATGGAGAGGAAAGCAGAAATTAGCATGAGGAGCTTCTACGAAATGATGTATTGTTACATGCTGCTTTTCACTGCTTAATTAATCAGGCTCTTGTATACATTGTTTTGATTAACTTATTTTGAGGTTGTAAGGCCCAGTTGAGAGAGAAACCCAAAGCTCCCACGTGTTACCTTTCTCAGCATTTCTCAGCTTGAAATCTGGATTTATGTTACAGCAGGGTTGATGTTTCTTCATGCAAGGGGTTAACTCAACTATTTGAGAACTCAAAGTTGTGATTTTCTTGGTCAATTTTCAGATATACTAGTTGAAGAAGATCCAGCACCTTGTGCATTCTCAGGGAATGGGCGTCAGTGTGTCATGAATGGCACTGAATGTAAGGGTGGATGGGTTGGACCGAACGGAGGGATAACCAACTTCGATAATTTTGCATTTGCAATGTTGACTGTGTTCCAGTGTATAACCATGGAAGGCTGGACGGATGTGTTGTACTGGGTAAGTTCATAAATCACTGAGCTTTGTTTACTTTTAACTAAGCTTTTATGTTCAAGTGAGAATTGAGCTCGGTGTTTTGCAACACCGTCATCAGGCGATCTGGGTGAGTTTTGCAGGAGACAAGCTCAGCTGCATATTCTTTCCAGTCACACATGTTACTGGACTCCTCAGGCTAAAAAGATATTTTAAAACCAAATTTTTTCGTTGCTTATTTGAGGGTTTTTTGCCTATTCCATGTGGATAAATGTAATACTACATTTACATCCTTTGGACTAGCCGTTTTTCAAGTGAGCCTACAGATATTAAGTATGTCTTCACTGATTAAGCTTCAGAGCTCTCTTTTTGCAGTATTTCTGCACAATTTTTCACAATGTTAACATAAATTATAACAAAGCACGCTCTCAACTGTCATTGCTTGCCATGGGGACTGCAAACCATTTGTTAACCACTCAGAAACAACAAATTACAAGAGCCATGACCCTGATGTCATCTCCATAGAAGCAGCAAAAGGTATTCAAAAGCCTGTGTAAATTCCCACCTTTAAATGCTACTTTGGCAGAAGGTATAGCACCTCCATAGTCTTGCAGCATAAACAAAGTCAGCTGGACACAGACTGGGAAACTGAAGATTTATTTAGTCCTGATTTTCCAAATGAGAACACACAGATTTTTAAAGGAATAGTCTCCTAAATATACGGATAGACATTCCTCTGCTTAACCCCATTCCAGTCGAAGGGACATTACGTTCTTTCGTGAATCTCTAAGCATCTAAATATCTGATATGAGTGATTTGCCCAAGGTTATTCAAGAAGCCTGTGACAGCAACTACCATCATCAATGAGAATATTCTGTACTACTTGGTACTCTGCAGTAAGTCTTTGTGGCAATTAGGACCTTATAACAAATACAACTCTGACCGTACAAAGGCTGGAAAGTATTTATGGAAGAAGGAAAATGGTTCCTACTCTGTTAAAAGTGGGTGAGATCTCAAGATGTATCTTACTGCAACTATACTCCAGGTGATGTTGCTACCAGCAGCTCACATGGTGAATTTGTTTCCTTGTCTGGCCAAGTGGGACTATTTACTGTTGTTATCTGTTATGGAGTACTGGATGTATTTAAGGATCTAGTATTACCCAGTGAATGAACACATAATTTTATGTAGTCATTTGTTGCAAATCAAGGTGAGAGAAGCTGTTGCTAACACCAGTGTAATCTCAGATAAAATCTGTGGTAGTGGAGTACAGAATATGGAGATGTTTTAAGACAATGTTACTGTTTAAGATAGTTAAGATGGTAAATGGACATTTCTTTAGGATGGAAAAGCAAAAAAAAAAATCCAGGGCAAATATGAATATCTGCTTCCACTTTCTTACCAGAGATACAAAACTAAATAGAATACTCGAAGAATCTAAGGCAGCGATTTAACTTGATGTGCATGGGTTTTGTGGATTGCTTTTTACTTGGAAATCTGTTGATGATACACAGACTGAATCAGTTTTACACAAAACAAACAAACAAAACCAAACGCATAAATATTAGAAACTGCACAACATTCTAATTTCCATTCAGTCACTGTGTGAACAGTGAGATAAACTATGTAGGCTTACCTTGTGAGCAGGTGTAATGTGAGGGGGTGAAATATGTGCAATATTTTGCATTGTGTTCCATGGCGTTCTGTTAGCAAGGATGACAGCTTCCAATAGCACTCCCCGGCACAGCTCCTTATCACCTGGTTAACGACAGTAAACTTGGTTTAAAAATTCTCCAAGCACCAATAATCCTCTTAGGCATATCTATTATAAATTGATCCTGCTACTGCTGGGAACCCTTCAGATTGTGGTGACTCACATGGGCATCCTGCTGCTCACCAGTTTGCATCTGAATCCCATATGTCCTACTGTTTTTTAGAGTCTTCATCTGGCCAGTTTTTTCTTTCTAACTTACTTGCAACTCACTGGATAGCAGATATTATGTATTCCATCCCCAAGAAATATGACTCCTTAGTGCAGACAGTTAGACTTGGGAGGTGAAGGGGTGTAGTGTCCTTCTTTTCACCAGCCAGTGCAGCCTGTGTGTTCCCAAATTGTACGGTATGTTTGTGGCTGCACATCTGTATCTTCTCCATTTATACCAGGACTGTGTTTATTCCCAGTCACAGTCCTTTCTGTTTGCTCTTGAGCCTTAACTGAAGGCTCATGTTATTAGTTTTGGACTCCAGTGCAGTTCTTGTTATTGGCCAAGTGGCAGCGTTTGTGTGCCCAAGTTTTTAATGTTCTGGCTCCCATTGTAAAGCTGAGACCATTTACTCTTTGCCTCACTTTCAGTTTTTGCTAGCAAGCTCTCAAGAATTACAAAAATTTGAGTCTGCATTTGCATATCTGGCTCTAGATTTTCCCCATGTCTTTAAAACATCTAGATTTATAGTCTATTAATGGCAAACATGGATTTTGTAAATTGCTTTTTATTTTTAGCTGTTTCACTCGATACGTAGGAACACAGATAATGAGCAGTGATACTTGCCAGCAAAACTCCCAATTTTCCCATGAGTACCAAAATTATCACATTTAATTCTTCTTGTTTTCACCATAGTGAAGTTATCTTTAGTTACTACACTCAAATAATCCACACTGACGCTACTGTAACTTAAATGAGAGATGGGCAGAGCCTCTGAGAAACCACCTTAATGGGATGGGCTGCCAGCACTGTTGATTCAATGATGGAGCAACTGTGTATTAGTGGCCACTGAATTTTCCTAGCTCAATGTTATGGACAGATGCTACATTGCTAACTTGAACATTAACACTCCTCAGTTCTCTGACACCTAGCTAGTACTGTTCAGATTGATCTGGAGACTTTTGAGATTGAGGCACTCAAGCTGAAATTGCTGAATACATTGATATCTTAAATGGTTTTGCCTATTAATACACCTACTGATATGTTAACAAGATATTCTCTCAAGGATTCATGTGTAAAATACTCAGTTCATTACTTGAAATGTCTAAGCAGCCTCAAATATATCTAAAACTTGCATAAGGTTTAAGGAAAGGGATGTCAGGTTTTTTTTTTAATATAGCCTTTACTGACACTTTTTAAAACAGTCTATTACTAGTTTTCCTAATAACATATATTATCATCAAACAAATGCTTCATTCATAATTCCTATGAATTATAACAGAAAAAAGTGTGCAACTAGGAATCTGTTTCTTGCTTTAGAAAGCTTTATATTTCTCAGTATATTCACTGAAGCACCTTAGAACATCTGAAGAAAATCCATAATTTCTGTAATACAGTCTGTTTAGGCTGCACTGCGCTTTTGCATGTGCCTATATGTCCTTTTGCATAAGTGCCATTGAATTAATGTTACTGGAAGTAACATATCAATATAGAAAAGACTGTATCAGTATTTCTGTAACTGTATTTCCATAAACAAGTACAAGAACTGTGGCTTCCTCACTAGTTTCTCAATAGTACCAGGCAGTTTTCTCTCTTATGGATGAACTAAAAGGTAGAAAGTCACTCTATATTTATTTTTTAACCAGGTGGGAATTAGAAAAAATTATAACTCCCACATAAACCTATGTATAGAAAAAAATAATTACAATAATAAAATAAAGCAGTCTATTGATTTTTTTTTTTTTTTAATGTTAATCAGATGATCAGGAACTCGATCTTCTACTCTTGACACTTTTTAGAATGCTCCTAGTTCAAGAATATTTAAGGACAGCTTACTCAGAAGTATTATAAGGGGGTATAATCTACTTGAAACCAGCTGATGTGCAGCCAAAGATTTTTCCTGAACACAAGGAAGTGTTTTACAAAGACATATCACAAGAAAACCCTTGGCTCATGCACAAAATGTATTACTAAGCTATAAACAAAAAGCTGCAAAACATGAAGTATCATCAAAACTGTCATCAGAGTGCTGAGGAGTCTCCTAAAAAATACTTTTCAAAAAATGCAACCAGCGGTTGAAAAATCAGTAACATTCTAGAACTTCAAATTAAATGATTTCATAAGCTAAGTTAATAAACTACTGGGGGCGAGTTAAGCCATACTAGTCCCACTCCACCTGCAGAAAGGGAAGGCCTGTTACTGATCCAAACAATACTTGTCAGCAATGAATTTCATGTTATTGTCTGAGAGAAGTCAAAGACAGGGTTTTTTCCCCCTCTGTAAATCAGCTGCAAATACTCAGCAATGTTAAAAATTGTGAAGAAAAATGACAGACAATTCTTATATCTTCCTTTTTTCTGTTACATACCTAAGGACAGCTTAATTCTGCTCTGTTTGCATCACTCAGCACCACTCTCAGGTCATCTAAGGGAGACTCTTCAGTGGAACAAGTCAGCTCATCCCCAAAGGCATCGATGTGCTGCATGCTCAGTGCTCCCAGCCTTCGATGACTACATAGCCAGAAATTTAACACATGATGTACAGCTGGAGAAAGAGTGATAGGACTTTTGGATGACAGCATTAGAACATTGCATAAATCTCACTGAAAAATCTCACTGAAGAGGCAGGGATAGCAGGCAGAATTCTTTCAATTTGAGTGTTAATTACATGAAATCAGATTCATTTTAAAATCTGACTTAACCCCTCTGCCTTTAAGGTAATGATTTGGACTAATTACCTTTTTATGTTCTCTAGGTATAAAAAGCTCTGAATCAACTCATTTTAGATTGCAAAGAGGGAGAACTTAATCTCAGAGAGAAAAGGGAATGATCAAATTCAGACATGCAAACAGAGCTACCAAGCCAAAGAATAATGTATATATTAAGAGTTTGAATTAGGATCAGAGGGGATGAAAACACAGTGTAATTTGTTTCCAATTAGCATCTTAACGCAGACCACACCCGAGGAGGATTTTAAACTACCTCACAGGGAAATATCTTTCCCATGAAGTGAACTTGATTGACTTTGACAAGTTATCTCATATCTCAGTCTTAGCTGACTGCTGACCTGTACTGCAGTCAAAGTGTGGAACTAATTTCTTGCCACAGATCATTGCAAACACTAAAAAGAACTTATTTCTCCCCAGAAATTTTAAATAAAAAATGGGTAGAAACTGGATTAGAAATAGACTCTGAAATTCAGGTAGTGTTAAGAGTTCCACCAGTCAAATAGCTGGAGTTTCTTCCAAAAACTTTGCCATGAGAAGAAAACCATTATTTTAAAAGCATCATAGTTCCCAATGTCAGGATAACAGTTTAATAAATAAATTCAGATCTCCCTTTAGTGTTGGGGTTTTGGTCATTACTGCTACATAAACTAAGGTAACAATTTTACATCAGCTAACTGAACAGCATATGCTGTTCTTGCATTTTGTTGTATCCAGCATATGGGGAATATTAAATACATCCAATTGTTATATAATGTTGTTTAAGTGGCATAGCAGATATAAAAAGGGTGTTTAGTACCTATCACCAAAATAGATATTATTATTTTGTTCATTTTAGTACATGGTAGTTAAATATTTACAAAGTAAACACACTGTTTATCATATTAGTTACTCAATTTCAATAGTTTTTGAGCCCTTGGATTTAACAAAATCAAATCAGTGCACAGGTTTTATAAATTTCTTTTGTGAAATTAGCTTGGGCAATATAGATAAACAGGTAGAAGCACTCACAAAAATTGTTAATTCTGAACTAACAAGCTGAAACTCATGAAGGAATCAAACACTTGCATTTTTTTATACCCATTTTGTTAAATCTGGTAGAGTCTTCCACAGCAAACCTTCTCTGGGTTACTGTTTTGTAGAGGTTGTACTGGTAGTACTCTTGATTTTTTTGTCATGGTAGTGTCCCTCTGCTCCTCAGCTTCAACCTGGCATAGCTATCTGAAAAAGGAAATAACTTCTTAGCAGTCATGTTTGACATCAAGGCTTTCCTTGGAACAATTACTTGATTTCCGCCTGCCCCCTCCCCCCACTTAAACAGTAAGCTGATTAATGGAATGCCACCGACAGGAATTAGCTAAAATAGCATTATATGTAACATGAAGTATCTGAATGAGAAAGAAAGACCTGCATCTAAACGAGATTCTGGACAGTCTTAGTAAAAATTTTACAAACCATCATATTTTAAAGAATAAATGCCTCCTGTGAGTACCAAAGTTTTATGCTTCGTTTGCTAAGTATGGATAAAAACAACAGAAGGAAGAAATTGAGGTCTGTTCAGACAGAGCAAAGCAAATTTATAGAACTGAAGCAGTGTCTTACAAGTTGAGGTTTAACTTGAGAGCATCACTTACATGTCCTGTGTGCAACTGTAGCACAGTTTACATACAGAAGACGGAGGCCAAATTTAAGAGGTGATTAAGCAATTGTGAGGCTCTCTAGGTACTGTGACAACTTCTCTAAGGGATCTATTTCTCTTTATCCCTACTTCGATGGCTGAGCCGTGGAATTCTGATTTTGCAGTTGTAGCTGAGCTGGAATGCTTAACAAAGTAGTGGGCTCGGTGCACATCCCACCAGTGCACCTCTGCTTGGTTCAGTGGCAGCACCACAACAAAGGTGTCTGGCCAACCACGAAAATGTCAGAGAAGTCTGTGCTTTGACTCCAGAACCCAGATAAGATTAAATACAAAATTACATGCTTTTACAAACCAACCTGGAGGCTGCTGGGCTTCAAGTCAGCTTTTTGTTAATTCCACTTCAGCCAAGAATATCTCAGGACAAAACCTTTGAAGCCAGGGGGCTTTGAAAAGCTATCTGGTGTGCTCTACACTGAGTAGAATAAATAGCCTGATCTGAGGTTTTGTGAACCTCCATTGTATGCTTTGAAGAATGCAGGGTTAGTCCCACTTCACAAAATGCTGATTTCTGAAGGATTTTTACACCTGTCAGGAGACTGAGTCTGTCAGTCTTAACAATTTTTAAGATGATTCACTAGGTTATAGATAGCATTAAGTAAACCCACCAGTTATGTGTTTGTTGGGATGTTATGAAAAGAGGAAGGTAAAATTGAAACCTAAGGCAGCTAAGAAACTTAAAATATTAAAGAGAGTTTGTGGAAACATTGTGGAAAAAAATCAAAATATGTTTGTGCATTAGCACATTGTATCTGTAATGGTACAAATCCAGAATTAGAGGTGTTACTGCATTGCTTTATCGTTATCACCAGTTAGGGCTTACATAAATTAACACCTACAAAGAGCTTGCAACAATTTTCAGTAAAAGAATACCAGGTGTACAGAAAAGTAAGATCTTGATTTGCATGCAATTGCACGTGAGGATTTTACTCACAATTACCACAGATAGGGATAAATGAGATTTTAATTATTTCTAATTGATGTTTTAGATTGGAGTGTGCCATCTGCTGCTGTGTAGCACTAAGGGTTGTGTCTGCTGTAAATTTGACTTTCTCCCCATTTCACTTCAGAGTCTTGGTCCCTGATCACTTATGCTGTGTTGTAATGGTGGTTGACTCCAGCTACAGCACAGCTAACAAAATAATTCACTCCAAATGCCAGATGAGGCAGTTTCAGACTCTACCAAGTTTGTCCTATCAGCCCAAGATAATTCTTTAAGACTGCAGACATATATCCACAAACATACACACGTAAATGTAAAGAGCCAAATAGACAATGTGTTATGGTCAAACAGAATTAAGGGATATGAAAAATACTTTGTCCTTCCTATCATCCATCATCTCATCTGTCCTCTTGTTGACGTGGTGGATAAATTAGAACTGAAAATCAAGCAGTAAGACTAGAGCTGTAAAATGGCACAGAGAAGAGCAAAAAGGATGGTACTTGGGGTTGCCACAACAGGTGTGATGAAGACTAAAAGCCTGATGCCTCAAAAAGAGACAGGACAAGTCCACTGAGAGCCATTAAATATGACACCTCCCGTGGTTATTGCACATCCCTGAGCCACAGAGTGGGGGAGTCTTCCAAGATGTTTCACTGAGGATTTGAGATGTGATGTCTCCTTCAATTCTTGGTATTACTTTAGCATAACTCAAGGGCTTTTATTGCTTATATTTCTTAGTTGCAACTTCCAGTACATTTAACTCCTTATTCTGCACTTTGTGTGAAAAGTCAGCATTAATCCTTGCAATCTTTTTTCTGAGGATGGAGATTTTCCTGTTCTCATATATTAACCAAGTTCTGTCTCAGTCTTTAATCAGAAGGCAAATCGACTCCTTTAATCTTTCTTTAATTGGAAGTTATGGAAAATGCCTTTTGATGTGCATTGAAATAAGCAGCAAAGTATTCCAAAAGAAAAGGACTTCTTCCTATACTTTGATCTCTGGTATTAATGCAATCTGAAATATTGCTTCGTGAATAGAAATTACAACGCATTACTTGAATAAAGTTTAATTGTATCTAGAATTAAATGATAAAGCTGTTGAGTAGTGCTGTTTCAGGCTGGTTTTTTAGGAATTCAGTCTTAGGTTAGTGCCAAGGTTAGAGCCTGCTAGACTCAGGTGTTCCTGAATTATGGAATGCTTTTGAATTAGCCCAGCATTTGCCCAAAATGAAACATTTCTTCTGGTACTGGTTAGCTACAGTTGCCAGTTTTTACTTCACAAGGCAGTCCTGGATAGATGAGCCTAAAACACTGGGCTTAAAATCAAACTGCATAAATGAAAAGGAATTTTTTTATGCATTATACACTATAAAGTGAAGGAAGGAAATGCAAATCACAGTTGCCCATGCTGACAGAGGAGAATTTCAGCTTTGCTCCTGAGTTAGCACAATGCCTGGCTGCTTGAATATGTTCTGTTTGTGAGCAAAAGCAGAGTATGGAGTTCTATTGCAGTGATTCCCAGAGCTCTGTTTTCTCAAAGTAAAATTGCAAATATTAATATTTCAAGAAAGACACATCAGATGCAAGTGTTATCAACACCTGATGAATTTGTCTTCACACTGGTGACTTGCAAACAGCTGCTAATGGAAAAGTTCAGTTAAATGCCAAATGCATTCATATGTATTTGAAATTTAATTAAAACCTTTGCTCTGATCAGTTGTTGCTGGAAAACCACTTTGTCTGTATGGTATGAGCCATGTCTGTTACATGAAATGAAGGTAATGATTCCAACCTTTCTGAATGGCTATGAACCTTCTTCATATCAACTTCTCCAAAATTCAGCTCTATGGAAACTAAAAGGAGAAAAAAATCCAAACCAAATATATATTTTCAAGTTTTATTTTTCCTTTTTTTTTTTTCCCCCCCTCTAGAAAGTCTAAGTAATTTTAAGTTACTTTTTGGTACCTCAGTTCAGTTGCAAAAACATTTTACAAGACAATGCATAGATTATTTTAAAAGATGCAAGAAAAAGATGTGTAAAATAATCTTCCTTGGTTACTTAGGAAGTTTGTTTGCTTTGGTAAGTATAAACTGGTATTAATACAAATCACCACTGAAGAAAAGTGCTTATAGGCCTTAACTTGCAAAATTTAAGGTGTGTGCTTATATCAGACCATCCATAGGGCCAACCTGCAGAAACTGGTGTTATGATACATTAATAAAAGACAGAGGAAAAAAGAAAATAATTTTGAAAAACACTTGTTCCCAGGTTTAATATGTCTGTTCCAACAGAGGTGTTAAGGACAGGAGTCAAACTTGATTAGCTGCAGAGCTCAAAGCCTAATCACAAATTTCTGATACAACAAACACAACAGCAGTCACAGAAGAGAGAACAGATCTGCAAAAAGGTTCTACGTCACCATGTCTAATTTTTGCCTGCTGAATTTTCAAAGAACTTAAGAAGAATCTAATGCAAACTTGTCAGTATAAACAAAAAAGCCACAATAATTCCTTTTCAAGAAGATATATTTCCAAGAAGTTTCATGTCAGAATTATTTTTGTCACTTAGCAAAAGATCTTTTTGCACCTGAATGCTACACACAAAACCAAATTTCCTTGTTTTAAAATACCTGTTTTTCTGAATAGGCCTTTTTAGATCTCCCTGGGTATATTTCTTAAGTCATCCTTTGATAGGTATAATGATCTGGCTAAGAATGGACAGTGGAAAAGTTCTTTATAGAAAATATTCGAGTCTATAGAGACTGTATTTAAAGTTCAGTTACTTCAACCTCACTTAAAAAAAAAATTAACTAGCAACAACTTTTTAAAGTTTATTCAACCTTGATCTTGATATAATTTATGTTCAAAAGTGTGTCTGGAATGTTTCCATTACGTTTCTAAAATTTTACACAAGTTTGTTCTCATTTATTTATTTTTTAATTAATTTAAAATATCTGACAGCATCCAACTAGTATTTCAGGAAAAATCTGTTGGAATTCCAAGTTACAGAAAAAGTAATACTTCTTGTACTGTTGAGATACATATTGCTGTTTATTTTCTCAAATGATCATTCATGTAGATAGGATATACAAGAACTAAAAATCCTAATATTTCACTATACTTTGTGATCATCATTTTAATTGGAGATCTGACATTTATTTCATGTTCTCAGTGTTAAAGAACAGAACTGTTGCAATGCCCCATTTCTGTTTGATAATATTTCTGATCTGAATCCTAGATTCATTCACCATTTTGTTTTAGGGTATGTATTAGAAATCCAAAGTGAACGTGGCCAGGGCCTTCTTTTCACGTTGTTCTTTCATTACTGAAGGAATGCATAGAACTTTATCTAACCTGAATGATCAAATTCTCCTTTTCTCTGACTCTTCATTGCTGTTAATATAGTGATCTACTCTATAAGATCATCTTATTTCTTGCAGATGAATGATGCTATGGGATTTGAATTGCCATGGGTGTATTTTGTCAGTCTCGTCATCTTTGGGTCATTTTTCGTACTAAATCTTGTTCTTGGTGTATTGAGCGGGTAAGCATACACCTTTTTCATCATGAAGGCAGAGTCCTGAATTCAGTTGCCATGAACACACAGGTTATCTCATACAGGTGAGACTTCAGGTGCAATGACATCTGTTAATAAATCTTTGTTGCTTCCTCCTCTGATTAGAACAGAAAAAGTTGTCTCTGGTTATCATATAAATAACACACAAACACCAAAATCAGAGTTTAGACCTATCAGTATATATTTATGTCCAGCCTTGTGGCAAAGTTATAAAAAGGACTAATAATTCTCATGCACTTAATTAGATGTTATTTCAATTAATCTTCTAAGGCATCACATCTACTAAAATATTTGGGTAAGTAAATTTAAACAGTTGTTCATTCATTTTTATAAGCACTGGATAAGTAATAAACTTTGTGTTGAACCTACGTGATCTGGCAGCTGCAAAAAGGACTCTGCTGTTTAATAAATGACTGAATCATAACTTATTTCCTTACGTTTTACAGGTAAATGATGCAATAGGATGTGAATGGCCATGGATCTATTTTGTTAGTCTTATCATCCTTGGCTCATTTTTCGTACTTAACCTGGTTCTTGGTGTACTTAGTGGGTAAGCAGTTGAGTTAACATTGTGTATGCTACTGCTACTTGTAAGATGGCCTCTGCATTTACTCAAGCTTCTCAGCAATGGCTTTTTTGCATGCACTTGAGATTCTAATGTCATCCTACCAGTGTTTGCTCTTTGGACTGAACTGTGTGATTCTACTGCCTGTATCTGTCTTGACATCACGTTCACCATGCTTGCTAAAAGTACTCATTAAATGAGGCACTAATCTCCTTATTCTGTAATATTGCTGCAGGGAAGAACATTTTGCACACAGAGATGGGTGGTACACCTGTACAAATATTCTGCCCTGTAGTTATATACAAGTGGTTTTTTTCTGAAAGACCAACTTTTGCTTTTGTTCAAATAGTCAGAAAGTAATTGAAGTGTTGTTTATGTTTACCAGTCACATATTTTGCACAGAATTTTACAAAACATTTTTAATGGGTGCTTCAAAGCAACAACCACAGAAAGAGTGTGGCTGCATTACCCTGACACGAAGTGTTTGGGGCTTCCTGCGTTGTTGAGCTGTGAACTGCTGTGACAACCTGCACCGGGAGGCTGATATATTTATCAATAATCACGTATCAATTTAATGCAGTTGTCAGTGGGAGGTTGTCACAGCTTTTTGTTGGTTTGTGAACTCCAAGCTTCAGCCAAGAATTGAAGTCTTGCCAGCTGTAGCTGTATAATGTGCCTTTAAACTGTAATTTATGGCAAGAGTTTGTCAGGTTTTCTTCTTACAAAGCCCCTTTACTTGAGGTTGCAACTCCATTTCCTTTGCTCTTTCCTCGTTACTGACATACTTGAGCTTGGGAAACTCCAGTTTATGGTCAAGATATTTTCTGATATACAAAAGATCCTGCTAGAATTTGAATACTAAAAAGAAAATTATTATAGTTGTATATATTAACCAGAACAATATAGTTTGCTGTATATCTCAGGGAAGCTGTGCCATCTTTGTTGGCCAACAAGGTTTTTCTCTTGCATGGAAAGCAGTCTGACACCACAGTTACGGTGTTCTCGGGCTGCTGATTGTGTGTACAGCCCTATTCACAGCCTTTGCCACACTGTATGCTAGATTTGAAAAAAAAAAGTAATGCATTATTCCAGGAAATCAGATAAACAAAATTTCCAGTTGTTGATGTAACTGAGTTACAGGAGCATTTTTATCTGATGAGTGGTTTTACAATGTGCTTTTTAAAATCTTAAATCATTTATCTGTGATAGATTACTGTTGCACACAGGAAACTAGGGAAAGCATACTTTTACCTTACTGCCAGAATTGCTTTACAAAGCAGATATTTAAAAACCAAAAGGTGATGCTAAAACAACATTGTTGATTTTTCTTTTAGTTAATCTCTTCCTTCCAAGACCTATCCTGTAAAGTCTGATTTATACAGTCATAGCAGCTTTGTTTTATCCAAGGACAAATGTGTAAGTCGTAAAATCAAGGGCCTAGCTTTCAGCCACACTGAACAAACAAAATAATAAATAGAAGGACAGATAAATGAGAGTAGTTGCAGTGTAAATAATTTCTTCTTTTCATGCTGTTACCTAACGTTGCTGTGTGACCGGACTTTGCACTGAAGTCATTAGAGGATTAGGCTCTCACAGTTCCTTCCCTGGCCTTTAAGAAGGTTGTAAGCACCAATTAGTTTTCTTCCTGTCGTGTGAAGGTGTCTGGTAACAGATAATAAATATTCCTATTTTTCCTTCCATGACTCAGATTGCTATTGATTTGGGAGTCTTCTGGTTTTAAAAATAAATTGCAGGGAAAGCAATGCCAGATTTGGTATTTTGTTGCATGTGTTAATTTTCTACTGAAACCATGGAAATTTAGAGAAACACTCATGACTCAGCTTTACATTTGATTTAATACATTGAAAATACTATATAAGGCTTGCAACATTATGACACATATGATATTTGTTGGAATATGGAGTTGCTCTTTAGCTGCTTTTCCGATACAGGAAAAAGAGATGTCCCCATGTTCTTGGGTTCCTTTCTGCAGACAAGAAATGACCCCTGATTTCTGGGTATTGTGTGACCCACAGAGCAGTAATGCTCTTCAGAGCCCTTGCTGGCTTGCCTTTGGTTTCCAATGAACAGAGATGGCAGTGTCCAGTGTGATGTGAACCCCCCCTTAAGTTCATCCAGTCCTTAATTGCTAAATGTATTCTTCTGCCATAGTGTCACCCAGCTGCAGGGTCACTTGAGTGCTCAGGGTGCTTGATGAATTGTATCAATCCATGTTTGCCCTGAACAGATGAAAGAACCTTCCTAAAACTCCCCAATTTTATTTTCTATCAGAAAATTACACTAGTGAACTGAGACATGTGATACATAAATATCACCAAGCACTGACACCGAAAGGAAAAGGGAGAATTCCTAAAAGATGCTGATCATACCAAACTGGTGCTGAGTACATAAGTGAAGAAAATGTCTTGGTATACTTGTTCAAAACTCTGACAAACAAGGGCCAGTGTGGAATACTGTGACTAATTTATTTTGATTGCTATATGACATTTATATATAAATAATCAATATTTTTGACCTATTTTCTATTTAGACCTGTTAGTCTAAATTTTATGGGTAAAATTGATGTAGTAGTAAAATCCAGTGGATATTTTTGTATTCCTTAGTAGAAAGGTAATATTTTTCATTCTGAGCCAAGCATTGAATATGCAACACATTTTTTTTTGTTTTTTTATTTAAGAGTTATTAGCTTTTACTTTTTATGCTCTTCAAATCATAGCATGAAACTTGGTTTATGATAAATCTACAATAAACTTGAATTTCACTAAACTGATCAAATGTCAAGAATGCAAAAATTATGCCAACTTACTTGAAAAGCATGGGTTTGCATACAGATTTTGAAAGTGGAATCTGAATGCCTTTTCTGTATGAAAGTGTTACTTCCTGTAATATCAGGTTATGCTGTGTACATTTAAATTTGTCTGCTGTTTTGATCTGTTTGTGGGTTTAAAATATTCAGTCATTCTCTTTGCACTCCTTTGTTACCCTGTGACCATCTGCCCCTTTGTATTTCTGTAATGCCTCTTGTGCACTGCATGTCTGATGTATTTAGATACTGTACAAGTGGATGAGAATGATGATTTGGCAGATCTTTTGTTTTACATCTAGCTGTTTCTGAAGGTGAGTATTTCCTGGTGATCCATGTCAGTCTTGCCTGCTGAAGATGACATTCTTAAAAACAGAGTTCATATTTCTAATAGCAGAAGTGTAAATTAATAGAAACAATGTGTGTGGAATCTGCATGTGGTAAATATTGTAATTTCTGCATGGAAGCTGACTGTGGAGATTTTATCCTAAATATTCCCTTGAATAACAAGGATGGAGAGAATTCATAGGCTTGACTTAATTAATCTTTTTCAAAAGACTCAAATTTTTACTCTATATCAGACACTAGAAGTATTCACATTAGTCTAAAAGTGAATTCTCAATTAAAAAGCTATTTCAGTTTTCAGGGCTTGACAGGAAAATCCATTTTTGAAAAAGACTCCAGGTTTTAGAATTGGCTCCAGTTCCAGTTCAGGTTCTAGTTCCATCTGAGAAATTAGAGCCAGCTTTAAAAAATACACCAAAAATGCTTCCAGCTCTAGCAGTAACCTGTAGAAATTGTCCTAGAGGCAGCCCTAGAGATGCTCTCCGTTAATAGGATCTAGATTCAGCTCCACTAAATGTATCTGAAATGCTCCAGAAAGAACTATGGGCAGAGGATACAGAACATGCTCTAAATCCATCTCCAATCAATGGCTGGACAATTGAACCCAATCCAGCTCTGGAAAAGACCTCAGGAAGTGGACCTAGTCCCCTAGTCTAGGAAAGGGCATTAGAATTGGCACGAGATGTATTTCTTGAAAGTGCTCTAGAAATGTCTGTAGACCCAGTTAGAGATGTAGGTCTAGAAAAGGGCTGGTGATGGCTCTTGATCCAGCTTCAGCAGGGAGCTCTGGAGAAGGATGTAGCTCTGGCCTGAGAGCAGATTTGACAAACAGCTCAACCCTAAGCATATTAGAAAAACTGGCTCTAGATCCAGCTCCAGAAATATACCTGGAAATGTATTTGGAAGTGTGGTTCAAAACATTTGCCTGCTGATAATTTCTTTCATTACAGTGAATTTCTTAGGAATCTGTCTGGACCCCTGGAACAGTCAGATCTTTCACAATTCTTTCAGTGTTTGGAAATACAGACCAAAATGCTTGCAGCTCTGGAGAGATGCTATAGATGCATTCAGATATTTTCATTACCTTTGGGTAGTCTGCATCTTGTTCATTCCCATAACAAATGTAAAGGTGTTTGTGGCTCTGAATAATTGTTTTAGCTCCTAGAAATTGCAGGGTGATCATGATCTGGTCACACTCTATTTTGAGTGCTTTGTCTTTTGATCCAGTATCGGGGGTAGGATCAATCTGTAAGAGACACCAGAGCACCCTCCTTTCCTTTGTAAAATTTCCTCTGGTTATGGTGTAAGGAGTAGGTGTTGCATCTTTGGAGCAACTTGACACTTGATGGAATGGCACAGAAATTGCTGCTGAGGGGCTGCCCAGCAATTCCAGCTCTGCGAAGGGTGGTGAACTCCTTCAGGAGCCTGCTTTTACATGGAGCTTTGATTACACCCAGTGTGACAGGCATAAACTGGACCTGTGGTCTCTGAAGGCATGAAATACTAGAACAGAAAGTGGGAGCTGAAGACAGGCCTCTCCAAATATTCTAGGGTTAAAAAGAGCAGAGCATATCATGGCTATTGGTGCAAGAGACAGTGAGCTGAAATTGAAAGTTAAATTAGAAATTAGAAGGTTATTAGGAAGTTAACAACTAAAGAGAAACCTTAAAGAATTAAGATAATTGAGAGATACTCATCCTCCTGAAAACACCTTTAAGAGCGCGTTAAAAGTTAAGATAAATATGCCAGTAATTCAGTATGCATTAAACTGTTTGGCTATGAACAGAGGAAATACTAGATTATAAAACTTCATAACTTATTTATCAAGAGGCATGGCTTTTAATGATGCATGATAATCTATTCCTGAAGATAGTCCTTATCATTAGGGGATGGTTTCTGCTGACGGCATTTTCTGCTCAAGGCATCAGTATTTCTTTGGGTAGCCATGGGAACAAATAAGATGTTTCAAACACACTTTAATAAATCTTTAAGTTGAATCTATTGCCTTGCAAAAGGGCACCAGAACATAAGCTTTGACATGTCCTTATATCCTCCTACATGTAATCTTGCAGGTTACTAAGGGAATGTTAATTTTTTCAATTTCTTTCTCCCAGTAATATTTGTGATGTATGTACATAATGATGCTGAAAGCTAAGGGTATGTACTCATCCACACTAATCTCACAGTAATATCTGTCAATTAATGTCATATAAAATATGTTGGCACAGATAAGCTCATACACCTGAGGACTGTTAGCTATAGTATAGATGGAAAAAATCGTAGAAAAAGACATTTGAATAATGATGCCCCAAATAGAAAACGGCAGTGAACTGTCATCCATAGCCTCTCAGCAAAAGGGAAATGAACTGGTTTTGACAATGTTCATTTTCACAGCAGCAGGAAGACCTAGTGAAAAAAAAATAAAAATTCTTGCAGAAAATTTAACTCCTTCACATAGATAAACAGAATATACATTCAAAACAAGAGAGAGACTCTGGCTGTAGATCTCTGCATGTTATGAGACAAAGTAGGCTCTTTTAATTGTTGCGTGGCTACTAGAAGTAAAACTCAAACACAAATATATACAAAACAAGGGAATGTTATCCTTGATTGTTCAGTTCAATATACTAACAGTAATAAATTAGCAAATACTTTCATCGAAATACAGGAATTACTGATGGACTGCTTTAGACAGAAGCCACTACTGTCAGTGGGAGTAGTTCATACTCTTGAATAAGAACTTGGAGGGAACTGATTTTGTTTCACATCCTGTCTGAACTGACCACACCAAGGCTTCTTAGGGATTAGTGCTGTGAGTCCTGGCGGGTAACACACCATGTCAGTCTCAGAAATTGTTGACAAAGGCACATCCCAGTGGTGGGATGATGGTGGGATATGGTCCCGTGCTTGCTACTGCTCCTTCTTTTTCGAAGAAATCCAGTATGTCCTGAGGCAAATGGTCTTGAGCACATCTTATGGTGCAGATTTAATAATAGTCTGAAATGTCAGGTCTTGGGTTTGTTGCTGTATCAAATGGATCCCTATGTTGCTGTTCCCACCCGTGGCCCTGTAGCATTGATGTGCACTCTGGCACAGGAAGGCTCTACGGGCCCTCTGCTACACAGAGGTGGTGCTGGAGCCATTGAATATACATTCTGTCAGCTGCTAATGAACTACAGAGAAATAACTATGGTAGGTAATACCAGCTTGCATTTCCCCATCAAGAATGCAGTGCTCCTTGCTCAAGGAAAATTCCTGCTAGGACCTTTTTGTGGTACAGAAATAATTTTAGTGTTCGGCCTCTGAGGCGTTTTGTTTCCCCCCCCCCCCCCGAAAGAAGGAGTAACAGTGATGTATACAAATCTCCTGTTGTTAATGATGTGATGTTACTTAACCTTTATGCCTCTCCACATCTGTTACACTTTACACCCAGCTGTGAGCTGTTTGTTCTTAGCTGTGCACTTAAAGCAGTTTTAGTTCTCTGATTTGATTCTGCTAATTCGTTCGTTGATATGGTTACCACTGTGTGAAACCTCTCCTGTGAGTCTGGTCCCCAACACTGTACTCCTGTAAGTACATTTTTATTATTATGTGACTATTCCCTGTGAATAAATGAGAGTCTGGGATGCCTGGGTGACAGTTCTACATATAACATTAACATTTCTACATCCCAGACCCTGAGTGCAGCAAGTTCCACACTGCAGGAGATTAATTATCTCTCTCACTGCATTTGCAGTGGCACAAAAGGGCAGTAATACAGCTAATGAAGAATTTGTGTCCTGGTTTATGCTTAGACATTGAAAGCAACTGTTTATTTGCCATCATCAATGCCTAGTGATGCACAGGAGATATAACAACACTCCTGGTGCTGCACAGGCCCCCTTAGGAAATGTGTCTGGTCCTTAGCACGGGGAAACTTCCAGCTGGTAGGAGGCCAGCGTAGGTGTGTCTGTAGTTATTATGTCTGTGAATTACAGAGAGAAGGGAGAGTACACCAAATACTCAATTTAAACAAATTCATGTCTTAGGATTTTTGTTTAATACATCCCTGCCTGAAATTTCAGGTGCGTGAACCAGAGAGCTGTAATTGAGTCCCAGCAGGTTCTCCCTGCTTCCACTTCCACCCTGTTGCATCGAGCCATTTCCAACTGATGCATATCAGCAGGAGTTATTTCACTCTGTTGAAGGAAGAATAATCTGGCATGATTGCCCCAGACTACTGAAGCATGAACTCAAGCCCTGCATTTTATATGCTTCTGCCTCAACAACCATTGATGATGATGATGGTGTTGTGCCTAAACAGAGATGAGATCATCTTTCTGGAAGGACACAAGGAATTTTTGGGCAACAGAAATAAAACCTGCATTTTATATGGGAGATTAGGTATCACTAGAAGTAAATGAGATTATGTAAATGAATCTCCATAAAATGCTTTATTTTGCAAGTTATGTCTCTATTTTGCTGCAGATGAAGCATCCTCTTGCCCAATATACACTTTGAAATGTCAGATCCAGGTTGTTTTATCAAACCAGAATGAAATGCGTATTTTCAAGTTAGCTCTTAGCACAGGCATTTGTGAAACCAAATATTTACAGCGCTTAAGTCCACTTACTGCAATTAATGTGCAATTTCCTGAGCCTGTCAGCTTCAGAGGCTTCTGCTTGGAGTGCTGGGTTGATGACAGGGAGGCCAGTTGAGGCCATCAGTCCAACCATGTCAGTACTATGCTGCCTACAGAGCCAAAAGTTATTCTTTCTGCCCTGGATCCAGGGTGTGCACTCTACAGCCAGGAAATGCTGCACAAGCAGCTGTCTTATTCCTTCTTCCAGGAGAGCAGCCAATGTCTACGCATCTTTATCTAAATATTCAAATATCTTTTTGTATAAATGTTTTTGTCAGAAGTTTTAAAGAGCCAACATCTCTCCCTCTTCTCACCCCTATCATCTTTTTCACATAACTTGTTTCTTGGGGGAGGAAAAAAGATGCTTTTGTTTTTGGTAACAGGAAAGTCATTAAATTCCACTTGCTTATTCATGGCATGCACTAAAAGAAGCATGTACATGTGTACCTGAGGGATGCCACTTCATTGTGGCTGTGATAGGAAAAAAATACCATAGAGCCAGACTCCTTCTTCTCCTGAAGAAAATGCAGTCTTCTCAGGTGCTATACTTCCTTACAGTCAGGTTTTATAAGACTTTTTAATATCATGGTGATAAGCACCCTTGCATCTCCCCCTAAATTGCTGCAGCATTTAACATGGCAGTGTCTGACTTCTGCGCTGTATTAAAGGGAAAGGTCAGAGTTAGCTGTGTATATAAAAAACTGTGTTTAATTCTCTGTGTGTAACCATTTTAGTGTATTGTCACAGTTAAAAGGTGGCTCAGCCATGGGTAAAGTGCTGTTCAAAGTATTGGCTTTGCCCACTGATTCATTTAAAAATTATTTCTTTCGCTTCTCTCTATATAACAACTGCAGCTTTCATTTTACTTTACCCTCACACGTCACATATCCTGTGAATTAATGAGAAACACCCGAAGGACTTAACTAAAAAAGATACAAATATGAATACTTAGTAAAAGCTATCAAGGCTGTTAGTTGTGATTTCATGCTATGCCACGATAGCTGTTTTTTCAAAGGCGCTGCCTGTGGGAAGAGAGGCACGAGTGTGTTGACTTAGTCGGGTGTAAAGGATGGTCTCTAGTGCTCTAAACCCAGCATTCCATAAACCAAATAGTTTCTTAGTGACTTGTGAAACTTTTTTTTTTTTTTTAAAGCAATTATCCTTCAGAGAGATCTCTGAGGCTCTGTCTCTCTTTCACAAGCATTTTTGTGACGAGATGGCCTTTTGCAGGAGGACCTCGTCCTTGGATGGCAGGTGAAGGGTAGCAAATGCAAAGCAAGCACTGGCATTCTTCAGCTTCATTACAGTGCTGTCAGATGGAACAGGATGATCTCCACGTGCCAAAATGAAATCTTTAAAGTCCTCAGCTGTAAAAGGTGTAGTGCCTGCCTCTTAGCTTTTGCAACAGAAAGCTGTGTAGCTTCTGCAACATAACATAAAAAAAAAGTGATATCTCTATTGTAAAGGGCTTAGCTCTTAAATTAACTGATGTCTTCTAAACACTAAATTTATGCTCTAACATTTTTGAAGACAAAACAGTAAAAATAAATAAAAACTCTGGTGAGATTATGTCTTTGCAATTCTGAGTAAATAATCTATATCACTGAATTAAAATACCTTCTTAAAATACTTTGCAGTCTTAAACTAATTTTCTAATATTTTCTGTTTGAAAAGGGATTTTACTGAGTGCTTTAATAAATTTTCCCTTTAAAAGTGTATTAATTAGGGACTATTTTCTAGTGAAGTTTCCCAATAAATAAAGGAGTTGCAAATTCATAGCAAATGAAATTGCTGTAGCCATTTTTTAAATTTAATTTGAGCGCTATTGTAAGATTAACGTGGACAGGTAGTGGTAGGGCAAGGAGTAATGGCTTTAAACTGAACAGGGTCAGGGTTAGATGAGATATTAGAAAGAAATTCTTCCCTGTGAGGGTGGTGAGGCCCTGGCACAGGTTGCCCAGAAAAGCTGTGGCTGCCCCATCCCTGAAAGTGTCCAAGGCCAGGCTGGATGGGGCTTGGAGCAACCTGATCTAGTGCAAGATGTCCTTGTCCATGGCAGGGGGTTGGAACCAGGTGGTATTTATGGTCCCTTCCAACCCAAACTATTCTGTGATGAACATATTAGTTGGAACAAACCTAATTTTTAAATACTGACTTGGTACATATTAACAATATAGTTCAAAAGATGCTTGCCTACCCTTAATTCTATGTACTCAGATAAATTGGAATGTGTTTGAGCCTTCTGGTGAAAGGAGTTACGTGTTTGGAGTTGTGGATCACACCAAATGTAATAATGTCAGCAGATGAGATGTCATGGTAGAAGAATACACTTGATAATGCCCTTGAGCTTGAGTCATATATCATTAAGGGAATCATAGATTTATTGGGTAATTCAGGTTGGAAGAGACCTCAGTAGGCCATTTTATCCAATTTTCTTCTCACAACTTCATTATATTAATCATCATTCTGTGATAATTTAGGGATTAAACCAAATCACAAATTAAACTAGACAGACAGTCCAATACATTGTCTTGAGATGGGGGCAATGAGATAGAGGACAAAAGGATGCATTTCTGATCTGTGAGAGCAGGATTCTAGGTTCTGTTACAGAGAGACAACAGGCAAAACATCTGTATCTCAAACAGCACAGGTGTCTGTCTGTGCTGTAGTTAAGAGAGAGCACAATAGTGGAATTCTGGAATGCTCTATGTTTGGGCATGGGCAATGAACTGTGGCTGGAAGAGGAAGGATTTTAGAACTGGCTGCCAGAATTTCCTTTTCATTGAAACTGATACTCAACATTGACATTACTTTGCTACTGCAAGTTAATTTCTGTTTGCAGATAAAAGCGATTTTAAAATCTATATAGAAGAGCACAGAACTAAACGGGGGGGAATGGACCCTTTCCCTATGGGAAGTGTTAGGAATACCACTTAATTTTCAATGAAGTCAGAAAAGCTCTGGAAGTTATGATGTAACATGCTAGGGATTTGCCATGACTTCTTTGCACCTCTACCTTGTTTTCAAAGCAGCTCTCAAATCTGCAGTGTATTTTCTAAGTCACTGTGTTACTCTGCAATGCCAAGACCTTAATCAAAATGCATGGGAGTTTGTCAATCAGTGCTTTTTTTTTCTGCTTTATCCAAATTTGATAGAGAATTTTCCAAAGAAAGAGAGAAAGCCAAGGCCCGAGGGGACTTCCAGAAGCTACGTGAAAAACAGCAGCTTGAAGAAGATCTGAAGGGATATTTAGACTGGATAACACAGGCAGAAGACATTGACCCTGAGAACGATGAAGAGGCTGATGAAGAAGGCAAGAGGAACAGTACGTATTCTTTCCTCTCCTCCTTCTGTGGGGACAGTTTGACTGACACACTGGGGTGAATGTGACCTCCCTGATGTGGCTTCCTCATTTCAGTTTGCCACAGTTTTGGGTAGCAGAGCAATTGTCTGTTGTGATGCTGAGTCATGGAGCATAATTTGGAATCTCACAACAAAACTGTGCTCTGGGATGTCCGTTTATAAATCATTGTCTGCACTTAGTCACGGCTGAGACTTTTAAACTTGGCTGTATTTGTGTTCTGTAAAAAGTGAGTGCGTGGAAGCTGTGTGCCACGAGGTATCACTGTAAATCCTTAGTCAAGAGGACTTTGTGTTTGCCTCTAGGTGCATGCATGGAAAGAATAATAATATAAAGATCTTAAAAATATGGCCAAAGCTACAGTCAAGAAATAACCTTGTGCTAATAATGAGGACTTTTTAAAGTAGGAAAATGAGATTCTGGATCTTTGTTTTTGATATTCAGGAAAACCATATAATATATTTTTTACTACATGTCTTAATTGAGTGTGAAATAAATGGAGTCTTGTGGGATTTTCTTTTGACACTAAATAATGTATCTTACTTACAGTGTATTTAATTGACTGTAGTATGTTATGGGACAGGTAATTTATGCTGTAGTGACCTTCTTGTGCTTTTGACCTGAGTCCTAAGGTAGAGGAACGAGTTAGTTTCATGATATCGCAACAACTGTAAAAGTTTTACTTGATTTCTCTATAACAGAGAATTCTGGTAGCAGCAGTATTTTAATGTCATAATTTAGCAGAAGTTATTTTAGTCTTTTTGCTATGTTTGCATAAAAGGAGTTAAAATTTTCATGAGAACACAGATTCAGAATGTAGTTTTTGATTTAATACTAAACCCAAGATTAAAGTCCAAATTTCAATACATATACTAAGTAGCACCTTGTTATTTATGTCATACTCTGGAAAGTCATGGTATTTGTTTATTTAGATACCATTGAGTATTTTTAAGGAAATGCATCTACAAGCTGTTTGTCAAAGACAGCTCAGAATATTATTTTCTGTGTTGAAATAATACATCATTACCCCTATTTTTCTTCTAGTGCTGATAATTTATTATGGACTGTTCTTTTAAACCACAGCACTTTTCAGATGTAGTAAATAACAAAAATAGTGTTGTTTGATATTGAGTTAGCTGTTTTGAAACTTATCTCTGTATTGCATGTAGTTAAGCTTTTTAAAATCTTTGCTTTTGAATTTCAGAATTTTATTAGTCCTTTAGTTCAAAATAAAAGCAGAGTACAGACCTGTTCTACTGCCTAGAAGGAAACAATCATTTTATGAGAGGTTGGAAGGAAACTTGTGGGTTGATGTTGATGTCAGCATCACCCAGAAAAGAATAATTTATGTCTGTGTGAAAATCTGTTGCACAAACAGAATTTTTATCTAGAACAAAGCAAAAAATCTGGAGTTGACTATACCTAGTTATTGCTGCTAACAGTGTGTGGAAGGGAGACTAAGAAGTAAAAGGTGGTGCATTCTCTGGAGTAGATACACTTTGTACAAGGCTGCTGTGCAGAACTGTAGGTGATACAGATTTGTAGATGATGCCAAATTTTCAGAGTGCTGGACAACCACACTGTCAGCTCTGCTGCCAATGAACTTGGTTTACAGATGAAATCCCAGGAACTTTGTGCATCCTGTTCAAATTAGGGGATTGTTAGTAGGCTGTAAAAACTTTTAACTTGGGCATAATTTCAGGGTAAGGTAAGGGTTGTAGTAAGCTTGCAGAGTGAAAATAGAAGAAAAGTAATTAAAAGAACTTTAAGGGAAATGTCAGGAATTTGATTTCAGGCATGCATATATGTTTTGAGTGGAAATTTCCAGTGGTTAGGCAATCTCCTAGCATTGCTGGGTTTGCGCACATGTGCTTAAATATGTGGCTTCCAATTTCATTTTTAATATCAGCTACAATGGGCTATAAAGGAGGAAGAGTTGCTGAGTTGCTCCAGCTCCTTACATTCAAGACATGAATAGTAAGCTTAGGAAAAAAATGTAGTCCGGATATACCAATGGTGTTTTTCTTGAGCTGTCTTTGAAGTGTAAGGTAGAGCTGGGTCCCAAGGTAGTCAGAATCATCATTTTCAGGCTTCAAGGCAACTATGTTCCTATTTGAATATCTAAACCTCTGGGTGATCAAGATTACTGCTGATTTATGGTGATAGAAGATCACCATAGTGCTCTTCAACAGTGTGGAAGAGCTCTGGGCTTAGGATACAGAAGATCTCTGTGGCAGGAAAAGGTAGAGATTTCAAAGGCTGTTAAATCAGTGGTTAATAGTTTCTCACATCCTTTAAAATTGTAGTTGGGGTTCCTGAACCCCCTAACATTTTAAAATTTCTAACCAGGGAAGGCATTAAGTCATTTATTTATTAACTCTATGTGTTTTTTCATCTCTGTTACTGATAGTGGGCAGGTATTCAGTGCTGTTGAATAAAAGAATACCTTTTAACTATTAGAATTGTAAGTCTGCCTTTAGTAAAAGTTGGAAGTCTTTTTTATGGACTTATAGCTGGTTATCCTGAATTCAATGAAAAAGCTTCCATTGCCTTCACAGCATTGCAAATTCAGCTCAAAATACGAAAATCCATGAGAGGAGAGGGATTTAGCTGCGATTAGTTATGCTGCCGGTGATTTCAGTTTGTTTTGCCTAACCTTGCCTGTGTTGTGTGTACGGACACGTTTTTGTTCTTTGCGTTGCGACTGCTGCCACCTCCCGTGTCACTGCTGGGATTACATGTGCTTACCCAGGGGTTACACTGGCCGACTTAATGGAAGACAAGAAGAAAAGCAGACTTAGCTGCTTTGGCCGTTCTTCCAATAAACATGGTAAAACGTGTTCTGATTTGCAGTTGAACTTTTCTTTTGTGCCAATACTGCATTGGATGTGTTAGCTTTTGGGAGCACATATTGGATGCATTTTCTATAACCAAGGCTATCCATCTGTAGCATGTGACCCCTCGTGCATGCAGTCCTTCCTGCTGGTTGAAGTGCATGTCTGAAATGAGGTGCTGCTCTACCTCCCTAAAGCAGAGCATTTAATCCATTCAGATTTTCTTTGTCTATGACTTTCTTGTTGAAGCATAGGTTTTCTTCTTCAGAAGCCAGGTAAACGAGATAAAAAAAAAAAGTATTTTAAATTTAGGTATGAAGAAATTAATACAAATGTTTGACAAGCTTTATAATGGATCATGGTGTAAGCTTAGAACAGTATGATGACAATATTTACTATTTATTTTTAACACTGACAATGCAGAATCTCACAAAACCTAACAAGCATTTACTGTATCTCCTCTTGTGATTCATGGGTTCATTTCTGTAATTTCTGGTTTATTCAGTTTTTCCCCACCCGCACTGGAGCTGGACAGGGGCTTTAGAGTATGATAGTTATTTTCAAATCTGCACTCTTTTAGTACTGGCAAATGTCTTGTTTTGCCATAATCACAACTGCAGTAGTTGAGAGATCTACTTTTAATCCTATCTGCAACAGTTATTTGAATAACTGCCTTCCTTGCTGTCCTAAGAATCACTATTGTGGCCCAGACTGAGGCTGGAAAATCTGATCCAGTTACTTTAGAGAGTGTCAGAAATTGCTGGGACCCAATGGACTCATTTCGTACAAACACTGAGTCTGCTTGAAGTTATTTGTGCAACCATTACATATATTGTCTTACAGCTTGCACAGCTTTAGAGGCTGAAACAGTTTTTCCATAAAAGTTGCTGAAAGATGGTTGCAGTTTTACTTTGGATATGTATTTCCACACAGCCTTTTTAACGAGCAGGTTTAGGTTCTGATGGCTCTCATAAAGCAGCCCTGGAACTGGCTGATAACTTGCTGTTCTGGCAGCCCCTGCTGTCTCACTACCTGCACCTGACCTTGCTGGTCAAAAGCATCCCCAAGCACATGGGTACTGGGTTCATTTCTTCTGTCATGCAGGGCAGGTAGAACTTTTGTGATTAGGGTTTTTCTGAATACAAATCAATGGCCTAAGTTTATTTTTTTTCTGTGTTTGTGAGACTCTTATATTGATCTGAGTAGCTCACACTTAAGACTGTCACTTAGAGATACTACCCTAAATATTTTTGCTTTAGCTCTACCCCTATTTCCATTAAAAGCACCATGTCTGTGGAATGTGCAGCATTCCCAAGGTTCGTAGGGTCACCCTTCAGGCTGCAAGTGGTTGGTTCAGTGATGCTACTGTAATGAACACTGATATATTATTGCTCTCCTCCCACTGCTCTGCAGCCATTCAACCTTACGTTGCTTTTCCATGGGCTGCCTATAAAAATTGAGAGCCTATAAGAGTGACTGTTGATTGTATCAACATGAAACCTACATGAAGACAGATGTCTTGCCCTACTGTTGTGTAGAACATATTCCAAGCAGACCCTCCTTAAAATGAATTTACCCTGAGGAGCTTCACAGTCAGAATAGATAGCACCACTTCTTTCTGATGTGTTATCTGGGCATACAGCAGAGTTAGGAAAATTTTAGGTGAATTTGCAATGATAATATTGCCATTTTGGAGATTTATTTTTTTTTTTCATCCCATTTCCCTATTTGACTACCTCTGAGATTTGGTATAATGGATTCAAAAAATTCATGTCCTAATTTGAGAAAGAATGAGGAGAATTTTGGAACTCAAGAAATTGGTTGGCTGTTGCTAGCAGACAAAAGATCACTTTGTTTTGCAAGGTTGATCTAAAATTTTGCCAGTATAGTACCTTTTAAAATAATTCCAAGATCCTCTGCAGTAATCAATACTGATGAGCTGTGCAGGTCACTCCACTTCAGCACATGTAACCAGAGAGCTGCCCAAGGTGCACCAGAGTGAAAATGAGATCAGCCTATAGATCAAACAATGCACAGTGGAAGTTGAAAGAGGTTAAATTATTTATTATATATATATTCTAGAGGAAAACATTTCTAACAGTAATATTTGACACCACAATTCAGTAGTTCAGATTTCTACATCCAGTTCTAGATTCTGCAGTGATGCAAATTGTGATGAAAATTGTCATATTGCAGGATTATGTAATTTATTTCTTGTAACTTCTGCTGGCTAGGACACATCGCTATGCTGGACACATCACTGCTGATGGACACTGGCTTGCTCTTTGCTATACATTAGTTATGTTACATCCTGGAGTGGAGTTTGAAATTCCTGCTCCAAAGCCTGAAAACTCTTTAGAGTAAATAGACAATGTAATAGATTGTTTTTCTCTTGTTGTAATTTTATTACAGAAATAAAATGTAGTAGTTGAAGTATTTGACCTGTTTTCTATATACTCAGGAAAGTATTAAGCTGCATGCTGTATGGGTTGCTTACATTGCCTAATGCAAGCACTCTTTTGTTTGAAGTGAGTTCGCTTAATTGAAGAGATTATTAGATCCAGAAATCTACATAATCTTTCCAGAAGAATGCCAGTAAAATAAGGGCAAAAGGTGAATAAAGAATAAATTTGGTCTCTTCCTTTGAATACTGGGCTGCCAGTTTAAAGATCTCAAAGCTGACCGTGCTGAGCTCCAAAGTTCACTGTGCGCTGTATTTGCCTCATGAACACCACCTGCCCTTAAGAAGCTGTGGTCGTGAAATTGGGTCTTTTGGAGGCTTGGCAAGTTGCTTGCATTAGCAGAGTGGATGTGGCCATGCAGTGCTGCTGCTCTTTTCTTCTGGCTTAAGATCTAATGGCATTGCTGGAGCTGGACTTCCACATGGTGCCTTTCTTAGTACTCCTGTCGAGTGTTAAATTTTTACATATAAATTACAGTATAATCACAGCTGAGTTTCTAATGTGAACTGAACTGTGTTCTTTTTTTTCCTCTTCTGTTTGTAGCACAGCACCTGAGACTATGTTTGAAATAGTTTTGTGGTTTTTTTTTTCTCCAACCCTTTGAAATTTCAATAGTTGCATTTGGATAGCAAGAGTTTTTTTTCATTACTTTTGAAGTCTGACTGTAAGTTGTGGAGTTCACACAGGACTAGCAATATTCATTTTTTAAAACTGAAGCATGATATTAGAATTGAGGCACTTGCAGGTGCTAACCAGGGACTTTCCATATATAAAGCAATTACAGTAATATTGTAAAAGAATCATCAAAACAGAAGAACCTTGTGAAAGAAGGTTTTGCTGTGCTTACTGCCTGAAGTGTTTTGTTTATTCAAACACCTGCATGGATGTTTTGGAACTTTCTTTGTTATGCCACTCTGTTTAACTTTTCTTTAACAGTGACTTAGATTCATGGGGGTGGATTCTCAGCTTTGCAAACAGTAGCTGAGCATCTGGCCTGCACAGACCTGTCAGTCTCTCAGCTGGGATGGAATTGATGGGCATGGAAACCAAACCAGCTCTTACCATTCCGTGTATCTTTATGTCAGTGTTGAGGCAATACAAAGAGACTTTGTGTAGCCAAATCAGAAACTTCAGTGCTCGATTTTTAAAGCTCACTTATATTAGAAAATGTGTAATTAAACCTGCTTTAAACCTCCTTTAGGCTACCAAAATAGTGACACTTCCCTATCAGAAGTAGGCAGTGTAGCCCTTCTGCCTTCAGTGCTCTCAGTGCACAAATAGAGGCTTAAACCCTTCCCAACAAAATAAACCAAACAAGCAAACCATCAAAGCAGTGGAAGGTATACCCCACAATACCTTTAGAATGCTTTGGTTTTCTTGTGTTCTTACTGTTCTACAGTAATTTCAGGGCATCTTTTGCCTCTTTTATTTTTTTCCTACTTTGTATGGTATTTGTACTGTATAGACCAGCGGCATTAATTTTACCCTTTTCCTGAGCTTTTTCCTTTCATTCTTTGCTTGCAATGCAGGCATATTCTCCCCTAGGAACTGCTGAGAACTTCAGCTGTTCATCCTTTCCTAACACCTTTTAGCATAAGGTGTCTTCCCCTTTATATTTCACTTGATTTGTAGATAAATAATGATGACCCATCTTCAAATGAGTTTTACCTAAGAATTATTAGCTACAATTGCTAACTGATCAGTAATGATCCACTATATGTACAGTAATTCACTGTGTAACAAATGTCATCATCTGCTTTTTAATTAGCAGTAATTCTCATCATCATTTGTAGTATGTGGTATCTTCCTGCCATTCTTAGTGCTCCTTCCTGCTGCTCACACAGTATTTGCAGGCACATTTACTTTCTGTCTTCTTGTCTTGATAACTCACGGTGTCAGGAAAAGCATAGAGTGGTCAGTATGACCAGAGTGTGATGGTTCCTGCTTTCAGAAGTTGGATGATATTTCTTGGAATTACCAAGCATGTCAACAATACTTCAACTGATAAGCACCTCCAAAGTGTTAACAGAACACTTCTCAAAATGACAGGTCACAATATCTAGCTCGTGTTTATTTCTTTACAAGGGGTAGCACACTCTTTGTTACAAACCTCCTCTACTTTGTATTCTGTAGTGCATTGTCAACAGTTATGTTGTCACTGAAAAGACACACAGAAGCCACCATGCTCTGGAGTTCTGTGTGCTTTTGCTGTAAGAGGACTGATGAAGTGTCTGAACTTCATCTCCTACTCCTCAGCTCTTCCAGGCTCTCATTAGAGGAATGAAGGGTGGAGGTATTGTTGCCATAGGACAGGAGATGATGTTGGCTGGTGATGGGTCTAAAGCAGTGCCTGTCTCCCCACAGCAAGCATGCCCACCAGCGAAACCGAGTCAGTGAACACGGAGAACGTGAGCGGAGAGGGGGAGAGCCCACCTTGCTGTGGGAGCTTATGGTGAGTATGGACATGGGTTTCAAGTGCCCACCCTGATCAACTCAAAATATAAAAGAATCATTCCTTCCCCATCGGTTATTTAGCCAAAACTGCTCTGAAATAGTCAAGCTTTGAATGACACTTCGGGGTTTTTTTTTTGCCTTTCAGTAGTTTTAGACCAATTATTAGAGTATTAAAGCACTCCTAAAATTCTCAAGGTAAGAAGATATAAAACAATTTAACTCAACTTGCAATGAAGTCATGTTTTCTTGAAAGCTTTTATAAACTATAATTATTGTCCAGGGTGATAAGAAGCTCCTGATGACATGTAAGATGGAATGTTTTCTGTTAAATTGTTCATGACCTGGAGAATATCTATTTTCTTCAACACTAACTGAATGTATGGGAATTATTTCTATATCCCATGGTGTTCACTACTTGTTTGCTCAGATTTTTGTGACTTCCATTATTCAAGGTTTATTTACTTAGTTTTAAAGGAGATTTCCTTTCTTTCACTTAGAAAATTTGTGAAGGTTCAGGAGTGGTATTTCAGAAAAAATAAGTAACAGACAATAGAATTTCAGCATTTATGATGCATTTGTTAAAAGCTCTTCTATGTATGTGTAATTCCAATGCAAAATTCTAAAGACAATGAATTTGTGTTAATTACTTTTTCCACATTCTTAAAAATGTATTTTCCTTTTCTTCTAGTCAAACCATCTCAAAATCCAAGTTCAGGTCAGTATTTTCCTCTCATAACCACTCTTTTCCTTGCAACTGTTCACACATCATGATGATCTCACAAAAATACTCTTAGTTTACTGCACTTTTAATTTTACTGTGTGAAAGTTCTTCCTTACAGTTACCAGCAAATACAAAAGTATTTGGAAATCAAATTCCCTGATTTGCTTTACTGATATTTGCAGCTCTCTTTTCAGTTACTAGGAGCATTTGGGAATGTGAGCTTCTGTTCTTCAAGTATGTTTGCAGAAGGGAAGTTCTATAAGCAAAGTTATGAATTAATAGGCCTGATACTGCAGACACTGGATGTGCCAGTACAAAACCAATTTTGATTTTATTTTCCCGTCTTATAGGACATATATTTAGTAAATGACACTTCGGGGTTCAAACACAGAAGAGATAGCCCTTTCTGTTTAAAAAGGTTAGGTTACTCCATGAAGGAACAACAACAATAAGAAGCTCTGTGATTTAAGGTAAGTAATCAAGTGGTTGACTTCAGTGAATCACGAAGGGCAAAGACACTCCTGCAATTGCAGACAACTCACAGGGTAAATATTTTTTGCATAAAATTATCAGTGAAAAAAGGGACAGTCAAGAGGATGTGGCAGCATCTGGCACCAGCAGTTTTGGCAACATCTGGAATAGTTCCAGTTTTTTAACTCTGGTAAAACTGATTTTGGTGTTGGATGCAGAGCAAATAATTTATTGGTAGCAGCAGTGTATTCTCCTTGCATTGGCTTCAGAAAGCTCAGAGTTGCACAGTCTGAGCCTGCTTTTGACTCCTACAAGTAGAGATATCCCAACATATGATTCTTGTCTCACTGACTTCAATCATATGATGTTCTGTAAGTCTGAAAAAAAGTCTGTTTAACCTACCCAGGGAATGAGCCATTCTGGTGACGGCCATGGACATAGCTCTTATAGCAGGGGATTGGCAAGATAAGAATGTTCTTGAATACCATGTTGATTTAGGTCAGGACAGGATATTTTTCCTTTATATGGTTAGAATACTGCAAAGGCTTGAAACATCTTTGTGCTGATATCTGGAACCAGTATTAATTTCCATTACTACAAGTACAAATTTAAGGGTGCATAAGGAAAACTCAGTCAATGCTTGAATACAGTTCCCAGAAGTGAAGCAGAGAAATCTAGTTTTATGAGTCCAAAGATATACCCTCATATCTCAGTACAGCCTTTACTTGTCCTTTATTGTCAGTCTTATTTGTTTCACAAACATTTGCTCACCGACACAGTTTCAGGGCACATTAGTAGAAATCTCTAGGATTTCGTGAATAAAATTTGTAATGTCACAGAGTAGATTTCTAAGCATTCCTACCTTGCTTAATCCTGCCAGAATTTTGCTGTGGTTTCACTCAAAGCCTGCATTTTCAGACTAAATTTAATTTGAATTCTGAGTTGATTCATCAGCTTTTGTTTATTGCTATTAAGTGTATGGGGCCTTGGAAAGACAGATCTATCTTGTTACTCAATGAAATGTTGAATGCAGCTTAATCTAATTATGTCACAGGCAATTAGAGTCTGCAAAAGTTGTGGTTTAGATTTAGAAATCTATAAAGAAATCTAAAAAAGGAATAACACATTAGCAGTCCCTAATCTGCAGCTGGTAATAACTTACACAACTATTGAAATACTCTACACGTATTTATGAAAATGTACTTGCTTACATATAAGTCTTTGCACTGTTTCTACACAGCAGAACCCCTCTGTAAGTTCATGTGCGTTTTCTATATAATAATAAATTTGTTTTTATTTGAACTTGCAGTCGACGCTGGCGTCGCTGGAACCGATTTAACAGAAGAAAATGTAGAGCTGCAGTAAAATCTGTCACATTTTATTGGCTTGTTATTGTCTTGGTTTTTCTGAACACATTAACTATCTCCTCAGAGCATTACAACCAACCCGACTGGCTGACCCAGATCCAAGGTACAACCGAAAATTGCTTGTCCTGGTTTTGACTGTAGATACTTGCATTTATCAGTGGCTACTTTTGTACTTCACTGCTCTGTTGTTGTTTGCTGTCCTGAGGGATATTCAGCCCAGCCAAAGGGAGATACAAGAAATGACTGAATGTCTTCAGTTTCCACAGCTGTAACACAGCTTAGTGGTAGCCAGCACAGACCTGACAATACTAAATTGTGAATAGCTGTACTTTTAGCATGAAACCAGGCCTGAAAGATGAAGAAGGAAATGGTACCTGGCACAGCACAACATGCTGTGAGCTGGCTGCTTAAGTTACAGTGTGGACTAAAGCTGTTAGTTGAGGAACTGTGAACTACAGAACAGATTGGAAAGATGAATAGTTTATAGGTGGCAGGAAGCTTTACATCCTTCTGTAACTTTTGCCACTTAGACATAAATTACAGTCCAACATGAAAAACCAATACTTTCTTCTTAAGCAAAAAGCTGCAAACTAGTGTTGAAAGCTTAGTTGTGATATGTTAAAGTAAAAATGGAATCTATGAGGCAATTCAGAATCTTTCTTTTTTTAATATTTTGTTCCAGATATCGCAAATAAAGTTCTTCTGGCTTTATTCACCTGTGAAATGTTAGTAAAGATGTACAGCTTGGGCCTACAGGCTTATTTTGTTTCTCTCTTTAACCGCTTTGATTGCTTCGTTGTTTGTGGTGGCATTGTTGAAACCATTTTGGTGGAGTTGGAAATTATGTCACCCCTTGGAATTTCAGTGTTTCGCTGTGTTCGTCTCCTGCGTATTTTTAAAGTAACAAGGTAAGATTATCTAATACTGCTAATTCTAAGGATAGCTGAAGAGTGATCAGCAATTCTTTTGTAATCATCATGCACTGCTCTTTTACTGTTTTGTTTGAGGTTTTTTTGGTGTGTGTTAACACACGCATTTTAATTTATAGGCACTGGGCATCCCTGAGCAACTTGGTAGCATCCTTGTTAAACTCAATGAAGTCCATTGCTTCACTGTTGCTTCTGCTTTTCCTCTTCATCATAATCTTCTCGTTGCTTGGAATGCAGCTGTTTGGAGGCAAATTTAATTTTGATGAAACTCAAACAAAACGGAGCACCTTCGATAATTTTCCACAAGCTCTTTTAACTGTATTCCAGGTAACTTTCTTTCATCCCGTATGAAACATTTTACCTTTGATCAACAAAACTGTTTAAGTGATCATGTTGCCTAAAAGTAAAATCATGAATACTGTTTATTCAGTTTACTTTAAGTAGCATTCTGCTCATTAAATTCAGTACTCTGGTAACTCAGCACCATTTGTACCATTTGTTTCATATCTTATTTGATCTATCTATGCGACATAGCTGTCATGTTACTTCACAAAATTAGATCTTTGCCCATTAAATACATGACTAGGAAAAGAGGTGGAATGTCATTTTTATTTTGATCAAATCTGATTCTTTAACATCATTAGCTTTATAAAAGTTCAGCTGTTCCCAAGCAGGAAAAAATAATAAGCCCTGTAAGAGTGCATATTTACATATGGGTCATATCACTTACTGGGATACAAAAATAAGCATGAATTTCTTTAGAGATGCTTTCAGGTTTTATTAAAATTTTAACACAATTTGTATCTTACTTGTGAAAATGTAGGGCCATATAGAGTTTACTTTTCATGAATTTGTAATTTTTTTTTAATTTTTGCCAATGTGGATACGGGAATTAGGCTAATTGTTTTCATCTTTCTAGACACTTTCACACTCAGTTCTGCATATTACCTCAGTCTTTGGTTTCAGACATTGCAGGTGAGAGTTAAAGGCTGACCCTGCAAGACTCACTTTTTTGGCAACTTTGTGTCTCTTGTGTAGAAGTTGCATCTGGCAGTTCACCAGAACAAGCAAAAAACCTTTTAATTTAATTTTAGCATGAGAAAATATCAATGCAATACCCAGAATTTTTATACTAACTTGATTTTTAAGTGATGAACTTTTGCTACATATGTGGCATTACTGAAAACAAGGGCTCTTACTTTCACATGCCAAATTGAATAAAATGTCAATAAAAATCTATTTTTATTATTTTTGCCTTTGAAGTTCAGTCATACAAATGTATAGCATAAAATAAAAGCTGTTAGGGTTAAACCCAAACTTTCAGGTGTTTATTTAAATGGAAATTTTAAAACAGAATATGGTATTGCTTTATGCATACAGAAGGTTAGCTGTGTTGTGGTCAGATGAAATGTGGTTGTTGCTCTTTTTGATGCTGAGTTACTAATAATCTACTAATATCTGCTCCTTAGATCCTAACAGGTGAAGACTGGAATGCTGTTATGTATGATGGCATAATGGCATACGGTGGTCCATCCTCCTCAGGCATGATAGTCTGTATATATTTCATTATCCTCTTCATCTGTGGTAACTGTATCCTTTACACTCACTGGGGCTGTGTGCCAGAGATATATGCAAAATCTCTCTAGCAGGGAGTAAATGGCTATGGGCACCCAAGCACTTTCTGCACGTGCTGAATCCTTTAAATAAGCTTTTCTTTGTACAACTGTTCCCTAATGAACGAGAGTCAGGGATGCCCAGTCCATCTCCATTCCCCACAACGGCAGAAACCAGTGAAGGTTTTCTGTCTTCCTTCAGTGGGAACATGGCCCTATTCTACCTGCTCTTTGACATCTCTCCCCCTGAAAATGCATGGATGTGGCCTGGTTTCCAGGGCAGTAATATCCCATCCATCCTTGTGATGCTCAGTACAACTCTGTTAGTTCTGACACGGGGACAGGGGAGCCAGTGATCCCTGGATAGTGCGGGACCACAGGAGAGAAATCTGCATGGGGAGATGTGGAGTCAGAGCTAGGATTAAGTCTGCTGAAACACTCCGCTTCCCTGCCTTCAGTGTGCTGGAAATAATTCCTTGGCCCCATGTAGAAACAAACTACTGGCATTCTTAGAAATTCTTAAAAGGTCAGGAGGTGATAAAAGGGCAAAAGCATTCTATTTTCTGTAACAAATGGTATTTGTATCAGCAGTTGTACTAAACTGATACGGACTGAAGTACAGAATTTGATACAGATTTTGTAGACATGGAACGGTGCATTATGAAAACGAATTTTTCAAAATGCCTGAACAGTTTTCACTTATAGTAGACAGTTTCAGATTTGATACTTGCTCAGGCTGGCATGAAGCTGAATTTCATTTATTTAAAAAAAATATATGTCAAGTATTCTGCTATTTTAGAATCTGTGACCCTAAGAGATCTCTGCTTACTTTACAGCCAGTATTATCTAGTCCATTAAATGAGTGTTATTTGTGCTACACTCCAGCATCACAAGTCTCCACGCTGTAGGTTGGGAACATGTGTTTTATATCTCTCACATTGTCAGTGTTTATGCTGATAATAAACCAAACAAGTATAGTAAGGCATAGTGTCCTTAAAATGATTTGAAATAGATATCTTGCTAAATGTCTTCTTGGCCATTGCTGTGGATAACTTGGCAGATGCTGAAAGTCTAAATACAGCTCAGAAAGAAGAAGCTGAAGAAAAGGAAAGGAAAAAGAATGCAAGGTAAAATAGCAGGGGCATGTTGAACAAACAGGAGAGGGAAGGAAGAGGGTACTGAATTCTTTCATAAGGATTTTCTTTACCATCTTCGAAATTTATTGGACTCAAGAAAAATTGAGAAAGTTTGGCTAGACCCTAAAACAATAGCCAATAGTAGGATTTAAGGTAAAAGTTAGGTAGTAATTGGGATGAATTAAGAGCATGATGATAAGCCAGTGATATTTAAAAATTGCAACAGTCAGATTTATTGAACAAATAGCACAAGGGTGTATCTGTTGTTGCCAGTGCACAGCTCCCTGTGGAATCAGTTCTCTAAGCCTTATATAGACAAGAAGAAAACCTTCCTCTGAAATCAGTGCAAGCCTGTGGAAGTCAATGACAGTTGTTTGCTTGAGTCCAAGGGCACAGTTTATCCCTCTAGAAAGGAGTAATAATCATGTATTGAATTTTTTAGGACTTAGCTTCTGGAATTATATTCAAGATTATAATCTTTTAAATGGATCATTGCATTTAAATGCAGTAGATTTTGTTGCTCTGACACCTTCAGCTGTGCAAAATATTTTAAATATTTTAGTATAAGGTTTTAGATATGCTGTCTTAACTTTTAATAGAATTGGTATAGTTCACTTAAAATTGTCTGTCTTTGCATGGCATGCTTTGTCATTGTGTTTGTATTGTTTTGTAGAAAAGAGAGCCTGGAAAATAAGAAAACTGAGAAGTCAGAAGCTGACCAAAAGAAGCCCAAGGATAGTAAGGTGTTTATTTTAAAAATTGTGTCTTTTCTCAGAAACAGTTTTACTAATTTTTTAGGGAGTGCTTTTCAAGACTACTATGCATTGTACAATTTCTTTTATGAACTCATCATCCCTACATTTTTTTCCAGGCAAAGGAAACTTAGTTCTGATGCTTTACATCCTCACAATATCTCTTAATTCAGAAAATCCTCATGGTCTCAGTATATCCTGAGAAGGGAAACTCTTTTAGAATAAAATAGTTACTGTTAGAAAAATATGATGTCGTTTTAGGATTCTTGTAGGTATTTTACTTGATAAATCCAATGAGATTAGTGAACGATAAACTCTTTAGTAGAATGTTTAAATATTCTTGGTAACTTTTATCAAAACCTGTTGGTTGTATCCTCTACACATCCCTACATATGTGGATACTATGGAAATATAATTTTTGAAAACTATGTAATAAACTGTCAGCTCTCCTCTGTTTTCAGTTACCCTGTTTCAGAAAACTGAGACTTAACATAGGGGATCACTTCTCTGACCTCAGAGACTTACTTGGTTTGTTTTCTGTTGAACTTTATACTCCAAGTTATCAAATTTATTTTTCTTGTGCATCCCTTTCATTGCTTCAGGTGACAATTGGTGAATATGGAGAAGGAGAGGAGGAGGATAAAGATCCCTATCCACCCTGTGATGTACCAGGTTTGTTTGCTAAAATTTCCTAAACTTGGTCTTGCTGAGCACTGAATTGGTTCCTTTGAAGTTGGTGAAGTTGTGCTTTGTTATCAGTGGATAAATGGACCTGCAAGCTGCTAAGTATTATCTTTTCCTGCAGCTTCCTAGGCAGTACAAACATCAAATGAGAGTTAATAGTGTGAGCCTCAAGATTGTTGTGGTAACACTATCTGGATGTGGGAGCGAATTCTAAACTTCTCTAAAACATTTGGCAGAAAAGGACATTCCAGGCCTCAGATGTTTGGTCAATTTTCTTCCAGTCCAGTGAACACACTTATCTAAAAATCAGCTCTGCCTGATGGTCTGGATGCCTGTTACAGAAATCTGCCCTAAATTTTGAGCACACAGTGCTAACCAGTGCACAGAGCTCAGTATCCCTGTGGCACACCTCAGGCATGGACTGACAGTCAGGGGATTTTTGTAACCATGCTGTGAATATATATAAATATATTTCCTGTAAGCCATATGTATTTTAATACAAGCTATGCTTTTGTATTGTTATGAACAAAACTTCAGTATTTTTTAGTTTATAATAAAAGAAGTGTTTAATTTAAAGTAGGTGAAGATGAAGAAGATGAGGAGGATGAACCAGAGGTACCAGCAGGCCCACGCCCCCGGAGGATATCAGAACTCAACATGAAAGAGAAGATCACACCGATCCCTGAAGGGAGTGCCTTCTTCATTTTCAGCAGCACCAATCCGTAAATATAATTTTGAAAAATATTGATTTAGTCCATCAGGGTTGAACAGTGAAGCAACAGACCTCTTTCCAAGGAGGTCTGTTATATTATAGAAATTTAGTCTCTTCAACAGAACAGAGATTGGCTTCCTTCCTAAAATTTTCATAGTTATTTCATAAATGAAAAGAATTTGAAAAATATATTCATTTTCTTCCCACTGTTGAAGATAGCTGGGGCATTTGTAGATGGCATTTTTGTGAGCAGTCTTAGAAATGAGTTTAAGAGTTGCTTGGCATGGGAGAATGCTTTCTCCTCAGCAGTAGAGGTCATCACAAGTTTAGATGATGATGTGATCATCAATGTTTTGGGTTTGTATCTTATTCACGGCATGCGTTGTCTGAAGCTCTTCAGAATTCAAAAGCAAACTAGAAAGAGAACTCTTTAAACTAGTAATTTTAAGAACACATATGCTGAATGCAAAAATATTAGGTTTGTTGGAACATGTCAAATTGCTTTCGGCTTCAACTAACGCTACATATTCTCAGGCCACAATGGCCGACTTGCTGAAGTAAGAAACACTGTACTCCAATCATCTACTTAGTAACAGGAGAACAAATTTTTCCTGAGAACCTTCTGATTCTTCAGCAGAATTTAGACAACTTCAGTCTTAGTCAGTTAGGAAACTGATCCTGCTTTTTGTCAGTTTAATCCTAGACCTCCTCTACCAAGGTGATCACCAGTCTTTGTGATATCCCTGGGCTCTGTGACTCTGAGCATATGTACAGCTACACTTCATGTCATGTAGCTGAAACCTCACAGCTCTGGAGCCTTCAACACCCACTTACCCTGTAATTCTGTGAGAAGATCTTCACAGAGATCCTGATTTGAGTTGTCTTTAAGTAGCACAGTGAACCTAAGCCACATCTCACAAGATGAATAATTTTGCCAACTTTGGTAGGAATCAAATCAAACAGGGCATCTGAACTGACCTATTATCTAGTGTTGGTCCTTTTGACATTAGCATCTGTGCATGTGCAATGGTACAAACACTGGAACTTGCAGTAGAATTCATAATCTGTTGAAAACCAATCCCTCTCAGATTCTTTTGACAAAGTGCATCTTCACTATAGGTGAATTGGCTTTTGAATTTATTTACATTCTAAGAAATCTGACCAATAGCTTCAGTGTTTTCACTGCTTTTAACTGCTGATTGTTGTTCTGTTACTGTTGGCAGAGTAACAGAAAACATGTTGTATATTAACCATCTGCTGAATTCTATGTGCACACATGGTTTATTTTTGTATGTTCTTTAGAATTCGAGTGGGATGCCACAGACTTATCAATCATCACATCTTTACCAATCTCATCCTTGTCTTCATCATGCTGAGCAGTGTTTCCCTGGCAGCAGAAGATCCAATTCGCAGCCACTCTTTTCGAAATAATGTAAGTCCCTCATTTTTATGTCTGAAGATAAATGTACCCTCACAGGATAATAATTCTTTGGGACTAGTGCCTAGTTTTTAATTTTCATGTTGAGAAACATTCCTTTTCCTTTTTTTAGCCATACATTTGTATTCTTTTTGCTTGAAAAAGCACAAATCTTTGAAGTCAATTAACTTTATGGATGGAACATCATCAGTATTAGAAGTGCTTATTATTTGCATAATATATTTCCTTTGGCTATTGTTTATCAGGATATATGTTAAAGCTGAGTATAATATCTACAATTTTCATTTTTTATCATACTTTGCAGCTGGAGTACCTCATGTGCATTTCCTGAATCACTCTTAGTGCCTGTCAGTGTTTGCCACTGATTTAAAAATGCCAGTTAAAATTATCACAATTTATTACATGGTGGGAATAGATTCTGACCTGTCCTCTCTTCTCCTTCACTGACTCTATTATATGGTCTTGGGGCACTTGGAGTATCATTCTGTAGTGAATTCATAACAGCGTTACCTCTTCTTTCAAATAAACTAGGGTGGCCACACTAAGGAGTGTGAGTTACCCCCATGTCAAAGATCCTTGGATTCATGATTTGCCACATCAGAAACTAAACAAGTGACATTTTTTTCTAAACTCACGTTGAAGAGAAGGCTCAGAGCATGCTCAGCTCTTGCCTTGATTCAGAGACAAACGTCATTTCAGCCTATACACAAACCTGTACATTTAAAAGTGTTTCTGTATCCTTTTTTTAGGTATACTTGTAGAAGCAAAATATTTGTAACAGTAATAATTTCAGAAATGTCTCTGTTCCTAAGTAAAATTGTAGTTTATGTGCTGAGTAAACATCTGTAGACGTTGCCATGGAGTTAGAGAAACTGTGCCATCTCTTACAGGAAAGGCAGGGATGCTCTGTCTGTAGAGGTTGTCTCTCTCTAGTTCTTGGTGGTGTAGATGCAACCTCTTTTGACTGTTGGCATTCTCTCAACACTTTTTCAGTAACTTTAGTGAGAAAGAAAAAGCTAAATCTTTCTTCAGAGATATAAAAGGGGCAAAGCACAAAGACACTCTCCATGCACTATTCAGCAGAGCTGTGTGTTTCCCATATCTATAGAACTGGACCAGTGTAACCTTATGAATAAATCACAGTAATGGTGAAGAAAAAGACAGCTGGTGAGGAATACTGAAATTGCAGCTATAGAAATGGCTTCAAGAGCTGATAATTATTTTCACAACTAAAGGAGCACTAGGAAAATGTAAGTGGTAACTGAAAGGGTTGCTCCTGTTTGGGACACAGACAAAATGTGTGAGGGATTTGAGAAGGGAATTGCCCCCTTGTTTGAAGTATTCTCACATGCCCCAGACCTGCATATTTTTCTTTTTTGTTACCTTGAGTGTTCGTGTTCCTTCCACCAGCCAGCTCAGCAATGGAATGAAAGTTTACAAACTGGAATCCCTTTAAACATTTTATTTTAACTCTGGAATGAAATTGGTTACTGATTAATCTTTGTTGAATTGTTTTATTATTTGTGTATTTCTTCAGCCACAGCAAGCTGCAGAAGGATGGAATCTTCAATGGAATATGGGGAAAACATTATTTCCTTTTATTTGTTCTAACATGAATACTTTTTTTTTGTGTGTATGTTGTCTCTTTATTTTATTTCTCCTTCCCGTTTTGTCTGTTGTTGAACCATGGGCAACATGTTCCTGTGCACAACTGTTTGCTAGTTGGATTGGTGGATCCTTGAAACTAAACTCTTCCCCACTGCAGTGCAGGTTGATCTTTAAGTTATGTGCAGGTGATATGACCACTGAGAGGGTGAAATCTGGGTTGTACTGAAATATGTGTCCATGTGGCTGTCGACAGCAGGGAGGTCAATCCCACGTTCACAGTCCTCTTTTAAATTTCCTACAAGTAAATCACTGCTGTATCTTCCAAGCTCAAGGAGAAAAGGTTATAGCAATGATTTTAAGCAATTTAGTTATTTGTTAATGTGCTTTGAGACACTCAAGTAAAGCCAATACAGAAACAATATGATGTGGCAAACTGTGAAATGATATGCATTCTGGAAGTACTTTGGTAAAAAAACCCAGATGTTATTAATAAGTTTTGTTCTTTTTATAACATTCTTTATCTCTGCCAGAGGCTGAAGAAAGTATCTGTGAAAGCTGATGGATGAAAGTCTGAATTGAAAGTGTTGTTATTGGGTCCTGTCAATTCACTAGGGGTGAAATCTAATGCCTAAGCACAGTGGTGTGTGTTAAATTTTTAAGTAAATAAAAATGGTTGCACAATAGCTGAAATTTTAAACTACTTTGTCTAAATTCTCCATCTATTGATTTAGATTAATTCTAGTGTTGTTGTGCGTGTGGTCTAAATTGTAAAAATTTATTAGTAGATGGATTTCTTACTGTGGCACGTATTATACCTTGCAGATACTTGGTTACTTTGACTATGCTTTCACAGCCATCTTTACTGTTGAAATCCTGTTAAAGGTAATGCATTGTTAATTGATCCTTGTTAGCTCAAAAGCAGCTTTAGCAATAATGTTTGTAACTTTTTGTTTACCTTCCAGATCCTAGGGTATGCAGATTATGTCTTCACTAGTATGTTTACATTTGAGATCATTTTGAAGGTAACAGGTTTTTAAAGGAAGCTTGTTTAAAAGGATTTTCCTTGTGTGTCACCTGCCAAGAAAAGGCACTCGAAGTGTTCTTCGCCTTTTCTCTAAGCGATCAAAGCTAAACTCTTTTTAAACTAGAGGATTTTTTTACTTGTCAGTTCCTCATAGTTTTGATTGGTCATTTTTTTACCATTGGGTGCATGAAGAAGCTGATTTTTTACCATTACATCAATTTAATAATTCATTTTTTACCCTTTTTAAACTTACAGTTGTCCGAAAAGGGAAAAATAATTCACTGCGCATGAGCTTTTCCTTCTCCTTGCTCTGGCATTTCCAAAAGAGATAATCAGTCTTATAAGGAGGGAGCATGTAATTTCTCTTTTCTTTTGCTGAACTATATCCACAGAGTTAAAATAGTAGATAACTATTTTCTTGCAATAGGACTTGCAAGATATCTTGCATTTATCTATCTATACACTAAGATATTTTGCATTTATCTTGGGCATACATTTAAATACACAGACAGGCATAAATATGCTTGCTTAAATGTATTACCCATGCATGAGCCAAAAAATTGGCATTTTGATGTATAGTTTGTGTACTGATTGTTAAGAATATCCATTGGGGTTACTCACATTTTTGATGTCCCAGACTTACCCTGGCAAAGAAGCCATTTAACTGAGGATTGTGTTCACAATGTAACAAAATGCTGAACGAGGAAATGAAATTTTTTGTTGGAAATTGGCAAAATATTCTCCCAGAGATTTACACGATTTGTAAACATTTCGTGCTGTGCTTGTTCACTGTGAGGTTTTGTTTGAGTAACCCTGATTCATACACTTAAAAATTGCTGGCAGACTAAGAATCTGTACATAAACTTTGCATTTCCAGTTGAGGATTAAGCTTAACAAAATCTCTTCTCCCAGCTTTTGCTCATATTGCTGTGCATACTCTTCACAATGCGATTTGATTAATACTAATTGATGCAATATTTGGGCTGTTTACAAGATAAGCTGTACTGTAAGTAATAGACTATTTTTATGCTTGTGAATTTACTCCCAGACTTATGTTTATCCCTTTATTTCTCATTTTTTAGATGATGATGTGATCATTGAAACAATATGTTCTTATAACTTCTGTAGCATGCTAAAATAAGTACCCAGGTTTTTTGCTGCTAGAGAAAGGCCAAACTAAAGGAGAGGACAAAGCGCTGAAAAGAGCTGTAGCATTAGATCAGACTAGTTCTCAACTTTGAATTTGAGAAGCCATAAAAAAATACGGTACCACTATTTCTGTGTCAGAAGAGAGTCAGTAAACTTCCACAAGCTCTGAGTAGCAAGTTCTCTAGCTCCTGCAGTTCCATTTGTGTTTCTCTAGGAGACAGGAGAATTATAAAGTGTGGCATAATGAGGCATAACTGGATGTGTTAAGAAAAGCAATGTTCCTGCTAACTGCATGGAGCAACTTCAGAGTTATCCAAGGGAAGCAGCAGGAAGCTCTAGAGCTTGGGCTGCTGAAATCTGGCATTGTAAAACATTACAAGGAAACAAGAAGCCACATCACAGCCAAACATGTTGGTGCTTCTGACTCCACTTTCTCCAGGAAGCTCTGCCCTGCAATATATGCATTATGTAAAGGAAAATAAATTGTACCATATAAACGTAGTGGACAGCCAGGCCATGACACACGTACATGTTCAGTGCCTGCTTTACTAACACATTTCAGACACTGGCTTTGCTTGCTTATGGCTGGAGCCCTCCATGTGCTCTGGGCTGGGTTTTGTGCTGTGCTTCTCACAGTATCCAAGTTGTCCTGAAGCTGCGTGTGTTCTGCAAGGAGAAAATTCAAAGCTAGACCTGCTGTATCAATAGTATTCCATGATTTCCAGGCAAAAAGTATATGAAACTGAAATTAAGATAACCAGAGGCAGTATTGTCAACTGCAGTGGAGAAACTTGTAAATGTCCAAAACCAAGCATTAAAACTGAGTAACTCTCAGCATGTGGGGAGTCTCCCTGTGCTCTTGCTGCTCTGGCACGAGGATTTCCACATTATGTGGTGTTGAGTATGTGAATGAGGATATGAATAACAGAGGAGCTGGAACATCAGTTTAAAAGCATTTAAGAATTCTCTTATGACATTGAAATCCAGTTTGCTGTCCTGTTTGGAGTGCTTGGGAAAGGTGAAAACATCAGAGCAAGCGTCAGGTTAGGGGCTTGTGCTTTTAACCTTACCCTTCTATGCTAATCCCACACCATTTAAACTTGCTATAGGGAGTTCTAATCAAATGCCCCCGCTGGGATTTGTGGTGATAGAAGTATGAGTCTCCATGTGAAGGTGGGGAGATATATACTTCACTTGTACTTTTAGGTCAATAATTGACGTTATTTTTGTGTCAGTCATTACACAAAACGTTGTGTGCTGCTAACTGATGACATACTACAGTGTAAAATGAGTAGTTGTAGATGGATGTAGATTTGATATTCAGGGTTATTTCAGTGTTTAACTCCCACTGATTTTAATAAATGTACTCTGTACAGGTGTAAGTGAAAGAGCTAGGAATTTAATGGAAATTTTATAATATAGCTGTGTTATATCTCTCATGCTGTGGCACAGGTTAGAGCTTTAGCATTTTTGCTCTTCTAGCTTGGAGGAACATTTAGTGTTTTGATCATGACAAAAGAAGGCTCAATATGAGAATAAGGAGAGGAGGGCTTAAAAAAATGCCCGTTTCCTTTACAGAGGTATAGATTTTACTGACATTGGTGGTTTGTGGTGCACAAGACCTGCAAATTTCTGCACACCAAGTAGTGATGCAGTTGACTGAGATGCCTGTTGCCTGTAGCTCTGTTGTATGTTGTGGAACAATCTTGAAAGCTGTAGTAATCTGCTCTGAGGGGAAATGAAATAAAATCTTTTTACTACACCATGAAGAATAGAACAGAATAGAAAGTACAGGGTTTAAAATCACAATCAATGTCGGATATTCTCTAGCTGGCAGTGAGTTTTCTTACCTGTGGAAAACAATGAGTAGCTAAGTATTCAGTCCTCTTTTTTTGAGGCTGAAGAAATTAGAATCCATGTGCCTGAGCTGACTACTAGGTACTTCTCAGAGGTATCCTTATTTTTGTTATGAGTTTTTAGTTTCAGTGTTTCAGTCTTAATCTATAACTATGGAAAAACCTATGAAATAGTCTATTCAGCTGGTGATTCTGTGCTTCTAATGGTTTAACTAGATTCCTCTGTGCATTTTTTAACTGGTACTTACTTGCAGTTATGGTAAGGGTCTAACCTGTAGATTAGGAACCAAATTCGGCTTTGAGATACCCAAGGACATCTGCCCAGATGTTCTCTGCAGCCATAATTAATAGAACCTCTGTCAATGGCTCCTTATGAAACCTGCCAATGATGCATACAGGTTCCTTCACAAGATATACTTTGTGTGCTTCTTTCATCTTAATCTAGCAACAGAAAAAAAAAATTAAGAAAAAGTCCAACAAGGAAAGCAATGTTTGATATTCCCCACAGAACAGCAACATTTGCAGACCCAGATGTAATACAGAACAGTTTGTGAGTTGTTTCAGGTTATTCCAAGATACTGACTCATGATCCTAAGGTGTCTCCCATGAGTCGAAGGTAAATAGCTGTGTAATGCTGCCTTAGCCCTTGTCCTGGTTCTGTACCAGATTTGACTCTCAGGTGTTTACTGGGCCCCATAGGACCCATAGGCCACATAAGCCCCATGGGCCCTATAGGCAGTACTTTTACAGCTCCTTCAATTCTCAGGGTAACATGAATGATTAGGAGTCAGAATCTGGACCCTACATTTCAGTAAGCGTGGCAATTTTCTGGAGTTTTTGGTAGCAATTTTTGTAACAAAGGCCAAATCAATTCAGTGTAACCACCTCAGCCTTATCCATTCTTACACAAAATAGAACATTTGTTTACATTAGAAACAATTAACATACTTGTTGCTGTTGCTTGAGCAGAATTTTTGTGATTTAAATGGAAGATTTAATGTACGTAGTGGGATTGTTTTATGTTTCAATTGCTTTTAGAAAGTGAGATAGTATTGTATGCATTCACACTCTAGGCAAGTGTCTTGTAAACAGCCTAAATGTGAATTTGAATAAGTTGAAATATAGACTAAATGTGTAACAATTCTATTTTTAGATGACAGCTTTTGGAGCATTCCTTCATAAAGGGTCCTTCTGCAGGAATTATTTTAATTTGCTGGATTTGCTGGTTGTGGGTGTTTCTCTGGTATCATTTGGTATTCAGTAAGTACTATACTTATAATGTGAATGATTTATTTTTGCTTCGGGGTTTTATACTGAAATCAGTGTTTCAGCTCCTTTTGTTCCCCCACGGTGTGTGGGTGTGCAGTGTCAGTATTCAGGGTTGGGACTGGCAATAGTGCTTTATATGGAGAGTGTTGTAATTCACTACTAATATGGCTTGGAAATAAATTACTACTTCCCACTATTAACGAGAGATCAAGGAAGAGCACTGTGGCACTGTATTGTATAGCAAGTATTACCTGGAGCCTCAGGAGGTTTAGATACCTTCTCTTGTGCTATTGCCACATCTGCAATCTAGTTTTATGAGGTTGGCCTTTCAGGATAGACCTACAGGGACATGTAACTAGACAGTATTGGAAGGGTGGGAGAACCTACAACTTCATCAGGACTGTAAGTCGTAGTGAAGAGATTTCTTTGTTTTGTTTGGGTCAGAGTAAACATAATAAAAGAATGTAAAGGTGCTTAGTGGTTCTTAGTGGTTAGCTGTTATTCCTCATTCAAAATCATCTGTGTAACCCTTAGTGACTTAAAAAAGGGCAAAGGTGGGTATCAAGCAATTGCTCCCCACTTTGAACTCTGCTGGTAGCAGAACACCTGTTGCACAAGCTTTCAGTTCTACAGCATGTTGTTTAAAAGGCTGTCCACTGTTATTGCCTCAAAATGCAGTCCTGGCCTCTTAAAGTGAATGTTAGATCTTCGGATCTCCACCTACTTCGAAATTAAAGGCATTGATTGATTTACAGGATTTATACAATGTCTTCAAAAGAGCTTGTCAACATTGAAAAATACTTTGGGGGCTATTTTACTCCTTTATATTGTTAGACATGCCTCTGAACTGTTAATTCCAAAGTTGTTCCAGAAATAAAAAAAATTCTTATGATATTTATGAGATTGATACTATTTTCTAGTGTTTAAGTAAAGGATCAATAAAGAATAAAAAGTCTTGTATATATATCTTGAGATTTTTTTTTTTTTTTAAATTTCATGTTTAAGGAGTTTGCAAGAACATTGTTATTCTTGGTAATACAATCAGTTACCTTAAAAGTAACAGGAATACCTCTTTTTTTTCCTCCTAGGTCAAGTGCTATCTCGGTCGTGAAGATCCTCAGAGTTTTAAGAGTATTGAGGCCTCTAAGGGCAATAAACAGAGCAAAAGGACTTAAGGTGTTTATTTTTTTAATTATATTTCTGTTGGTCTGATTCTACCTCAGGTTAAAAAATTCTTGCAGAAGAAAAATTGTCTACAGAAGTTCAGAGAGCAAGGACATAAATCAGTTCCTGATTCTTAAACACATCTGATCTTAAACAGCCCACAGTTACAGGAGTTTGTATGTGGAGGAACTGCCACTGAGAGCAGATTTTGACTAACGTAGCAACATGTCAGTGCAATATTTTAATTGCTTATCCATCATGTTCATGTAATTTTTAGTCAGTTGATGTTAATAGGTTTTATGTCAACAGATTTTACAAACATATCTAGCAAACAAGTCTAATTGGTGTGTTAGGTATAGTACTGACAACACAAAAATAGTAATTTTAAAAAGTAGCACAAAACCAGGCCTTTATGGTTTGTATACCGTGACAAATTGAATTAATTTTTTTTCTTTCTTTCTTTCCAGCATGTTGTTCAATGTGTCTTTGTGGCTATCAGAACTATTGGTAATATCATGATAGTTACAACTCTGCTGCAGTTCATGTTTGCTTGTATTGGGGTGCAGCTCTTCAAGGTAAGTAGATACTCAGAATTCACACTGCATCAAGAAAAGCAAAGCCGAGTTGAATTCTTAGTTAATTGCTGCTGGAACTGGGTGGTTTCATTCTGAACTAAGCGTAGTATAAATGTGTGTAATTTGCATATTCTGCATTTTGTCATTGCTTTTTGTTTTTATATGTAGGGAAAGTTCTACAAGTGCACTGATGAGGCAAAACAGAATCCTGAGGAATGCCGGTGAGGAGATCTTTGGTCTAAGAATGTGACACATTATATTCTGAATAACTTAAACTGTATATGGGCAGGCATGTGTCAGACCATTTAGGTTTGTGTAAATTGGAACTGGCATCTTAAATCCACCAGAAAACACAGGTTAGCAAGGAAACAAAACAGGAGTAAGGAGGGAATAAAAGAAGCAGTTTTGAATAACTCTTGAATAACTTTTGAGTAACTCTGAGGTTAATTTAATATTTCACTAATGACAGTTTCTTTCCCACAGAGGGATATACATCGTTTATAAAGATGGAGATGTCGATAATCCCATGGTCAAAGAGAGGGTCTGGCAAAATAGTGACTTCAACTTTGATAATGTTCTGTCTGCTATGATGGCCCTTTTCACAGTATCCACCTTTGAAGGGTGGCCAGCGTGAGTGGATTCTCCATGTTTTCAAAGCATTGTTAAGATGGTTGCATTTTCCAGAACAGTTTGCTATCAATTACCAGGCATCTTTTGGCAAAATACCCCAGTTTTAAGTGATGGTATAGGAAGTTATTAAGAGAGGAAGTAAAAAACCTGTTATCTTGAATCTGTGCACTTTTCCTGTATTTTAGGAGAAGTAAGAAAAGGTGAACTTTTTTATACTGTTTGATTCCCAATCTCCCAGTTACTTTGGCTATAATGAGCTACTCCTCAGCTCTAATGAAGGAATAATTTTAGATGTTTATCCATTGATGCCCTTTAAATAATGATAATTTGAAAATTTAAGACCTTTGAGTAAAACTTTTGCTAAAAAATCAGGCAGTAGTACACTGCATAAAGAAACCCAGGAAGAGCAAACTGCCACTCACCATTTCCTTAAGTGAGAAGAGTCTTAGAGAATAGCTTGATGTGCAAATATAAATGAAAACTACCACCATCTGGTCATTACCTTGATTCTTTCAGAAAAAATAGTATACCAGTGTGTGCTGTGATTCTTCTAGTTTCAATATTATTGCAAGCACTGTCAGTATCTAGAAAAAGCAGACCATTTCTGAAACCTGTCCTCTGAGTCTGCATATTTTACTGTTTTCTCACTTCAATAGTAATAAAGATAAAATTGTGTTTGTTTTTCAGGCTACTGTACAAAGCCATTGATTCAAATGGCGAGAACGTGGGACCTGTGTACAACTATAGAGTGGAGATCTCAATTTTTTTCATCATCTATATCATCATTATTGCTTTCTTTATGATGAACATATTTGTTGGTTTTGTGATTGTCACATTCCAAGAACAGGGAGAACAAGAGTACAAGAACTGTGAGCTGGACAAAAATCAGGTTAAAATAAATAATGAACTCTTAACTTTTGAAAGTATCCTTTTTTATTTATGCATGAAGAGCTTCCTTTCTGCTTTGGGTCAGAAGAGGGCACCAAACACTTATCTTAGTATTTATTAGTTTGTATTTTTCACTATCAACTGGATATTGAGGTTATTATATGTTTCTCTTTCCATAAGCCCGATTTATCAGTCTTTTTGTTGTGAAAGGCATTCTATTAAGCTTGTTATCTTCTTAATGTCTTGCTTTTTGGTGCCACATTAAGAAGAATACAGCACTTGACAGGTTACCCATAGGCAGAGATAGGTTTTACAATAAGAACTGGAACAGAGATTTTGTGTTCTGAATAGTCTGAAAGTGTTCGAAGTTCAAAATGTTCTACTCCCCGCCCCCATTTATTTAGAAATTCACGGGGAATATTCAGATTAAAATTACAACCCCCCCAAAATTACAGAAGTCCCCTTTTATTGTTTAATCCTTTGACTGAGAAACTGCTCAGTCACCAGTCACAGCTCATCAGGTGTTTTTGGCTGACTGTAACACATTTCATTTAAGCAAAGCCAAGTGTGAGACTTAAGCCAGGATTAGCCAGGATTCGTTGTGCATTATCACTCGGGTGCTGTGAGCATTCCCTGAGGGACAAGTGGAAGGCCCAGCCTACATGGATATTATGGGAGTGAATCCATGATGTTCCTATGTATGTCACATGATTTTGCTGGGCAATTTAATTGAACTGTTGAGAATAACATTTCCTCAGTATTTGTTTTGCTGGCTCTGGGGTTTTGTGCTGTGCAGTCACATTGGTGGTTGGAAACGGAGTAAAGACAAAACATGGCTTACAGATGATTTAATAGTCACATTTCTAAGAGTCCTGCTTTGTGCTATACATATCCATACATATAGGTGATAATATATCACTCTGTGCTAATACACTGTATAAAGGCAAAACACTTGAGAAGTTCCATGAGCATTGTTTGATTCTTTGCATGTGGCTGAGTATTGTCTATGGTTAGATACAGTTGTAAACACCAAGTGAGGATTGGGAAACTACTTGATTACTTTATTAACACTTAATAATAAAAACCCCTACATCAAGTAGATGGACTGTTTTTGAGAGTTTTATTTTAATAATTGTGCTACCAGTTGATTACCTGTTAGGTAAAGTTTGACAATTTTTGATGTGTTTGCTTTACAGCGTCAGTGTGTAGAATATGCCTTGAAGGCACGTCCTCTCCGTAGATATATTCCAAAAAATCCTTACCAGTACAAGTTCTGGTATGTGGTGAATTCTACTGGATTTGAATACATCATGTTTGTCCTCATCATGCTGAACACCCTTTGCTTGGCTATGCAGGTAGGAAAACCAGAAGCTCTCTTGAAGCTGATGCAGTTGGCATAAATTGCAGGGAAGGATATGGATGGTATCATGCCTTTAATTTATAGCAACTTGTATTTTTTTGTGATGTGAAACTTTAAAAAATGCACTTTTGATCTTAGTACTTTTCTGTGACATGTTCTAATTGTCTCTTTCTTTCCCTGGTATTTCAGATTTTGATAAGAAAAAGAATGGTTTGAATTCAGTTCACAAAACCATTCTGCTTTTTTCAGTGATTAACTGTGATTAACATACTTCAGGTTTTCTAAGCAAGTGACACAAGGTTGTGTAATGTTAAAATCTTGCATATAAAACTTGGGAAAATTAAAAAGGAGTCTAACACTCCTTTTTTGAAGGAACAATTTTCCCCTCAAAACCATCTCTCTGGAGATTCCCTTAGAATGTTGAGGAATGACTGTTTTGTTCTGCTCAGTGCCTAAACAGAACAGATTTAAACAATTCCATACTTGACCGTAGATATTCAGCTAATCTTGTATGCTTATAGGTGTGCTTCCTAAATTTTACTAGAAAATGTTTTGCTGTGCTGCCTTTTTGCCAATTTTGTCTTATACTGCCTTTCTTTCACTCAATGTTTTAAAACCTTTACTTCTGTAAGTAATTTGTTTTTCATTCACAGCACTATGGACAGTCTAAGCTCTTTAATGATGCAATGGACATTATGAATATGGTTTTCACAGGAGTGTTCACTGTTGAAATGGTTTTGAAACTGATTGCATTCAAACCCAAGGTAAGTTTAAGATATGCTTTAATTAGGTCATCACCACAGGAATTAAATATGAGTTTCACACTAGCTGTGCATTACTGAAAAAACAGAAAGAACAAACATTTTCCCACATTTATCTATCAGTGAAATCATAATAGAAATGTAACTCCAGGAAATCAAATGCAGATATTAGAAAGTAATCTCACATAGTGATTGATGAGGTCTGGATTATTCTGAGGTAATGAAAATATCCCTTTCTAAATGAGAGCAATCATTTCCTGTTACAGGCATTGCCACATCTTCTCTTCTGGGTTCTACATTCATTACTTTTCACTAATTTAATCTTCAGTAAAGGCCTGTATGTTATGCCATATTTCCTATGCTAAAATGCAAAACTTTATAAAATACAACTAAGTATTACAAACATACACATAAATAATTTGCATATTCAATAGCCTTTTTGGATTTTTGTATTTTCAGTTATATATATTCACAATATTTGGTAGAAGGCCCCACACTGAGTAGTTGATTCCTTGCCTTAAAGGGACACTGTCAATATGATTGATGCAGACACATTTTCAAAAGTAGATTTGCAAGATAAACTGATAACTATAATTACCAATAGAAAAAAAAAGATAAAATTATCCTGTGGCAGCTAATGCAGTCCTTTTGTTCAGTTCTCATACTGCCTTTATGAAGTGCTTAAGTTAGTGATGAAAAGCTAAACTAAATTTTTTTTCAGTGCAACGAAATCAATGTTTATTCTGGGCTTATCTCTATGTAAATAAGTCGAGTGTGTTCACTTGCTACACATGGAATTTGAAAAAAACCCAGATGTGCCGTTTGCAGTTTACTGATCTCTCCATCTAAGGCTGGTACTTTTCATTTTCCATTGCCCTTCTTTTAAAGTGACCAGGATATCTGCACTGGAGCTGGCTGTGACCTGTGCCCCTTCCTGGTGTGAAGCAGTGACCTGGGTGGCTGTAGGCTCTGTGGGCAGTTCTGGTCTTGCTTTAACCCACCAGCTCTCGTGCTTTTACAGCACAGCTGCCCAGAGCTCAGCCTGGAGTAGGTGTATAACTACTGTTCAGCTTTTCAAAACCATTTGTTCAGCTTGCATTTAGTATTAGGCTCAGCTGTGGAGCCTGAGCTACTTGATTTAAAGTGAGCTCTTGTTTTCCTGCAGAAGTGAGCAAATTATCCATCCCTTGAGATCTGATGTTGAGATGTGACCTGTGGAGTTCTGGGTGAATGGTTACCCACTCTCCTGTAGTCTTGCTCTGCACTGTCCAGTCCATTGTATATTTCTAATGAATTTATTTGTATTTTTGTGTCATCTATCTTATTTAAATACTAAGGGTTTCACATTAAAAATATCACAATATGAGGCCCCAGAGGAGATAGCTCAGATATGTGGACCGCAGTGTCATGAGTTGCTGGTTGTGTTTCCTGATCTGTATTTCCTGTTCTATATCCTTGTTTTGCACAGAAGACTTTGCTGCATTTTATCATCTGCTCTTTGAAAGAAGATTGTGAATCCTTGTATGGTTCTCCATGCACTTGTGACTGTAGTCAGAAATAGCAGCTAATGCAAAATGCAGCGGTCTGATCATGAATGTATAAATCACAGTGCTCCATTTGTACTGTGGGCTTCCTGCTTGTTATCAGATGCAATGTCTTAATACTGGTCTCTAAGACTTTGTACAATTTGAGTTTTAATTTTGTTGCATCATGCTTTCTATTTGATTGGATGCTTTCACTATGAGAGATCCCTGGATCTGAACCCTGAGAGTTTGAAGGGCAGATGCTGCCAGCGGAAGATCCTCATTTCCTGAATTTCATTCCCCCATAGATGCAGAACACTTTAAACTTGTTAATTAGCAGGACAAGGTTAAAAGACCATGGTATTAATCAGAATTTTGAAAGAGACTAATAAGCAGGAAGGGAAGGGAGATAAAGATTTTTAAAATTGTTCCTGTTATTCTTTGGAGATTTTAACCTTTTAAGTTGCCAGATACCCTTCAACAAAACACCTATTGCTAACATAAGTCTTTAATAATCACAAGTCAGCTGTCAGTCTTAAGTAGAATGTGAATGCCTTAAATTTAAATTTTAAACTAGAAAGATGCTTAAAAGAAAAATTAATTGCTTTAACTAATATTAAGATTTAATAATAGTAGGAACAATCTGAAACCCAACTTAAGGTTTTGCTTTAGGGTCTGTGAGGGAAGACTTATTAGTTTCTTCTATGTCTGTGTCACTGGTGGGTCTCTTAGACTAGTCTGACAGAATGAACAGTTTTATTTATTAATTTTGTGCACTTTAAAAATAATTTCAGAGATGCTCAAAGCATCAAATAAAAACTCCATTACTCACTGTAAAAATAAGAATAGATAAAACACCTGTTAGTTTTTATCTCATCTGCTTGACAGTGTCCCCTTAATATGTTGACAAAAATCCTGTGTAAACTGTGGTCTTTTGGTTTCTCTGGTCATGTAAACTTCAGGCTACTGTAAATAATTGATACTCTTACTATGATATTGTGTTGTTTAAAAGCAAGGCACTGCAGGCTGCCTTCCAACTCTGAAATATATAAAATCTGAATAAGTGCTAGGCATTAAAGGTGATGCTGAGTGTCTGGCACACTTGACTGGGAGATTGAATCACACAGTACTTTGCAGAATGAGGCCCTAAAATTTTCAAGAGAGTACTAAAAGGACTAAAATATTTATGTGCCAGGTGTATAGAAACATATTTTGCTGTTCATTCTTTATGCCTCTATATTCCCCAGGATTTGTGATTTTGTCCTTCAGCATTTCTCAATGAGCAAATTTTTCATAATATAGATTAAAAGAGCAGACCTTTTTCTTCACATTGTTCTTCACATTTTCTAAAATCTGTACTTAGTATGGATCAGTGCAGTACAAAACAAAATGCAGCCATGGAATCTAAAATAATACATCAGCACATACCGTCTGTACAGCTTCATGATAGCGAGTGTTGCTTAAACTTGTAATGATTTTCCATGTCGTTTTACATCAGATTTTTGTAAGGAAAAAGGAAAGATGGCTAGTAAGTGAATTGATCTTGGGTCATTGCAGTGGTGAAAACAACTTATTTGCATGATGTTTATTTGCTGTGACTTGTCCATTCCTCCCTTTTCCAAAACCATCTTTATTTTCTCTTAGTTTTTTGTTTATTTGTATGCTTTTGCTTTACATATTACTTTGAACAATATTTGTCTATACTGATGGAAAAGGTTTCATAAAATAAATAAATGTATAAAGTATTTTAGCTGTAAAGTGTTTTAGCTGTACTGAATCAAAATGTGGATTTTTTTATTTCAGTGCTTTTTATTGTAGCATGTCTAGTAAAGTCACTTTTTCTATAGCTGAAATTCACCTTTATTTGGAGGACCTTTTTTTGGTTCCCATTGTAGAGGAAGATGAATAGCACACCTCAGGATTGTGCTGATTATGTGTTTGCTGTTTGCCAGTAGTCTCTTATTTTGTGTGTATATATATCAATATTACTATTTTAAAATCAAGAAAGATTCTTAGAAATGAGGAATGTGAATGACCAGGAAGGATGTTATCAGAGTAGCTCCCTTTTAGTTGGCAGCCGCTAATCTCATTAGGATTATAAATTTCAGTACTGTTGAGGTAGTTCAGCAGGATGTTTAGTAAAACTGTGGGAATAGCTTGTTCTCATGAAGGAGGATGAGTAAGGAAGGAGTGATGGGGAGCTCTCAGAAGAGGAGGAGTTTTTTCAGGAGGCCAAATCCATGAACACTTGCTTTGGCCCCAGAAGTGGACTTGGTAGTTAGTCCCAAAGAACCAAAGCATGAGGTGCCAAGGGCACTGATCTATTTTCCTCTTACAGCCCCTTCCTTAAATAAAGGGATGATTATAGCAATTTGTGTTTTAAAAGGGCTAAACAAAGAAAGTAACATTAAAAACATAATGAGCCTTTCCTGACTCTGCTCAGTGCTTCCTCTCCTAGAATAAACTGTAGAGCTGTTGTCTGCTGTAGCAGCTCTCTCATAGTCTCCAGGGGCAAATTTCCACACAAAATTAGCTTTTTTACCTTTGAACTGTGAAGTTACTAAGATTATGACAGTTTAAAATCTTGAGAAAAGCATCAGTCCAATTCTAAAATGTTTTGGAACTGATTTTGCTTTTCTGTGCTAGCAAACCCTGTAATAACTTAAAATACACAGCTAAAACATTATCTTATAGTCAAGTGTAATAATAAATGTAAACAGCACATGTAATTTTAAGCTTCCTGCTAAATTTATTATTTTAGAGCTTCAGTAGTGGCTGACAAGTTAGTATTTTAAAATTTTAAAGTTTTTAAAATTTTAAAAGCAGAATGTACATATACAGAATGTTCATTTCGGCTTTGGTCACATAATGCATAGTCCTTAGTCATGGTTGGCTGATAAATTAATATATCTGAATGTGGTAAAGGGCAAGTTCAGAAATTTTTGCAGTTCTGGATTTCTCTAATAGTGAGGCAAAATCCACATATTGCAGAGGACCTAAATCTCTTGCCTCTGTGGAGTTGTCTTCAAGAATGTAATATGCCCTGATTTGTTGCCAGGGACAGATTGATCCTGTAACCCACCTCAAGGTTTCTTCTGAAACACTTTTTTGCTCAAAAATGCAGTTTTGATGCCAGTAGTCAGCTAATTGCATGACAGCACTTTGTGTAACCCTTTGCAGCAATGTCCCAGTAACATACACATAGGGAATTTATATTTAAAGCCATAAAATGTCAGAAGGGTGATTAAGCAATTTATGAAAATGAATTTTCGGACATTGGACTGGCTGCATCATCAGGAATAAGAAATTGTTTGAGTTGCTGTTGTTCCTAGCACTGACTTCACTGGATACAGAATCAGGCTGTGACTGCAAATGTAGTATGAGTTCCTATATTAAACCTAGTTTATGAACAGAAGATTAATTCTGTTCTCTAATATTTATGCACAGTTTCACATTAATAATTGTGCATGTTTATCCAATTGTGAGCTTTGACCCTTTAAATATTTTTACCAGTCGCTTAGATAGGACTATCACAAAATCCTTAAAGTTTAGGAGGCTTCAATTGGCTTGGTCTTGCAGAAATATTATAAAAGGGATCTTGTCTTGCTCACTAGGGTATATGTGTAAGAATTTTTCAGCCTTGCTGGAAGTCCAAACCCAGTTTTGGATGATGGCTTGCTTGCCAACATCGTGCTTGTCCAGTGGTGTGTTATGCATGTGTAGTGTGTGTGTGTGTGTCTGTGTGTGTGTGTCTGTACATGTATATATATAAAGTATATATATACACACACATGCACATATATGTTGCTTTTCCTTCAGTAGGCAATATTGTTTTTGGTTTTGTTTTGTTTTCTCATTAGACCACAGGTTTTGTTTAACTAATTTCTGTTTATGCAAAACTAAACAGAAGTATGCAAATATTTGACATTTCATGTGTAATCACAAACGTTTGCACCCTGCCTGCTCTGTTCAGGGCTATTTTAGTGATGCCTGGAATACGTTTGACTCCCTCATCGTTATTGGCAGCATAGTAGACGTCGTTCTCAGTGAAGCTGATGTGAGTATATCCCAGCTTACTTTCCCCAGTCCCTACTTCTCTTTCTCTGTCTCCCCACTATTTCCATCATCTGGACAAGTCACAGATTTTGATCTGATGTTTCTAAAGTTTGAGTACAGACCAGTCATAGGTCAATTATGTTGATATGGGAAATAAATAGCCTTTTTTTTCTACCAATTTTTGTGAGCTATGAAAGGGAAAGATTAGATTGTATAGTGGTACGTCAGAGAAGCCTAGAGTGTTTCTGTGTTATAACACTGTCCTTTTCTTCTCTTTTTCTGTTTGTGTTTTTCTCTTGCTCTCTTTCTGCTGAATGCTTGTCCTAACAGCACTATTTCACTGATGCATGGAACACTTTTGATGCCTTAATTGTTGTTGGTAGCGTCGTTGATATTGCTATAACAGAAGTTAATGTAAGTAGCAACTGTTCATGCACTAAAAAGTAATTGCTGTCATCAAGAAAAACAGAAAATGTAAAGTTAATCCCCCCAAAATCCTTTTTTAGAAAAGTATGTTTAATCCTGGAATCAAAGACAAAAACATTGATATAGATGTTTGTACAAGCTATTATTACTTATGTATTACCTGTATAGTTGCACATGCACACAGCATAGTGAGACAGTAAGAATTATGTTTTTCTATGTGTGTAAAGAAAATATTTTTTAAAATGTATGTGTACAATAGAAATTAAGCTTCTGTTACTATTTTACTTGAAGCCCAGTGGGTTTTGTATGTAATTTGACTAAGATAATTTAAGATTCTTTAAGTTATTTCAGTGCATCAGTTTAATAAATAATGATTTCTTTTTCTGTGTGAGGGTTGGGTTTTAGAGTGGTGTTAGCATTTGTCTCTCATGAGCAGAAGGGAGGGCACATAAGAAAGTAAGGCTTTCCATGCTGTGGAAAATAGAATGTTTACTCTTTTCCTATTCCTTTGGCTTTTCCCAGTCTGCAGTAAGTGTTTTGAAATTTGAATTTTTCTTAAAGTACTTGGAAAACTCCGTCTTTCACCAAAATTTTGATTGATGGCCATTACACATATAGGTGTTGGGACAACAGACTGACCTTAAAATTGCTTCCTGATCTTGTGTTAAAGTGTGAGAATCTCATGAGTGACTGCAACGGAAGAGTGATGTGATAACATGGGAGCAGGAGAACCTTAGCCTGACCTTTAGATTTCAGACTGATTTTACTCAGTTCTCAGTGGGTGATGGATCTTTCTGTGAACTGAAGGAACTTGAGCTGCCAGGGAGGGTCAGTCAGCACAGAACTGCAGTGCCCCATTGAGACATTTTTTAAAGTATAGTTACTTTTCATGGACTAGATTTTTAAAAGCTGTCTCTGACTTATTTTTGATTATTTTTTTCTTTTCCTTTGGTTTTGTTCAGGGTTTTTGGTTCCCTGAAAAGTTTAGACTTGAACTTTCAGCTCAAGTATTTACAATTTACCCACTGTCTCTGTTCACAACAGTGTACATGAGCATAGTATTTGAGGAGAGTAAAAAGACCAATCATTTAGAATAGCTTTCCCTAATAACTGCAAAATGTGTTTGATTGTGAAGAGATTGAAATACAGCTCAGATGTACTTCCATGATCAAAGCAGATGTCCCTGCATTTCGCACTGTTTGGACAGTGCCAATTTGACAGCATTACTTATAACTGATCACTGCTGAGCTTTCAGCTGGGAAGAACACTGACACTTCAGTAATTCTCACGGTTGTCTTGAAAATATTCTGGAGATCAAGTAGTGATCTTCAGGATAAGTACAAACACAGTCATAACTAGCACTGTCATTTCTCAGTTTTCGTGCAATACTCACTGGAGGAAAAAGGCTCATCTTTGATTTCTTTAGTTTTGCACAGCAGACTGTTTGTGTACTAAGTCTTGTCCATTTCTGGTCTTTCCACTTTTCTGTGCTTTATTTGTTCAAGTCAGTAGTGTATTACAGTTTCAATATATTTTTGGGCTTGATTTCCCATTTTCAACATGAAAGAGTTAATACTGCAGAGTGTCCAGGGAAATTTCTTAGATTTTTATTAAATTTATTGTATTGATTCTAGTGAATTATTCCCATTTGATTAGTTCTGTGTAAATTTCTATAGTCCAAATTCAGTATTTTAGAATAATTTCCTTAGTATTTTTTTGGCATTCTGAATTGTGCCATTCCACCTGTACTTGTTACCTGATGCTGACAGTGATCCTGGGAAATCTACAGCTCTGCTGAGATGCTGACAAGACTTTGTTTTCAATGGGGATTTCAAGCACGATTGAAATAGCACCAGTGACAATTCCCACTGTGGAATCTTCTTAGACTGAGGAAGCTCAGCCTTGTTTGAGGGCTGATCTGAAGCAGTGGCAGCACTGACATCAACTCAGATCTTGTTGCAGTTCTAATTGCAAGAGCACAACCATCTGAATTGATCAATGTAAAAGAGGAGTTGAAAAAATCTGAATACTTAATAGGAACTAAACATTCTTTCAGGATTACATATATAATTGCCTCATGCTCTGGAAACAGCTCACAGTCATTCTGGTGGTCTAGCTGTGTATCCTTAGATCCATTGCAAAGGCCAGCAAGTCCTTCTGGTATACAAGAAGTTTATATCTGACCCATTTTTTTCAAGAGAGTGCATTGGACTGTGCAGTTATCTATCAACCTTGATTTCAGTATTCAGTTTTGGAAATTATATGTCATCTCTTTTATTTTGTTGTTCATTTTCTTTTTTTAAACACTTTATAATGCATGTGCTGCCCTGAGGGTGGTTCTTCTGATCCAGTAACCTCCCATTCATTCACACATAACCCAGGAAATTACTGTGGTTTGAATATTTTTAGTGCCTGTGGAAGTCAGTGTTTATTGTATTAAGCAATGAGCTACCTCAGAACAACATATATTTTGGCAGTAAAAAATTTTCTATGATTGTTTTTCTTAATTTACTCTTTCATTTAATGTCCCTTCCTTCAGCCGTCTTTTATGAACCTAATTGGTTTTCATGTTCATTTTATTTTTAGAAATTATTAGAGGCAAGTATATATAAGTAAATATATATATGGTATAGCAACAAAAAAAATTAAAACCACTACTAAAACCTATATAATTACTTTTGGGCTCTGTGGCCTTTTGTTTTCAAAAAGTTTCACATAACATGCAAGACCTTGTGTGGTCATAGAAATGGTTCCTTGTCAATTAAAAAAGCAGAAGAATGATTCTGAGACACAAAGTGTTGTCAGCCCATTCTCAGAGATGGACATATGTAACTTATGACAATGAGAGAGAAATAAATTTCAAATAAAATCTGAATAAATGAGTAAGTTATTAAAAGGAAATAACAGACAAGTTTCAGTATGGTCTGACTGTGTAGAAATGATGTTATTTGCCATTTGGCAACAGAATGGCAAATCAGAAACCATTTGGATGACCAACACTGAATGACTTAGAAGCATGATCACACTGTTGCAGTAGTGGTTACAAGGGTTTTTATACACATTTTTTTATATAAGTTTCTTCAGCCATTCATGTGCTGCCAAAATGTCGAGAAAATAATGCAGAGTTCAGTTTCCTCTTCTTTTGTGCAAATTTTTAATGCCATCACTATAGGACTAACTTTATTCTTGAAGTAAAATTCCTGTTCTTTGCTAAAAATAGGGCTTAAATGTATAACATTTATATCTTCATCCTGAGCCCCTCAGGAAAACCTTTTTGTCTTGAACCATCACTGTAAACACATGGAGCTTGTTCAATGCTTACACTGCAGGAACAGCTGAGAGGGGCTGGGAGCAGTGTCATACAGCAAAGAGTCTGGCAAAACTGGAATTGGATGTTGTGCCATTTGGCAAGAATGAGCACACCATTATTGGTATGGGATGCTCTGTTGTTTTGCTGGGCTGCTGTTGGAGTGTGTACTGGGTGGGCTGGTGCTTATTTTTACATAGTTGCCCGCTCACCCAGTACCTGGTGGGACAGCTGGCCTCCTGTAAGAGATTCTGCATTCCAACTATGAACAAGAGCAGTTTAGATATCACTTTATGTATCCTCATCATAGTTAGAACTTAGGTTTTGGTTATAGTTATTGATATTTTTGGATACTGTCAATATATTTTATAGATTTTTGCAAATGAATCTCTATAGGCTCAAGGATAGGTCAGAAAACTACATTCTCATGTGGCTTTGCTTTCATTACTGTGATGTTTTCTTGCCATATGAAATCTCTACTGCATTGCAATATTTAATTGGGATACAGAAGTAAATTTCTGAGCTGCTTTCATGAAGATGTTAACATTAATTTATTTACTTTATTGTACAACTGAATATTTATTAGTTATCATATAATACCCTCTGCCATCGACATCTTAGTTACGAACACAGAGTTTTAAATATATCTTTTACAAGGGAAAAGGTATTTTTTTTATCTTCTCTGACTCAAAAATTTTTTTTAAAATATGTTTGTGGGCATTTGGTTCACATCGAACAGGGAATATAGAGAGCACTAATAAGACTGTGGAGAAAATTACTTGCCCACACATCCGAGTTCCAGTAACTGTTCTGTGAACAAATTGTATGTGTATATGACACACATACAGTACATATTTCTGGAGATATTTTGGCAACCTGAATGTTTTCCTGTATATGCTGTTGTCATCATATGTGTTTGTCATTCACATGCTTCCTTCTATATTTGCAGTGATGATGACATTGTCATTATATGTTCATTTGTTCTTAGTCTTGAACCCTTTGGCACAATCTTTTAAAAGCGTTTGACCAACACCATATACTAATATTCACTGTTTTTCACTGTGTTTATTTTTTTCTTAAGCACAGACTTACAGTTTGCTTCCAATGCATGATGCATTGCACTGTTCACAGTTTTGACGTTGAAGTTCTTTTTAGTCAGGATGTTTATTTCGAACATTTGTTGCAATATCAAGGGTGTAATGAGGAGTTCCTGCTTAAGAAATGTGCTAAATTTTTCATGAACAGCATTAGTACTTGACCAAAAATGGTAGCAGGTTGAAAACATTTTAATCAGTGAGTCAGAAATTGAGGTTGATCATAGGTTAATCTTTTTTGAGGGTTGGGATTGTTTGGGGAAGGAAGCTGTTCTTTGCACTTTGATTAACTAAAAAAAAGGAAAATCATCTATTACTGCCTATTTAAAGTATTTAAGAATTGACTTAAAATTCCATAGTTCTGAAGTGCTGTGCTGACCCAAGCTCTGAGTGTAGCTGGCACCTGGCTGACAGAAAAGGTAGAATAATGAAGGCAATCCCTGCCCTCATTCACCTCATTGCAGGGTGTCGGTGAACAGAGCAGGAAGAGCAGGAGATGTTCATTTATTCCAGCTGTGCCCATTACCAGGTTCCAAGAAGTGATCCGAGAATCACATCTGTCATCTTAGGAGTCACACAGTCCCACGGGGGCCAAAAAATCCTAATGATGACCAGGCAGTCCTGAAGCATTGGAATGATTGGTGGAAGGTGGAAGGAAAGAGGAGGCTGGAGGTAGATTTTATGACCACAGGAAATATTTTTATTTGCATTCTTGTCAACAGACATCATCCACAGGACAGTCTGTGCTCAGCCTGCCCCCTGCTCAGTCTCAAGTCCATTTTATGCATATATATAAATGTGCCACTGACATGTGCACAGGCAGGTGCTATTGCTAATGTTGCACAGCAGATTGTGTGTTTGGGTAGTGTTTGATTTTCTTTATCTCCAGGAAGCAGATGTTCTGATTTTGTCAATCTGTCTGCTATTATTGCTGAAGATTGTGTTATCTTTACCTGAGTATTGCTTCATGCAGGATGGACACACATAACCATTAACTAATTTTGTCTCCTAAATGAGCATTTCCTTTATAAATAAGTATGAATAATGTTTTCTTTGAGGTATATCACTGTATTAGTTTCATTATAATTCATATGAATAAAAATCCAAGCTGCTGTATTATCAGAGGGAAATGCCAAAGAGGGTAAAAAATGAGATACAGTCACTTTAAAATGCCAAACCCTTGGCCAGTGATGGGCAGAAGTTGAATACTTTCAGATGCATTAGAAAAAACTCCTTTGGTGTGAGGGGTTCATATTTTGTTTCTAGCATCTATCTCCACCTTGGTATTAATGCACAATTTATTTTTTGTGAGCAGAGTGTTTTTCTTTTCCATTACTGGCCTGCACTTTGCAGTGTCTTTAATTGGTAATCTCTTGGATATGACATCCTAACACTTCCCAGCAGCATCAGATCAGCCATCAGAAACAGGCAATTAGGACTGCTTAGTCCAAAGAGGCTGAGAAAGAGGGATTTGTGAGAAGAGTGTGTGCTACTGGGTCCTGGGCATACACCACTGTGCACACACAAATACATTCAGTGACCTTCAGCCGAAAAAACCTGAGGGATCATCATTCCTGAGCACCTACAGTAGAACTATTCATTTAGTTTGGGTAATCAAAAGTGAGAATGAAATAATTCTTAAGATAGTAATATATAGAAAAACCTCTTTTTTACCAACTTTTCCTTTTGTGAGGGTTTTTTTTCATAACCAAGTCATAATGCAAACTTTTTTTTGTTTGTTTGTTTTGGAAAAGTGATTAAATAAATATGTAGAACCAAAGTATCCTTTCTCTGTTATAATCTATCCCATTACATAATGCTATCCTAATACTGTTCCTAGGTTATTTGGGCCCAATCCTCCTCCTATAAAAGCTAGTGGAAAAAACTCCCAGATGCCAAACCCAGCATTTTACTTAATTTTTAAGTTTCAGTTTGTGATGATACTGTAATTCAGTCTGATCTGTATCTGTCATATACTTAGTTCTTTGATGATGCAAAATCTTGAATGTTACTTAAGTAATTTGCTCACCATTTAAGACAGTATAAAGTTCAACATGAGTCAGTGAGGTTAATATGACATTTCAGGCTTCATCTGCAGAAGGTATAATGAAATCCTTTTTTAAAAAAAGTTTCAGATCAAAAGGATTTTTTTTCTGTACTAAGAAGTCAATAGCAGTGTGGGTCTGTGTGCACTAGTGCAGGTTTGGGATGGATGTAGGTAGGCAGCTTTGCAAGATTGTTTCTATTTTTCTTGGTACTGTGAAATGTATGATGTTTATGATAATGATTTTCTCCTTAATTATATTTTGATAGGTTTATTTCAAATTGTTGAAATATGCAGGGAATTTCTAATGAAGCTGTTGTTTTTCATTGGCAGCATATTTTCTGTGTATTTTATGTAAGTTCTTACAAAGTTTAGATGTCCCAGCTGATTTTACAAATACTCTGCTTACTGAAGTTTAAAGAGGAGGTCTGGGGTTTGCCTAATTTAGTGCATAAATTTAGTAATAATTCCTTAAACAGTTTTAAGACTCTTTGTTTAAGAATCTAGTGATACCTGTCAGGGCAGTAATGTATCTATATGTAGATTGCATGTACTTGAGCAAACAGTTAATTTTACCTCATTTTCCCCTTGCGATGCCTTTCTATTATATATGTTTAGAAAAAAGATAAGAAACAATTAGTATTTTAATAATGATCTGATTTTTAAAAAGTGGTACTGGGTTTTTTTATCATAGTATGTTTGTATAATACATTTTCAGCAGAATCAGCTCCTCTCTTTTCCCTTCCTTCTCCTCAAGTTTTATCTTGAGTAACAGCAACACTTGAGATTTTAGGGGAAGTGTGGCACTGAGTGTGACAGATGCATCCACAATGTGTTGGAAGCAGCGCTGAGGAGGCATCATGTTCATTGCTGCTCTATGTGACAGCAATTATTGAAAAGTTTTAAAAGAAGGATATTTTGGGCAAGAGGGCAAGACCCATCACTTGAATCTAAAGTCCATGATTCCATTTATTCTAGTGCTGTAAATGTTTTTAAAGACTTCTATTCAACTTTGGAAGAAGCTGCTGCAAATCTCTCAGTGCACAAGCAAGCACAGAATGCTGGTCCTTTAAGCTTTGCCAGCTGCTGTGCAAAGTGTCAGACCATTTGGGATATTGGGAAAGTTTCTCCCAAAATCAGGGAGAGAGATTAAAAAGAGAAAACTGAGATTGTTCTTCACAGGACACAGGGTTTGGCTTTGGGAACAAGAGGCTGGTGTGTGCCCCCCTCCTCCCTGTAGCTCCTGAGGGTTGCACAGACCTGTTCTAAAAGTGTCGATTGAGTCCTGAAGCCCTTTGTCCAAGACTGATCCTGTTACATCAGCTCAGGTATATGAGTACTTTGTAGATGGTAACAGAGTTCAAGTACAGCCTTCTCATTTGCACTGCTGGGGAAGTGTTAACTTTCATAGCATTGTGCTAGAAACGTCTGTCTGTCACTTTGGCAGAGTGAAAATGTGTCCTTATAAAGCACTGCAACACCCAGTGTTCATCACTGAGTAATCTCAAGTGAATCAACTTTGCTTTAAGGGAGCTCCTCATGTGATACAAAAACACAATTATGGTTAGATTCCAGTGATGGAGTAATTAATCTTCAAAAAGAGCACAGCAGAAAAGGGACCTCGAAAGGCTAGGTTGACCCCAAAGACTTGTTCTGGAGTTTTGGTTGGGCTTGCTGCTGTAATTTCATATAATTTATGGAAATTGATGGCTAATTTTGTTTGGCTTACATAGGAGCAGATATTTTATTTTGTATTTACTTCCTGTCAAGTCTTTTAATCATGTTTTATGCTAGCAGATTTTAGTATGAGTCAGCTAGCAATGTTTTAGTATGAGTCAGCCAACATGAAATGCTAAGAGGATGGTTTTAATAAGGATATTAATGTTTTGTTCAGGATGTGTATTGAGTTGAAAGATGTTCATTTACATTTGGAAATGAAAAATGTTCTTCATTTTATTTATGGTTAAGCTGACTTTTTTGATCTTTTATTTGATTTTAATATTTAATGTTCTTAATTTCTTAAAGCCAAAGCCAACTGAAACAGTCACAACTGATGAGTCTGGGGTAAGATCAGTAAACTGACCCCAGTGGTTTTACCTCTACTTGAGTTTATTCTTTTTACCATGTCTTTTTTCCACCAGTTTTTTCTGTATTTTTCATAATTGTCTTACTGCAAAGGTGTTATGCAGTGGTTTGCATTCATTGTCAGTGTTCTATTGAAGTCTACTACAAACAAACCCAATATGATCCTATTAACAAACCAGAAAACTTGGAAATGCATGTGATGTGTGAAGCATTTCTACAGATCCTGTGTTTTCAGCATGTGACTTTTCCTTTCATATCATGGTTATCAAGGTGAACAGGCCCTCAAGATACATTTTCAAATCTTACCTTTTCCACCTTTGCATTTTATGTTGTTTTTCTGGAAGTGTTGCATGTTTGAGTTTGTATTTGGTTTGACTTGTCCATGATGCTCTTCAGAACTCTGAAGACAGCGCTAGGATCTCCATCACTTTTTTCCGTCTCTTCCGGGTCATGAGGTTGGTGAAGCTGCTCAGCAGAGGAGAAGGAATCAGAACTTTACTGTGGACATTTATCAAGTCATTCCAGGTTAGCAAAATTGGTTTAAATTTGCTTTATAATTACAACCATTTATACACCAATTTTTATGAAAACCCTGTAGAGTGCAAAAAAAAAAAAATTAAAATTAATGCTATCCATGATATCAAATATATGTAAATATATTTCCATGTTAATGCCAAAATGAACTTCACCAGTTACTTCAGTGAGGCTGAGGGTCATTGTCATTTAATAAGGGCTGTTACTGTGGGATTTCTATGGTTCTTCCTAAAAAAAATGGTGTATATTTAAAAGGGATAGGGTAAGTTTGACATACATAGATCTCATACTTCCACACATTTTATTAGATGATTAGAAAAGAAGAATGTAACCCATTTTTTATATGAAATCAATTTAATGTGTAACAGATTAGATAATCATTGCTCCTGAAAATTGATGAAGGTGAAGTTAATAGAACTCTGTAACAGTATAGAACGACGTATCTTTGTGTTGTCAGAATCTGTAATGAAAATAAAATTAAAACCACTAAAGATGATTCTGCCCTCTGGATTGCTGACAGAAACAATTTAAAATACAGTGAAGCTTGTGTTCATTCTATGCAGCAGAGTATTCAGAGTGGCAGGTAATAACATTTTAAGCCCTTGCAGAGGAAAAAAAAGTTGGAAAAGTCTATGTTGTACAGAAAAATTATTTTTGTAAATGGAAATAGAAACTGTGGGATGAAGTTACTAAAAGACAATGCACCTGTCCCGTTTCTAGGCTCTGCCTTATGTTGCCCTCCTGATTGCCATGCTGTTCTTCATCTATGCTGTCATTGGGATGCAGGTAATTATACAGTTGTTTTAGCATTAAAAAACAGTACAGTCTTGTCTAAGACTTGTTTCCTGAGGTGCTTATTGAAGCAATCCTTTGATAGTGGTGCTATATGTAAGGCAAGTGCTTTCAGAGTAATCACTATCCCGACAAATCTAAAGTTTAATGAAAGTGTTTTTCATACATTCTGAAGCAAGTTTAGTCTGCAAGGCCTACAGCCTCTGGCAGCACACCTCACTGCAATGAAAGTCAAAATCGTGGTTTATTGTAGGTATTTGGAAAAGTGGCCATGAGGGACAACAACCAAATAAACAGAAACAACAATTTTCAGACTTTCCCCCAAGCTGTGCTTCTTCTCTTCAGGTGAGTAAACCTTAACTCTTAATGAATGCATCCCATGTCATAGATCTATGAAAAATGTTCAAAATGTGTTTGCAGGTGACAATCAATTCAGCTTAACGAGCCCAGACTCACTCTGTCTCTATGCTGAGTGTCCTTTGGCACAGCAGGGGTTTAATGATGTGATTCAGAGCTAAACTTATTACAGCTATTGTGAAACACCTCATTTGTGCAGCAGTTGTCTTCAGGTAGAGCCCAAACATAATCAGCCCTGATATCACTGTGGGAGTACTGGGAAAGGAGAAAAAGATTGTGCCCTTACTGAAATCCTTACAAGTACAGCTAGTGGGACAGTTGGAAGAAATGAAAACTTGGTACAAACATAAAGAAATAAACTTTTACTGAGGAGTTGACAAACAGTAGAGGATGTAACTTGCAGAAGGCAAATAACAGATAAGCAGCAGGAAAAACTTTACAATGGCAAAGGTAGCTACATCTTGAGGGGGTAGGATTTATCTCCATTGCTGGAAAGTTTAAGAAGAAGGTAATCATTTACCAGGAGTGCTTCCTGGAACAAGGATAGAAAATGACATGGGACCCTTATGGTGCATTAGTTAACCTTATAAAATGTGTCTGCAATGTCAGATGTATGCTTGTCAGTTCTAAAACTTGCTCTGTATTTTTTTTTAATTAGTTCCTGCTCTGAAATGTCTTCACATTTGCACTGGTACAACTCCCAGCATTTTGTCACAGCTTTACAAATTAATACATCTTTAATCCATTTTGATCAAATAACTCTCAATTTATCTTTGTGACCTTATAAAGGTGTGCCACTGGAGAAGCCTGGCAGGAAATCATGCTGGCATGTTTGCCTGGAAAACGCTGTGATCCAGAATCCGATTATAATCCAGGGGAAGAATACACATGTGGAAGCAATTTTGCCATCATTTATTTTATCAGTTTTTACATGCTCTGTGCATTTTTGGTGAGTTTATCTTCTGCTTATTAACAGAAATGAACTTTAGGTATTTTGATTTTCTTCTGGATTAAGAGCTGTGAGTTGAGAGAACAATTAAAAATCCCATATCCAAAATATTTTGGCAAGGTTATATTTTTCCATCCAGAATCTTAGATCCTGTGTCTTATACCAATTTTTACAGTGAGGGTGCTGAAACACTGGAACAGGTTGCCCAGAGAGGCGGTAGATGCCCCCCATCCCAGGAAACATTCAAGTTTAGGTTGGATAGAGCTCTGGGCAACCTGACCTGGCTCAAGACGCCCCTGCTTGTTGCAGGGGGATTGGACTAGATGACCTTTAAAGGTCCTTTCCAACCCAAAATGACTCTATGATTCTAAATTCCCATGTGCAAGGTTTTCTTCTGTGTGTAGGGTGGTTGTCTGCACCTTTGAAAGCTTAGAGTTAACAGTCTCTTCATAGCTGTTATTTCATGCAGCTCTCAATAGTGTCAATGAATATTCCCTAATAATAAAGCTGCAGTTCTTTTGATTACTAGTAAATGCTATTTGTATTATTTAAACTTAGCAGAATTTGGATTGGTGTCTCTACAAGTGTGCTCAAATTGTGGCAGATGAGATGTGAACAATAACCTTTCACCTGATCCATGGCCTAATGTATTACTTGCTCTAAAATAATTGTTGAAATATGTTTTTCCTCCTTGCAGGTCTAAGCTGGTTGATTTGTTCTGTTCACAGCACTGATCTCCTTGCAAAAGGAGAGTGATCCAACAGAATTCTGTGAACTAATGTAAACATTCACATTCCACTGCTCTGTATCACCTTCTGTGGTAACAAAACATATGCAGAAATCTTAGTGTCATGAAATTGGATCCTGTTACTACAGAAACTGTTTCCTGAGATCTACATTGTGTCAAATATGTGTATAGGATCCATTCTTCCATTTGATGTAGTGGGATCTGGCAAATCAAGGAAGAGAAACAAATCAATTTTGCAGCCTGTGTCAAAAATTGAGTGCTCTATAGTGGAATCATAGTCTTGTTATGTCATTACTTGATAGAGTTTCAGTTAGTTAAATGAAATTATTTTCTGTGATATTTGATTATATTTGCAAAAAAATCATCAGTTCATTTGTTTGAATTCTTAACCTACTCTACATACTGAATTTAAAAAAATAAATTCAAAATAATCAAGGCAGATTGTTCTTATTTTTATTTTTTTATTTTTTTTTTTTTAGATTATAAACTTGTTTGTGGCTGTCATTATGGATAATTTTGATTATCTGACACGTGACTGGTCTATTCTGGGTCCCCATCATTTGGATGAATTCAAAAGGATATGGTCTGAATATGACCCTGAAGCAAAGTAAGTTAGATCATCTCTCTGATATGATTTCTTTGGTAAAACCAATAAAAGCAGAACATAGTATATTTTAGGGGAGTGGATGCTTGGTGACTGATGTGTGTTGGTTCCAGGGGGAGGATAAAGCATCTTGACGTGGTTACGTTACTGAGACGCATCCAGCCACCACTTGGTTTTGGCAAGTTATGTCCTCACCGAGTGGCCTGCAAGGTAGGGCTTGGTTTCTCTTGCAGTTCATTCATTTGTGCAGTTATGGCCTGTATTTTTACATGTGCACAAGTCATCTTGTCTTTTCACAAGGTTTCATTCACTCTCAAGTTTTTCTGTTGTTTGTTGATTTTTTTTTTCTAGGCTTCAGTTAAACCAGCAAAATTAAGGTCATTTCTTACTGTGTACTCATTTGAGTAGTTACCACCAATGTAAAGCTCTTCATAGAGGATCAAAATGATAGGGAGCAGTCTCTATATCTATTATTAGTCCATTGTTGTCACATATCTGAGCTACCTCATCCCAGCATATCTGGTGGTCTTCTCACTATTTCAACCCAGTGACATTTCTGATGTCTCATCAGTCCCAGGGAGAAGAGGGTGGTAGTTTGCTTTAACTGACAACTATGTTTTGATACAGTGCTTTTGTAGTTGCATTCGTGAGAAGTTTACTCCACATGAAACATAGAAATGAGATTGTAGGGTGAGCACTGCAAAATGATAAAACCAAGCTGAAGTGAATAATGGTGTGTAATACAGTATGTGGCAGTAGGTGAGAAGTTGGAAGATTAATGGAAATTTAAAATGATACAGAATCTGTCAGGCAAAATGTGTGATTTTGATGTGAATTAATTGCATTTTAATATAAAAGTTGAAAAGCAGCACAAAGGAGATGAATGATTACTGCATTATTTGAGAACCTCAGAACTATGGATACTGTGGGTTTAGCAATTTCAGTGGGAATAAGATCAAGTCTTTTAATTAAAGGATTTTTACAACACTATTGTCATTTGGATTTCCTGTATATCTGTTTTAAAAATAGGTAAGTTGACATACGACCACTGGGCTGGAATGGAATGTCACAAGGAGTACCTAAAGCAAACCTATATCTATCTTTATGTAAAGATCAATTATTTATTGAATAATGCTTTTAAACTAAAATAGAAGAAAATCCAGGTCAGACATTAGGAAAATATTCTGATAGATTAAGTAGTAATCTTTTGACAGACAGGGTCACAGCAATGCTGCTCTAAAAGATGAACCCTAATTCAGAGGTGGACTAACCCAAAGAGAAAAGCCCCTTCCCAGTAGTTCAGTGTAGATGGCATAAGAGATGCACGGCAGGACTAAAGAGTTACCTGAGAAGTACCAGACGAGACCTGATGCTGTGATTCTTTAGGGAGCATGAGGAACCCCTGGGAAACCTGGAACATGACTGAAACTGGAGTGCATGCTCTTAAATAACTGCTTTTGTCCTTAATACTTGCACAGTGTGACTTACATAGTTGAGGACTATGTTGACTATGTCATAGTTGAGGACTGAGCTTGGATGTTTGAAAATTGCCTAAATAAACAGCTCATGAAAACTGCACAGTTTTATCTTTTGTGTGAGCATGCATGTGATTAATGCCAGAATCACCTGCCTGTTATACACAGCTAGGGTGGAGGACTCAACTTTTTTGGAAGAGCTTGTATAATTTGTATGCCTCTCACTAATATTATTCTTTGAATACATCAGCTTTTCAAAAACTAATATTACAAGATTTCCTTTTTCTTTCAAATAAAGCAGTGTCAAAATTTGTTCTCCTTTTCTCATTTTCAGAGGTTGGTAGCCATGAATATGCCACTAAACAGTGATGGAACCGTCATGTTCAATGCTACTTTGTTTGCTCTGGTTAGGACGGCTCTAAAGATAAAAACAGAAGGTAAGGTTCTTTGTTGTAAAGCCTTTCTGGACTTGTCACAAGGTACAGTGAGGAAAAGTTACAATTTATTCATTTTGTTGGACATGAGTAAGGCTGCCTTGATCTCTCTGGATCTGGTTTGCTTTTGGATCATGGGTTTTATTCACTGTTGCTAGGAATCATTTGCTAGAAAGTGAAAGGAAAGGGATAATGAGGTCAGAGCCCAGGATACCACAGAAATTTTCTATGCGTTCATCTCATCAGATAAGAATGTGCAGCAGGGGCATAACAGGAGTTCTATTGCAAGGAATGAATGAATTCCCCTTTCTGCCCAGCCAGAGTGCTTCTTTCTCACTACCCTTTAGCTCGGTGCCTTGGATCCCACACTGGTGCTACTGCAACTTTTGCATACCTGAAAACAACATCCTCAGTCAGGTTGAGGCCAGTTCTGATGGGGTTGAATGGATTTCTGTAATTTGTATCAAAGAGGGAAAAGGTTTTAAAAACAGTGATATGTTTCAGATAATTTTCTTTCTATTTTCATACTTATTTTACATTTATCCCCCTTTATCTTCTTGTCAGCAGAATTTGAGTTCCATTGTCTACAACAAACTTAGTTTAAGCCCCCTTGGGCATCACTGTGGTTTAGGTGAGCACTGCAAGAGATGAAAAACTGCTCAGCACTCAGTTGCCTGAACATTCAAGCCTGTACAACTGAGTAATTACTGTAATTAAACAAATAAAGGCTCAGCTTTGGATCAAGAAAGAAGTGGCTTGTAAAGAGCAAGTTGGCACTTTCTGGACGATTTAAGCGTAAGGAGTGACAGAGTGAGGCCAAGGTCTGTAAATCACAGTTGACCTCTGCCATTTATCCCGACTGATTTGGAAGCCCCAGGAACTCACTGTCTTATGCCCTTTCTTATGCCCTTTCTTCTCTTTAGTTGTCATAGTGGTGTTGTTTGCTACATCGTGGAGCTTAGGTTTGCCACAAAGGGTCCCTATCACAGTCTGTAATTGTATACAGCTAATTAATATCCAAAGGCTCATTCACTGCAACTGGTTGAAATATAATTTCCATCGTCCCTTTTTCTGTTTCATTGCCACAGGTAACCTAGAGCAAGCAAATGAAGAACTTAGAGCAGTTATAAAGAAAATATGGAAGAAAACGAGCATGAAATTACTTGACCAAGTTGTCCCTCCAGCTGGCGGTCAGTCTGATAAACTTTGCACTGTGCTGTTCTGTTCCTGTTGGTCTTTCTAGGAACCAAAGAAATGAAATTACTACATTTTGCAGTTATAATGTCATTGAAGCACAACAAACAATAACAAAATAAATATTGAGAAAATTATATCCTATTACACTGGATAGTACATATAGGACTGATAAGTGACATTTCCTTAGATCAAAAAGAGAGGAAAATATTATGCTTATTTTCTTTCTTGTGACAAATACCTTATTAGACCTAAATCCAGTCTTGATTTTGGATTATTCAGCAAAATAAACTAGTTTGATTTCATCGCACTGATCAAAACAACATGTTTTGTACTACTCTACATTATAGCTTCTTTGCTTGTATATGTTGAATATTTCTGGGAGAAAACAAACAAAATTATTGCCAGCTTAAAACTTTTTTTTTTGCTAAATTAATAAAACAAGAGGCTAAATTGTCTCAGTTACACTAGTTTAAACCAGAAACATTCCACAGTCAACAGATGATGGGAATGGTTCAGATTTACACCAGTATGACTGGGATATGAATATGGCCCATGTAAAGAGATACCGTAATTGTAATGACACCAAACATTTGTGTCTGCAGATTTACACGGCACGTTTATTAGAGGTTCCTACGTGCTGTAAAATAACATGTCAAATATATCTCTCTTTGTAAATATATATATCCTGATATATATATATTTAGTCTTTTTCAATATATACATTTTTATTCATACGCTGTGTAGTGTAGGTTTAGGTGACTGTTCTTTATTGCTTTTTCAAGTTTTAAAGGTGCAGGATCTGTTGCACTGTCAGCCACACCCTGGACATCCAGTACTCAGATCCATTGTAATCACCTTGTAGTTTATTGCACCTTCATAGTGTTACGGCAGCTTCCCAGACTGATCAGACTCACGAGCCCAGGCCTGGTGGTGCTGGAGGCTGACCCTGGAAGGTGATGCTCAGGCCCAGGCAGGAGGAGCACGCTGCCTGCACTGCTCTTCAGCATGACCCAGTAAGCAGCAGTAGCTTTGTGGCTGCAGGAGCCACTTGCTATTGGTGTGGTGGCTGCCAGATAACAGTGGGGATGAAGGCAAAACCTGAGCCAATTTATCTCTTCAAAGGGGAACTGATACTGCACATTTAAAACAACTTTTGTGTTCTACTCTGTTGTTCTTAGCCTTACACCTAAGTGCTTGCATGGCATAGATGAATCGCTTTGTTATTGTTGTAACTATGTGCTTGAGCTTTTTCTGCAGCCTCTGTTCCTTTCAACTATGAGTCTTTCCGAATATTCTGAAGCAATTCTGTTTTAGGGTGGTGGCATGGAATTAGTGTTGCCTCTTGCCAACTTTATTCCCCTACATTTTTTAATTGAAATAGAGATGCATGCTTCAGAATAGCGAGCTCTGCCTGCCTAAATCAATCTGACAAAGAACCTGTACAGGTTACATTCCTAGAACTAATCTTACGTAGTAATTCACTGTTAACTTCAGCTTCATTTCATTGCTGAATATAAGCTGTATATTTATTTTCAGCTATACTAAAATTCATTGCTAATATTCTGCAAATGTAGCTCTTCAGTGTAGCTAGAAGGCTGAAAAGCTGGATCTGCTCAATTGATAGGAAACAGTATGGCTTCTGCAACCCAGTAGAAATAAGAACATGTTGGGAAGTCCTGCAGCTTTATGAATTTTCAATTTCAGTTTGGTTTGTTCCTCTGTGGACCTTGTTATGATTTACCTGAAAATTGAAAATATTTTAAACCACCTAGGAAAAAAGAGGAATACAGCTATTTTACATTCATATGCCATAGGAGTGTAAAATAGCTTAGTGTACAGTAGAAATTAGTTTTGATCTTTAATATTCAGTGGAAAGTTGTATATGAATTAACACCAGTGACAGCTGATAATAATGATCTGCTAGGAGACACAAAATTCTTTTCAACATAAATCAGCAAAGCATCCAAATTCAGTATGTTAGAATCATTTGCACTTAAAAGTGTTGAAAGGTCTAGTTTATAACATTTGTCTCCAGTACTGCTTTTGCTGGTGTTACTGGATGGTAGGTCCTTCATGTGCTCATGACTACGCCTCCAGAACACTTATTTGCAAAGCAGAAAGAAAATAATCAGTATCACATTTTTTTCCCTTGGATTATAAATAGATGCACTAGAAATAGACAGTTAATTCTTGATTAAATAACTTATTATTATAACTTAATTAGACTGTTAATAGTTAGCAACGCATTTTTAGCACAGAAAAGTGAAACTGCTTTGCAAAAGCACAAAATGTCAGTCAAATGTCTGATGTATGAGTGAGACTAGAGAGTAAGAGAAATACAACTCACTAAAGATTCACCTGTATTCTCTAAACTCCCCAGTCTCCACCTGCAAGCCTGTTGAACCCTGCCTAATACTTTTTGCTCTCTTCTGAAGGCTTCCTACTGAAATGATTCCTTTTGCTGTCACTAATTGTAATGAGCCATGTGTCTCTTCTGTGGTCAGTTATGCTTAGCTGCCTCCCTATAGCTGTCTATATCTGGCTATATGTGTGTAACTCCAAAAAATGAAGTCAAGGCTGGCTCCCCTTGGCCAGGTGTCAGTCCCTGTGTGCCCGTGTCTGCAGTACAACTGACTGTGCCTGGGACATACATGTGCATCCTGTTGGTACATGCAGACTTTGACATGCCCAGTTCAGCAAACTGGTAGGGCATTCATCTGATATGCTTATAAAAAGTTGGTGCATGCCCATGGTCAGTAAGGGCCCTGCATTTCTGCATACTGATATTTGACAGGTGTCACCATCTCAGGTACAGTCAGTGGTCGTGCAGTGTCATAGCCTGATTTGAGATGTGCTCTAAGTGCAACCCACAGTATGTTATATCAAGTCTGTCACTTCTATGTGCTTGTTCCTTCTAGGAGCCATTTGCTATTTCACTTCCTTAACAGTTCTGTTCAAATATTGGAAATAAAGTAGAATAAAGGATGGAGAAAGGCTTATTTGGGGAGTTTGAAACTAAGGCAGGCAGGTTCAGAGTAGGTGCTGTGTAAGAGATCTCATCTAATACAAAGCACCATTAGTCTCCTGAAGAGCTGTAAAAGGAGCTTACAGGTGAACATCAAAGGAAATGTTCACAGAATGTTTACAGAAATGTAAGCAGAAAGTTTAGAAATCAGATTTGTGGAGTCAATTAAAAAGCTTTTTGCTGCTGAGGCTGAACCTGTAGACTGGTGAGCTTTTCTTGTGAGCTATGGAGTTCCTGCTATTTTCTGCTAGTTCCCCCTTTTGTAGCAGGAACTGGGGGGACTCAGACCTTGGAGGAGTTGTCACTTTGGCAGAGCAGACTCTTTAATATGCTAAGATATTTCCTGCAACAGACTGGTCTCCCAACCAATATTTTTTGAAGCAATTATGATGATTATTTTTGCTTTGATACATTTAAAACACAAATAAACTGCTGGGAGAAGACATTCTGGGTGCATTTTGGCTGAAGTTAAAGCCTGTCCTACTTTCTCCCATGCATACAGCCCATTTCAGATGTTATAATGAGAGGAGATGATTTTGAATGGTAGAGGTTTCATTTTGAGATAAATTTTATCACAGAGGCAAAAGTGAGTTTAAACAGTCCGTGGGTTAGATTCCCCATCCTTTTTTTATGTGAAAGCAAGTCACTAGAAAAAGAAAGTAAATTAAATTTAAATTAGAAACAAACAGTCACTACAGGTAAAAATAGTATTAGAAATACTGTCATTAGTGAGATACATTGGCACATATGGTTGATAAAACAAAGATACAACAACAGTCTATTTTAATCAAATGTTAATGCATGACATCTGATTAGAGCATTTGCTTGATGGGGGCAAGAGGAAAAGCTTGTTTAACAGAACATGTTCACATGTAAAAACCCCACACAAAACAAAAACCTGAACTCAAGTCTATTCTAAAACTCCATTAGAGTTAAAATATGCAGAAAGCAAATGACATTGGAACAGAATCCATACTTTCTAAAGGAGGTGTGTTAAAATGTGCCTGGGCACGTTAGATTTTCTTGTTCAGACAAGGCACGACTGTACAGAGTAACCCAGAGTGTTAGATGGGATAAACACCTGTCTGTCCCAGCAAGGGCAGCTGGAATGATGGGAACTTAGTCCCCATCAGGGTGATCCCTGACAGCAGAGAGAACCTGGATGCTTAGACCACACCAGCCCTCCTTCAAGTGTGGCAGTAGCCAGCTCTTGCAAATGGCTGTTTCGGGATATTGAAAACCACAGGGAGACTGGACAGCACAGCAGGAAGGGAAATAGCCAACTTCATGTCAGATAACCCTAGAGAGGACAATAATGTGTGACAACAAAAGCAATGTTTTTGAATGGAAAACTGTTCTTAGTTTTCTGGCAAGCATTACTGAGAGATGAAACCTGCCCTGCTGAATGATTCACTGGACTCATAAAACAGGCACAGGCATTCTTAAAGTGCTGTGAGCAGGTGACTGGGTGTCCTCACAAGGACATTGCCACCTGCCTTTGAACTTTGGAAACTTTGAAATTTGGATTTTGCTTACAATAGTGACTGTAAACATGCTTGGTTTTACTGGCCTGGCTGTTTGCCTATCATTTGAATTTTATTATATTAACTGATGGAAGTTATTTTCATTCCTATCAGCATTGCAGAGCTCACACAATACATAATGTGGGAGAGAGCCATGTTGTTTAGTACTTACTATTATCAACATCACCTGTGTAGAAGGTGATTAAATACCACATCTTAAACATATTAAAAAATATATGAAATTGTAACTTCTGTGGGATTTCCTGAGAGTCAAGAACCTCTCTTGCCTTATCTGACAATAAAATAGCAGAAGATATAGTGTAACATGAGCATCTGGGTTATTATATTCAAACTGGGAGATGCTCAGCTATTACAGCAAGGGCACGACACCAATAAAAAAATCTGCAGAGTGAAGCAGACTGTAAAGATGTCGAAGTCCTTGAGCAATCAGAGCAATGCTACACTGATACACTGACTAAGCAAATTGGGTTCAGCCGTGACAAAAAAAGAGATCTAGGCAGAACCTTTTTTTTTTTTTTACAGTCACTATTATGAACATCAATGTGTGTATGTCATAGTAGCTTGTATTTAATCTATTTATTCCAAGTAACTAAAGCCAGTACTTCAGCTTCCATGCATATACAAACATGTTTATGGTTTTGTTAGAAACTTACTTAGAAGGACATGAGACTTGGTATGGTATTTTCTTCTTTGTTAAGGATGAATTCATTTAACTGACTGAGCCAAAACTGCTTGCTAAAACATTGCTTTTAAGTTAGTTACAGGGTCCATTGCTGTAAGCTGAAAGTGTAGTACCCATCACATTTCCCCCCCAAATCAGATATGAGTGTACAGGCTATTGATAAATGTGCTGACTTGGGAGAGATCTGTCTGGTCTGTTCATTTAGATGATGAGGTAACCGTGGGGAAGTTCTATGCCACCTTCCTGATACAGGACTACTTTAGGAAATTCAAGAAACGCAAAGAACAAGGACTGGTGGGGAAATATCCTGCGAAGAATACCACGATTGCTCTGCAGGTGATTCTGTTTTTACATTTTTAACTAACCATTTTGTGACCTTACTTGAAATAGCAGGTAGATGAATATTGATGATTGTGCAATGCTGCCAGGATTTTATTTAGCTGGGACACTTTTGGCCCTTATTCATCAGAAAAGTAAAACGTAATCCTGCTATTCTGTTATAACAAGGTAAGTGCAAAAAGTTATTCTCTATGGATTATTCCAGCAGTAGCAATGGTTATAAAGTCTCTTAGCAACGTTGATACATTGCAATCTAAAGTTTCTGGTAGAGAATTGGATAAATAAAGTTCTGACCCATCATTTATGTTCATTTTGATTTAACTGTTTAATATCTTGTGTTTCTACAATGGCATAAGCCAGTTCTCAGGGAACTTCCTAATATGCATGACCTCATAGTAAAGAAGGTTTTATACGGTATCATTTATCTTCTTAATTCACATTGTTCCTTTCATTTTCCACTTATGACTACTGGTGAAAAACCTTCCTATTTTTATTTGCAAATTCTGAATTCCATGTTCATCAATTTCTTTCATAGGAAGTAATATTAATATACTGCATTAATGTCCCACACTTCTGTCTGTCTCTTAAAAAAAGCTATCAAATGGAAACCAGGACAATAGATCTGTCTGTCAACAGGCCTGCAGCAAGCAGTCCATAGAGTACAAGTGATCTAAAGGGCATATTCTGAAAACTTCTGTCCAGTGGTACCCTTTCTATTATGAATTTTGAAACAGGCAAATGGAAGGCTGTTCTCAAATAATTCCAGACATCATACACTGCACCATTTTTATTGGATTGGGACTTCGTGAATTTCAGTTAATGCTGAGTAGTTTACTACAAACTATAAATACTTCTAGTGTTTCTGATGCCAAAATTTAGGGATATATTATGAAAATCCCTTTCTAAAAGAGCAGAAATGTGTTAACCTGATTTAGCTACTATTTTCTTGGTTAAAAAATCCTGTTGGTTTATACTTAAGTTTAGCAGAACAATCTTTGATGTGTGAAGTGAGTAATTTGTTTAATTCCTGTGTCCTAAGAATGTCTCTGCTGGCAGCTCTGACACACATTGTGTCCCACATCACCACAAGCATAGCAGATAGCATAAGCAGAGAAAGGTTCATCACAACTTTTGCTATTGATTTGGGAGCAAATGGCTTGCCAGGAAAAGTATGAACTACATTTGCATAGTATGAAAGATGAGAAAAGTATTGGGAATAGAAGTGATAAAAAGACTGGAAACAGTTGAGAGAAAACGTAAAGACACTGGGTTTTTTAGGAAAGCCTTTGCAGACTTTATTGCAGAAGCATTGGAACACAAGGAGCTCAAAGTTAGTTTTAAGCCACAGTATTACATATTTCCACTTGTGTTTTTGAAGTTTCACACATAAAAACATAGAAACAAGCACTGAGTTTTCCAATGGGAGTGTGTTCTGTTTTTTGTTACTGGATTGTGGTTCCCGTTCAATACAAAAGTAGAGGGCAAGGTGGAACTGGAAAGAATTAGCTCTTCCTTCATCTTTAGACAACTATTTTTTCAATTCAAAACAGTTTAAAAAACTGGCCATGAATCTCTGCTAGGAATCTACAAAGGCTTATGGGATTTGAGGCATGACTCTTTTTTTTTCTGATAAAAATAATGCTCCTGTGGTAATAAAATGAGCCAGACCAGTAGACGGGAAGGTTCTTTCTTTCTTTTTTTTCACCCTTTTCCCCCACATTCTACTTTTGCCTTTCTAGCAATTCAGTAGTAACTCAACTTGATTTACCTAATGAAAGTGGAAATGCCATTTTAAAGAAACCTGAAACCTCTAGTTGGGGAATAGGCCAATCCTACAGGTTTTTGGTCCAGTATATAAAGGAATAATATGACTCCGTACTGGAAGCTGCAGCAAATCAAATTCAAAGTCAAATTGTCACATTTGTTAGAATAATGTTTTGTAAGAGGATACAGCTTGAAAACAGACCTGGATATCTTTCTAAAAGAGATGTTCTACTTCAACAAGGAATTAATTTCTTCAGATCAAAGCCCTTGAGCACAGTCCTATGGGATAGAGAGGTTAGTCTGAATGATCACAGAGGATCCCTGTGGCTCTATTATGTATAAAAATGGGGTGTGTCTCCGTTTTTGGCCTCTTTGTTCCAGACTTGCTTTTTCCAAAGCTCATGTGGTTATGAATGTTTTCAAAAACCTGTGGTGTTAACAACCGTTTTTTGGCAGTGTAATTTATGGGTATACCATCCAACTTACTTATTGACCCTACAGACATTTTTGGCTGTGTTTACCTTTTTTGTTGTTTTGAAAACTTTCTTTTTGAAATTAGAAACTTCCTGTAGTGAGGACAGGCATGTTACTGAAGCTGTAGCTTTTATTTACTTTCTACAAACTAGTTAAGATTTCCCAGTATCTGGAGTTGTGATAATACCACTGCAAACAGCCTCTGCTTTCTGGACTGCTGGGGAGATGAGAACAGCAGAAGCTGTCTGTGATTTTTTGAGCTCTATCATTAAGAACCTTTCTATACTATGAATTGTTTGCTTAAAGCTTTAAATAACATGAGGAAAGTACTTTTATCAGGCTAATAAGAAGAGGCTTTCCAACCATCTGATTCTTCCGTCTGTAAAGAACAAGACCAACTGTATTTTCATATTCTTGTTTACATCTCTCTATTGCAGACCAGTTGTAAGGCTGCAAAATCCTGAAGCAAACCATCAAGGCAATGTCCCCTGTTCCAATTTGTGTCTGAAGCCATATGAGCAATAAATGCTCTTTTACTTTTGCTGATACCTGTGACTTTCTCTTGGGGTAGTTGACCTCGTTAGTTAGTGAAGAAGATGGTTCCTAAGAATCTCATAAACCATGCAGTGCCTACATTATCTAGCCTGGCTTTCCTTATCTCCTTCCTCCTGTGAGAAAGGGAGAAAACGACCTGCTATCAGGTTTTACAATCCCTTCCTAACCATTGAAGGAAGCAAGAGATGAGTCACAGTTTTATAATCCTGCTGATTCTTACAGTTGGCCATGTTACACTTTTCCTGCCTTCAGAGAGTAAACAACCCCTGTGAGAGAGAAGGCACATGCTCTTAGTGACAAAATCCCATGTGTTGTAATTCTCAGCACAACTGTTAGTCAAGAAATTAATGGATGTTGCCATTTTCCCTGTTTCATGAGAATCCAAGAGAATTTTTTTGATGTAGGTAACTTCTTTGCCTTCCTTTATTCCTCGTGCTCTCAGTGGTATTTTGTTGAGGTTTTGAAGGCTGGTTTGTTTCTTTTTTTGCAATAGTTTCATTTAGTACTTTTGAAGATACTGAAGACAAATTCTGTCACTGTCAAATGGCCTAAGGCACTGTTCTTCCAAGAGACTTACACTTACTTTTTTTCACCGTTTTGTTTTTTTTTTTAAACTAATCCTTTAGTTATAATCTAGGATAAGGAGTTGGATGCCTTGCTTTTTGCTAAAACTGTGTAAAACATGTACTTCTCATGCTGCTGTCTCTGGAATGGCTTTTAGGCATTGGGTCGAGTCAGAAAATTAGAACAGAGCTCCCTGCAAAACTAGATTTGCTTTGTGAATACCGGAGATGCAGCAGGAATTCCCCTTCTTACCCCACAATAACTTCATTTGGGGTGATTTGTATGCTGTAGAGCTCAGGTTTTCCTCAAGGATGTAGCATTTGCTGTTAGCCTAACACAGCTGCTGTTTGGGTACGTGTCAGAGAGGAGGAGGAAGCCTAGAAAATGAAGAGGGTCTCAGGGGAATGATCATCTACTCAGACTATGAAGTCAAGAAAATCGTTTTGCTATGAAGTTTCAAATTCCTCCTCACTAAGGACACTTCAAATTATAACCAACAGCAGTTTCTCTAGACTTGCATATTGACAGGGAAAACATCTTCAGAACTGCACTGACAATATCCCTGGGAACTCCACAGTCTGTGTTTTGCAGACCCAGGGCTTTTCACCCTTATGAAGGGAAGAAAACAAGTGAATCTGAAATGACAGATGAGCAGTTTATGTTAGATATCTACTGCCATTTTTGTGATGTTATACATGCTCCTAGGTCAGGAGAAAAAAGGTGCCTTTCTTATGCTATTGACTGATAGTTATCCAGTGAGAACAAATGTATTTTCTGGGTCAGAAAGAAATGTCTTTGTGTAATGATGGAAATTTGTATTGAGCCCAACAGTAGTCACGTTGCTAGTAAAATAAATGTTAAGTGAAGCATGAAGAATTTTAATTACTTTCATCTAGTACTTAGGGGCAATGAATTAATTCTACACTATTTTTCCAAGGAAAATACTTACTGTAAACTATGTAACATTTGCAGCTACATTTCTCATTTATTTACAAGTAACACTTTTTGTTAATACACTGTTACGTACAAACAACAGTTCAGGGATATTTCCCTTGTCTCCTACACAAAAGCACTGATTTATTGAGCTGAACTTGATTTTTAGAATCATGTTTCAGATTAAATTAATTATGCTTTTTTCTCTCTGCAGATGTTATAACTAATATTAACCCCATAGTGAACATTATAGAAAAAGGAAAAAACCCCAACCCTCTAGTAGGCATCAGCTGAGGGGTTAATGTGTTGCTCCAGTTCAGTTGATTTGTGCTCCCATGTTGATGTGGTGTTCACAGGAGGGCTTAGCTGCAAGGCAGGCTGGGTTGGACTGTGAGCAGAGCTTTTGTGCAGTTGTAGAGCAGCACACTCCGTGTTGGGAGCCGGGCTCTGTGAGGATGAACAGCTCTGGGGAATCACGACTTGACTACTATGTCTCTTATGTTCACTGCTATAGTGTAGGTCTATCCAGCTATTTCTCTGCATGCTTATTTCCTTATCTTTGTAGTTCTTATGTTGTATTCTGTTTGTACTAACCTCAGTTTATTTTTGTGTTGTCAGCGTAGCTTTGAGATTTTTATGTTCCTATTAGTTTCCTTTGCTGTAAAATAAGCAGGTAGTAAAAACGTGTTCATTATCTACAAATGTAATGGTTATTTGAACATTTTTAGAGTCATAGGCTTTCAGGGCTCTGAAGACCTAAGTATTTAGAATAAATGTTTATGCTTGTTCCAGGTCTAGTGACTTTATATAGAAATATACATAAATATACATCATTGTTCTAAAGGTTGTGAAGCAAAGCTTACCAGTGTTTTCCATTTCCTGATATCATTCTAAGATGCCTCAAAAGAGGGACCATTGTGTATTTTATATGACTAGAAATAGTTTAGATGATAATGATTCTTACTACTTAAATAAGGGTGTTGTGCTTGCACTTCTTAATCTAAGCTTAAACTGCAATCTATATGCAGGTTGGACCATACCTCACAATGCTTGTAGACTGAGTTTAGGTACAGGGAAAATGACCTTTTTGTAGTTCCAGTATTTATAAGCATTTAAACATTTTTCTAAAAGTCATGATTCTGGAGTCTTGCATTATACACAGATTTCTTAATGTAAGACATATATCTAAAATGGTGTTACTGTTTTATGCATACTATAGACATGGAAAAATTGATTTAAAATGTATTTGGCATTTTTTATAAACAGCCTGTTCAAAATATTTCAATGTTTAACTTTAAAATGTTTTGACGTTTTGGTGTGAGGTGCTTTTTAAGCCTCTTAGGGAGTCTCTCTAAATAACCAATACAGGGATACAGTTATTTGCCATATGACATTTTTTTCTCCCTGAGGGGCTCCTACAGTTCTGTTATTCCAGCACTTGAAAGCATATACATGTCATCTCATTGGTGTGTCAGAGACAGGGGCATCATTCATTGTCTCTTGAGATGCTGTTTAGGACCCAGCACTGGTGTCCCAGTGCCTCGTGCCATCTTGATGACACTGCAGGTGCTGTTGTGTCTCCTGAAGCACAGCTGCACAGAATTACCATCCTCATTTGAAGTCATCTTGTGCATTTATGGGAAAGCCTAATTAAAGGCATGCCTGGGTTTCTCATGTAATTATGTTGTTCAGCGCTCCGTGTGTCACTGGTTTGCTAAATAACCATTGGGCTGGTTCATATCATCTTTAAGCCTATAAGGAAAAAATGAAGCAAGGAGGGCATTAAAAATTAAATTTTGGAGAGAGAATATTAATTCTGAACAAGAATTTCTTTTGCCAACTTCTAGTGAAATCTCTAGAATAGAATTAGACGTAATCAAAACAGTAGCATTAATCTCTTTTCTTCCTCTACTTCAAAGAAACAACAAAATAGAAAAACCTGAGTATAAAGGACAGATGTCCTCTGGCAGAGCAGCATGGATAGTTCAATCCTGCAGTTTTGATCAGTGTTATCCCTATAGAATTGGTGCCTAAACATGTTTCTGGCATGTATTATCTGCTCTGTTATAGACTCTTTCATCTTCCAATGTCTGTGATTAAAAGAAATCTGCTGAAAGGTGTAGGGTAAATGCACTTAAACATTAACACCCATGTTTGGGAAAAAAAAAAAAAGTATTTTTTCCAGTTTTGAGTACATTAGGCAAAGACATTTGTCTGTAAGAAATAGTAATACTCTGTGTTGGAAAGTTAGAGATGAACAGAACTGAACGATTCTGTACTCTGCAGTATAGTGGGACTCATAAATACATTGTGTAAGAAATGTGACCCCCCTGACTGATGTACCAGCCCTGTGAATCAGGCAGGTTTTGAGTCTGGTGAGCTGAGATGGATATGAGATGTATATATGATGGCAGGACTGGCCCATTGCTACTTGATATGATGTGAATTGTATTTTGTTCTTAAAAAATAGGAAAAAAAATCAATCTTTAGTATTCACATTTCTACTTCTTTAGGGAAAAAAATTTAAAGGCGGCTTTTACTGCTGAAATGGCATTAAATAACCTTGGAGTCTCCTTTAAGGAAAAGTGGGACTTCTCTGGACATGAGAGAATCTTCAGGAATTAAAAATTTGTGATTAAAAAAATAAGGAAGTAAGGGCGACAAGAGATTGTAACCCTTCCAGTAACATTTACCAACCAAAGGCAACGTTAGGAAAGTTCTTATATTGGTCTTTAATGTCTGCTCATCGTTCCGTTTGGAGAAAGAGGATTTGGCTGTGATTTCGTTTCTTCTGCAGCTCCTCCCAGCTCAAAGACTGGGAGGAAGTAATTTCTGTAGGACACTGAAATTTGACCCACGACAGAAGGTAAAGTCAAATGTCTGATCAGCCCCTGCTGCTTCTCAAGGCTTCACAGAAAACATTAAATGTGATTCAGAGAAGGGATTCTCCTACTGACCTGCATTTTGACATCAGCCCCACTTCAGTTGTAGTTGACTGATGTAATGAAGGATTGTCTTATATAGGAGCTCAGCATGAGAATTTGTCTCACTGTGTGGTGCTCCTGTCATAAAAATGGTTCTTAGATTACTAAGAACAGTGTTAGGTTGCACCAGGTAAAATGAGACTGTACATGGCAGTAGTCATTTTAATGAAAGACTTAATACAATCTTGGTAGATGGTTCTGTTAGAGCAAATAAATGGAGGAATATTTTAATTCTGCAGACAGATGTTGCTTGTAGAACCTGTGGGTTCAGTATTGTCTGTGAGTGAAAAAGTTGATGGGTTTAGTGTAACAAACATATACTTTTACATACAGTGTTCCAGGTTTTTGTTTTCCACTGTTGACTGTGTCGTTTCAAGAGGTCTGTTACATGAAAATGAGTATTACTGATAGAGGCTACCTGCTTTCTCTTGAGTGAAGGAGGGATAATTCACCAAGAAGTAAGCCAGAAGGCAGTTGGAAATGTAATCAAAATTAAATTGTTATTCAATATGTTGCTGTCAAACGTGGCTTTTCTCAGGTTCTAGGCATATATTTGTGGGACTTAGTCACAATTTGGCAGACAGCAATAGGAGCTGGTGGTTTTTGTCAAGGTTAAAATTTACAGTACTGCTGTCTGAGAGTGTTGTGTTCACAGGAGGGTTTAGCTCCAGGGCAGTCTGGGTTGGACATGAAAACACAGAGCTTTTGTGTGGTTGTAGGGCAGTGCACTCAGTGTCAGCACTGGAAGATGGGCTCTGTGAGGATGAATAAATCTGAGGACAAGACTTGACTACTGTCTCGACTACTGTGTCTCTTGAGTTCATTGCTGTAGCCTGGGTCCTTTCACCTATTTTTTTGCATGCTTATTTCCTGATTTGAGTAGTTCTTCTTGCATTGTATTCTGTTCGTAAGTTTATTTTTCTGTTAAAGTGTCTGTGTAGCTTTGAGGTTTTTTGTTCTTTGTCCTTTGCTATAAAGTAAGCAGGTAGAGAATGTGAAATGCAAGTGACTATTCTTACTAATGATCAAAAATAATAGCAATACTCTGCTAAATAAATACTGCCCTTGCCTCTGCTAAATAAGTAGAAGCCTTTGGTCTTCTACTTGAAAATCTGTACCTTAAAGTGTTAATTTTACTTCCCTTTAGCACCTTACCAAATGACAACCATTAGCCACCTTGCTAAGGTTTTGTCTGTGCAATTAGCATAAGAAGTGGGAGAAAGCACAATGTATTCGGGAAGTGTGTATTGTGTATTAACTCACTAGTAAATGATTTTTAGAACCTTGTTCAATTATAGCTCTATATTCAAATATAACTCTCAAAGTTCATCCCTGAGGAAGAAAATTTAACTGCCAAATACATGGAGCTATTATGACCAGTCAGGCACCTTTTTCAGGAGGTGAAATACTGGGCTGAGTGAAACCTGCAGAGGAGCCTGTGGCAAATCTACACTGTTAGATTCTAAGTTTTTGGTTCATCCCTTTCCAGGTTCTGATTGCCCACACTGCATAAATGCCTTTTTGCTCCTCTTCAAACCAGCTGTTTCTGTTTTGAGTGGAAATCCAATTGTGATGCAGTGGTATGTTCCTGGGAATGTGTGTGACAACAGCAGGAATGGGACCAAGCGATGTTTGCGGCCCTCCAAGGTCCTTCAGCTCCAGCTGGAGCTCTGAAACACAAACAAAATTCTCCACACATCCTTATGCCACCCCAGGGAAAGTAACATGCAATGGCAGTGTTGTGCCATAGAAGTACAGCTTTGATGAGCTGGGACAACCTTCAAAAAATGCAAATAAAAACCCCAGGTTTTTAGATAATAATCAAAAATTGAGTTAAGTGCTGTGCATTGCTTTTTAGTAGTACAAGTGTAATGGTAGTAAAGAGTTAAACACATCTTTGATTTCTTCTGAATCTGATGAGATTTAAAAAAAGGAGTTGGGAAGAACAAGATTGTGTTTCTTGCTTCAGACCGGAGTTAAAACAGGAAAACTATCTCCTCTTTGATGCAAGGCAAGCCTGTACAAAAGCCCTGAATTCTTGGCATGGGTGTGAGGTCTGTTTCTTCTCTCATGTGCAGGTCTGTCCTTGACAGGTCTCTACATTTTCCCTTTTCCTAAAGCTTGCTTGTGGTAGCAGACTTGAGAGGACTGTGAACTTGTGTACACTGAGGTCCATGCTGCTGTAGCTAAACTAAAATTTTAAATCAAATATCCATTTATCAAAGTGCAGTGCAGATGAGCTGGAATTATTTCACTGCTTTCTTTTCCATCTGAGCTCTGCTAAAATTGCTGTTGCTGTAGCAAAAATCTCCTTGTGTTTCCTTTGTGGACACAGGCTGCAAACATTTAATATACATCTCATTGAAATGCATTTTATTAGAGGTCTTGCTGATTACTTACACCTTATTATAAGATGAATCCTATTTCTATAAGGGTCCATAAACATCAGTGGTCTTTTAGTCAGTATTTGTGCTAATAAAGACGTGATCACTTCACCAGGGTTGTACTGGAATATATAAGCCGTTTATTAAACAGTAAAGAAACTTACGGTAGGATGCATCCTGTGTGGATGTCAGGATACGAAAACTTGTTAATTGTCCTTTAAAATAAATTAAAGAGCAACAAAGAATTTGCATTCCTAATGTATTATGATATTGTCATTGATTTAGGCAGGACTAAGGACACTTCATGATATTGGCCCTGAAATACGCCGAGCTATATCCTGTGACTTGCAAGATGATGAACCAGAGGAAAACAATCCAGAGGAGGAGGAAGATGTTTATAAAGTAATGTCAGAACACAACCACGTGCATTGTTTTATCATATAATATGAGATTAAAGACTGAGCTTATCCTTGAATATGAAATAATATATTAATACCTAAACCCCTCAAATCAGAAAATATAAATATTTTATAAATAAGTACATTTTATGTATAAATCTATAAAAATGGTATTACCAGGACACTTGCATTTCATCATAAATTTAGGAAGCAGTTCCTGCAAGGTGACTCTCCTGCCCCTAGTTCTTTCTCATTAATTCTTATTTTTCCTTAGGCAAATCCTAGGAAAATGTATGAACCTTGCCATCTCAAATTTTGATAGTGGCATGGTATAAACTGGAATTGACTTAACTTCTGCAGTGGTAGACAGGAAGAAGTGAGTGAAATTCTGTGCAGCCAAACTACAACAGACACAGAGCTGCATCTTCTAAAATGAATGCCTAGAATTACATAGAGGACAAATAAATATAAATGCTATTTCCAGTTTCTTGTGAGGGATATCAATAATAATCAATTAGAAAAAAAGATTAGTTTTCCTCTCCTACGCTATTTAGTCCTAATGGTGAGCACGTACAGTTGGTGTTATAATCAGAAGCAATCTGCAAACCATTTGTCAGCCAGCAAGAAAACTTAATTTTTCCCAAGCATTTCAGAAAAAGCAGATGTAAAACATGCTTCTGCAGGAATTATATCAGAAGCCCCATAGCTTGCTAGTGTCCTTTGCAAAAAAGGAGGATGGGGCACTGGAGGCAGTGCCCCAGCTACCATCAGTAGATGCATTTCTCTGCCAACCATCATTACCTCCTGTCTTCTCTAGATTGAGCTTCAAGACAGACTGCTGTCATCCAAGACCCACACCTGGCTAGACAGGGAGGCCACATTATCTGGGTCAGGTGTAAAAGAGAGCTGCATGTCATGGTCATAACTTAGCACTTCATTCTCTTTTTCACCATCCATTACACTCTCAGGGCTGGTAAAGAGTAAACTACTCTTTCTTGTACCTCTGCAAGAAGAAAGAATGGAAGCACTGAAGCTGAATGTTACCTACTCGAGTTATGCTTGCAAGCTGTTGCATGGCACTCCATCCTGTCTGAGTGACGCCTGTTGCAAACCGGTGCTCTGGGAGAACAGGAGAGAATTCCACCAAAGTGTTCTCAAAAACAAAGCAGACACGGCCCTTTCTGAGGAAGCTGGTGCATGTTCATGTATGGGAATCTAGGTTTCTCCTGTGTAATAAGATGTGGAGAAAGCTGGATATGGCACATTTAGCTGTCTGGAAAAGAATAACAATCACGGCATAATGTCGATTTGACTCTGAAATACAATATTGTCATTATCACAATCACATCTGTGTCACTTCAGGAGATCCCATCTGAAGCATCATAAAACTAGAAAGAAAAATCACAGATTATTTGAATTGCTACTTTTGTATGCATGTAGGAAAGAAAAGTAAGTTGACACTGTCAAAAATATATTCTGTTAAGGTATCTGATATAATTTTTTCTTTCTCTTCTCCTAAAACAGAGGAATGGCGCCCTCTTTGGCAACCACATAAACCATATTAGCAGTGACAGACGAGACTCATTTCAACAGATCAACACCACACACCGCCCCTTACATGTTCAGCGGCCTTCATTTCCACCTGCAAGTGATACTGAGAAAAATATCTATCATCAGGCAGGAAACTCTGTATACCACAATCATCATCATCACCACAACTCGGTAGGAAAGCACGTTCCAAACTCAACAAATGCCAATCTCAATAATGCCAACGTGTCCAAACATCATGGAAAACACGCAAGTTTTGGAAATCGTGAGCACAGATCTGAAAACAGTTACCATTCACACTCCAGAACTGATCATGAGAAGCGTAGAAAATAGGGCAGTAGGAGGTAAACTCACAAACACCTATTTGCTTTTCAATAAATTTATGAATACCCTGTAATAAACTTTTACGCTAGGTGAAATTAATTTGAAACTTCATTTCTGCTGCCTAAGGATGTATGTTTAAAACCTAACTCTGATGTATGGAAAATACAGATAACTTTAATATGGTTTGAAAGTAGCAGTTTTCCTTAAAGTGAAGTTATCAGTTACAGCACAGACATTGTAATTGCCAAAGAATTTCCCTTAATGATGAGTTTTTAAAATCTCTTTCTCATTTTCATGGCTTACCTGGATAGAACACGCTACTATGAAACATATATTAGGTGAGTTGATATTGTTCTGACATAATTGAAGGGAGCAAAGTAGTTTTTCTCATTTGCTTTTTCTCCTTTTTATTTTCTAAATTAACTGTATGACAATGCATATGCTTAATAAATTAAGTGACAATTTCTAAGTAAAATTTTCCACTGCCTGTTCTAAAAGGATAAACTTCTGGTCACGTTTAAAGTTGTTCAAGTCCTTTTAAAAGTCCAGGCAGGTTTCTGCAGTTTTTAACAGGCTAAAGATCACACCTGATGATGGGCCTTGTTAAAAATTGACTTAGAAAGACTGGAAAATCACTGGTGTTAGCTTTGATAAAAACCAGCTGGTTTTAATGTCTAGATTTGCATTTCAGATTTTTCTTGGAAGACTTCACTGAGAACTCATTAATATTTGAACCATTTCACAAACTTCAGATGTTTGAGAGAGATTGTGCTTATTCAAATGACTGAATGTGTGTTTGGAAAAAAATGTCTTAAGTGTATTTGAATTCTCTGAGTGTCCCCTTATTTTTTCCCTGTTTGTATAATAAGGAAATAAAGGGAGATCATCTTTAAGAAACAGATACATTATTCATGTTCTGAACTGCTTTTCCCCTCCCCCCCTTTGGAAGCACATTAAGAGAAATGTGTGTAAAATAAACAATATACAATTGATATAAATAGAAAAAAATAAGTATTTGTTTGCTACTTACAGATCTGACACTGGTGATGGGCGTCGACCTACTATTTGCCGTGAAGAACACGAAGTCCAAGACTATTGCAATGATGATCATTATTTGGGAGAGCAGGAATATTTCAGTGGAGAGGAATATTATGAAGATGACAGTATGTTGTCAGGAAACAGGTGAGGATGTATCTTAAACTAGGAAAATATTTCAATAGATTAGATACTATAAAGGGTTCCCTAAGCACACTTACACTGAAAACTCTAATGAAGTTAATATTCCACAACTACTGGCAAGTGAAATGATGAGTAGGAATAGAGAGTGTACAAAAGATCTTTTGTGTTTGGCATCATGTGCTGACTTCAGCAAAACTTCTGTACTGAATTCAAAGGAAGGACAAAGTTCCTTTGAGCTGAGTATCAGCTTGGTAGTGTATCTAACTCCTGTGATCTTTTCATTCAATATTTTAAGTTCAGATTTAAGAAGGAAAGGTATTGATTTAATTTTGCAAAATTTAAGCTTTTCTCTGCAGTTTTATTTCCTATACTTTCTTCAGACATGGACTGGAGTTAGTTTTTCTAACTTCAGGACAGGGGCTCCCAAATTACTTCAGTTTTGAGCATTCCCAAATTTGATTTGAGTCCTGTGCTGTTGGCTTCAGGCAGCAATGGCTTCAGCAACAGGGCAGGTCCTAACTTTGCACTGGGTCTACTCCTGCCTGTAAATAATAGGCTTCCAGTTGTTCAGGCAGTGTTTGGGTGCTACTTTGGGAGGAAGTTCTGATATTCCTATGGTAGTAGTTTTTAAAATATAAGATCGTTCCAGTGTTTTCTGAGTATCAACCTGTCAAGGAACAGAACCTGTATTTGGTAATTACTTGCTATTTATTTATATAAATTACTTACTATTTAAAGAAAAATAAATTCACCTTTTCCTCAAATACCTTGTGATTTTTTTTTTTAAATTCTGTAATATATCCATCTTCTCCTTATGTTGTAAAAAGATGCATTTACAGGAATGTATTTCTCTTCTTTACAATAGCTATGTTTCCCTTCTGCTGGATAAATTCATTAACAAAATAACTACTCCTTCTGTCAGTAATTTTTTTTTGTTTTGAAGCCCATCCCAGAAGTAGAGAAATTTATGATCATTTTGTCTTAAATCCATAAGTGCATATGTACAAGTGCCAGACATGCTTAATTCTCCTTCTCCTCCTATACTGAGTCTTCACCATCAGAATTCTGGCAGGATTGGCACCCTAATCTGCATCTTGCTGGTTTGCATAAAAACTAGGATTTGCATGAAAGCTAAATTTTGCAGAATTCTGCGGCCACAATTTTTTTTTATATTATAAGTCAAATAACACCCTTCCAAGATGTGATTTTAAATGACAAGTATCCAGAATGTAAAAGGCTTAAATCCATTCTCTGAGTATCTGTGCTCCCACACATTACTCAGGCTTCACAAGAGAGGATGGCAGCAGTAGAACAGAGTATTTATTTTATTTTTTTAAGCAATGTTCAACTGAAGTCTTACATTTTAGCCTGTACTGGTAAGAATAAATTGATTGAAAATATAATCTGATGAAAATTTCACCTGAGAACTGACTGCGTAACTGTACTAGTACAAAGGTGTATGCCCACTATCTCAAAATCATACAGAAACTGGATTTTAAAATTGAGTGGTGCAATTATATAACATAGTATTCAGTTATCTTGCTGGAGAAAGAATAGACTTGAAAATCTTCTAGAAGAAAACTAATAGGCCAATTTACAGATACTCACTAAAATAACATTTTCTTTGTTGTATTTTAAATGCAGGCATATATATGATTACCACTGTAGATATCACTGCCATGACTCAGATTTTGAGAGACCAAAAGGTTACCATCACCCACATGGTTTTTTTGAGGAAGATGATTCACAGATCTGTTATGATACAAAAAGATCTCCTAGGAGACGGCTGCTACCTCCAACACCACCACGTAAGAACGTCAAGAACAATTGGTTTGCAAATCTAGAATTACTTAAATGTATTCAGATGTGTTCCAGTTTAAAAAGGCTTGTTTTCAGCTTGGATTTCAAACATGGCATTTCTTGATTACTTTTGCCAGTGCACTATTGTGTATGGCAGAAATATTTGTCCATCCTGAGAGACTGGCCAGAGAATCTGTCGATCGTAGCCTGAGTCAGTCTTTCTACTATTTTTTTGCCTCACTCATCCAATAATATAAAAATAACCGGTGTCATTACTAGTTTTAACTTGGTTTGCTAAATGAAGAAAGAGCAAGGTGGGATGCAGCAGTAGTTTGCTTTGAAACTTTGAGCAGGGGGGTTTCAATCCATGTGCCCTTTACTCACACCTGCAGATGTGCAACGTTGCTGTCGATCAGTGCCAGTCTCTCTACTGACTCTAGGATAATTTTCAGGGAAGAGAGAATGAGAGTGAGCTTTCTTTTGGCTTTTTCTTTCCTTACTTTTGAAGTGCCTTTGGCTTTTTAACATGCTTCACAAGTTGCTGTGAAAAATAAGGGTTATGCTGAGCTAAGCATCTTATTTCATATTCACATTGGTATTTTTTTCTGCCATCTCGGGAACAATGCTTAATATTCTGTGTTTCTTCTGAGGGAGAAAATGTTTCACTTTATAGATTGAGTTAGCATTGTCAACAGATAATTTTACCTATTTATTTAATTTTTGTTTATTCTCTTCCTTAGATCTTTCCTTGGTTTCTCCTTATCTCAAGAACAGTATTGCTTTATCTGCATTTCCACAAGCTCTCATGCATCTTATCTTGTAATTGTCTCTTTGTATGTTCCAGGCCATGCTGCAGAGATCAGCAATGTTAATCCTCTGCTGAAACTAGGCACAGATTCAAAACTCTTGGAGTTTTGGTCTTTGACCTCTGACACTTCATAGAGAGGAAGTACAAAAGTGCAAAAGAAACCTCTTTTTAGGGCTCTTTCTTGTTAATGCAGAAGAAAGTCAGCTCTGTGGGGCCCCGTGGTGTCCCCATGGACACCCTTACACGGTGTGTGCTGCACAGCCAGGTCTGTCATGTGTCTTTGGATGATGCATCTAAGCAGTGCCATCCAGGCAAGACAATGCAGGAGTGTTTCTAGAAGTCTCCACATTTTACCTGTTCTAAGGTGGAGAGTTGTCTTCCATTCTGATGATGGTAGGGGCCAGAGCCACAGTCCAGTTATCTGTGGATGGAGGACTGCAAGGACCACATGAGCGGGAAAATGGGTTTCAGTCTTTTCCTGTTTCAGACACCTTAAAGAAAATGCAGGTGTAGATTTTAAAAATAGCAGTGTCTCAGAGGCAAGTGTAGTGAGATCATTGTATGTTCAAAGCACAGTCTCAGACTGTTCAAAGCTACAGAAAGCTGTAGTAAAGGGCAGCAGCGAAATATATTATCATATAATAAAGGTAGCATTCTTCAGCAATACTGTCAGTGTTGGATCCACACTTTTGGCACTCAACTCCTTATGAAAAGAATGGTAATGCTCTTTGCTCCTTGGCCTTCTGACCTTAAGGGGCACAGATAAAAACCAAGAAGAATGAGTCTCATACTATAGAGAGTAAATAAGTCAGATGAACACTATTGAAATGTCCAGAAAGCTGGTAGCTGTCTTCCAGTAGCAGAAGGAAAAGACTTCAGACAAAGGAGAGACTGTGAAAGGAGACCTCTGTTCATCTTCCTACAAGCTTTTATGATAGCAGAGGAATTTTAAGACAAAGAAATAGATAGATTCTTTGTATACACATTCCATACATTGTAGGAGAACAGCGTTCTTATAAAAATCCTCTTGGGTCTGCCCTTGAAAGTGTTGGAGGGAAGGGTTGAAGGCTTCCTCTAACTGCAGTCTTTGGCATTCATTTAACTTTTCTGATAAGGTTTTAATGATGGTGTTGGGCAGACATTTCTTTAGAGGAAGTTGCACTTTTTATCTCTCCTACAGGAGATTAGATAAATGTACTAGATAAGAGGGTATTTGATATGCTAGGATAAGAAAACCTAGTTCTGATCTAAGTTGCATAAGGGTACTATAAGAAGTCCTTTGACTTTCACCAGTATAAGAAGAACATGGTCAGGCCTCCTGTCATAACTGTTTATTTAATATTCAGGAACACAACTGAGAAATTTTAGAGGCTTGGTATCTGAGCAGATTTTAAAAGATGCTCAAACCTATTATTTTTAACTAGGGTATGGGCTCTTTGGCCTGGGGAGGAAGTCTTAATGTCCTCACATAGAAAAAGAAAGAAAAAAATAAAAAAAAGGGTCCTGCAGCATTGCACTAAACAGTTTCTTCTGGCATCTGGGTTCAGTCTGTGTTGACGTAACATACAGTACCTTGGCTGAGAACTGCAGTGAATTGAGCTCCATGTCAAGTTTTATAGATGTTTTTATATCAAACTCATCACCAAAGTATTTGAGCAGTTTCCAGAAGTGTACTGAGAAAGGATTAAGATGTTCTTACAGACTCTTTTCTGCAGAGAAGCATGTGCAAAGAAGTGTCTTGTTTCAGATGAAGGGACTTTTTGGATTGCTTTTTATTTGTTTTTGGTATTGGGACATTTAGCATGTTAGGATTAGGAGCTAAGACTTACATTCCTGTATTTGAATTTACCATACAGACAATGGAAAGAGGCAAAGTTTGCATCAAGTGGACTGAATCACCTCCTGCAGGTGCCTGTGGCAATGCTCTTTAGCCCAAGAAAAGAACCTTAAAGAACCTTGATTGTTAGTATCCAACATTAAGTGTCTATGGCACTTAACTGTTGTTTACAAAATTCTTGGTGCTGGAAAAAAGATACCAAGAATAGTTTCAATTAGTTTCAAGAGAGCACAGTTTTGTATCATTTCTTGGTACAGTCAGGTTCTTTCCAGGTTTCCATTATGATGCTTGCAGCTGTGAGGACATATCTGGATTTCAGCTGCTGTTCAGCATCCAGACTTTCTTCACACTGAAGCTTCGCAGTGTTCTGCAGGTTTTCACCAAGACCAGCTGAAACATTTCCACATCAGCCAAACATCTTGTTTCAATTCAGATTTTCCTTTCTAGCATTCACATGAATTACAGCTGAGACCATGGCTGGTCATTGTCCTGAGTAACAGAATAAATAATAGGAATAGACAACATGAATAAACTTTGTCTTGGATATGATTTTTCATATTGCACATGGCTTCCGAGGAACTAGGGATTTGGTATTTGCTTTGGGAAGTCTGGTTCATTAGAATCAAGTGTTTGAAATTATGGGGAAGAAAGAAGAAACTCACTGTGGGTTACGACAAAACTCTGCAGTTGGGTGTCTGAACCACTCAGGTGCATCACACAAGCTTATTTTGTGAAACAGCTGCCTCAGATTCTGTCATGTTAGGCAGCTTGTATGATTTCTACCTGGGACTGCTTTTACTTGTGTCATGAATCTATTCTTTATCTTATAACTGCTTGCTTGCTTCTGTTAGCACAAGTTTTTTCTTGCTGGGGGATCTGTTTTTATTTGTGTCATAGTTGACTCACATTGGAGTTCTGGAAATAATAGACTTTGAGGAGAAATACTGTATTTTCCTAATGAATTATGGTTTCCCTGTAGCACACAGACGATCTTCCTTTAACTTCGAATGCCTCCGCCGACAAAGTAGCCAAGATGAGATCCCACTCTCTCCTAATTTTCACCATCGCACTGCTTTACCACTTCATTTAATGCAACAGCAGGTAAACACAAACCCTTACTTAACTAATAATGAATTAGAACTTTCCAGCTTCTATATTGTACTTCTGACTTTCACTGTTGTTTGAAACAATATCAGTGTGTTGTGGTGATTGCTGTGAGTGACTTCTAGGCCACGTGTAGGCTCATAGTAGAGCATTGACTTTGTACAAAACACTGAGAATGAGGAGCTTGCCCCTTTGACTCCTGAAGTGCCCACGAAGAGTGGGGATGCCCTAAGGAATTTTGACCAGGACCGCATGATACAGCAGCTGTTTGTTAACCTTTGCCTTTATGGTTACTCAACTCCATTTGCGTGAGAATTTGCAAGTACCACATCCACATCTTCTGGGGCTCAGTGCCTGGCTTGGATAACGCTGACAGCTTCCTATCCTGTCCCTGCAGGACAGAAGGAATGTTTCTATACTTTGCTTTCTTGAATATATTGTATAAGCAAAAAGATTTTGTGAAATGCATAAAATGGAAAAAATGCCACTTTAGCCTATCAATTTACCAATTTCAATGCTGTTCTACACTACACATCAGAAAATGTTACCTTTGCAAAGCTGCAGCCTGAAAAATTGAAAAAAATTAAAGAAACTAAATGCTGCAGTGAGAAATGGGTATGACTGAGCATTTGAAATCACTAACTTCTCACATTCTTCCCCTTGCCAGGTCATGGCTGTTGCAGGTCTGGATTCCAGCAAAGCTCATAAACACTCACCAAGTCGTTCAACGCGTTCCTGGGCTACCCCCCCTGCCACCCCTCCCAACAGGGACCGTACTCCGTATTACACCCCTCTGATCCAGGTGGACAGGGCTGATTCCACAGAGCACATGAATGGCAGCCTGCCTTCCCTGCACAGGAGCTCTTGGTACACGGATGACCCCGACATTTCCTACCGGACATTTACACCAGCCAGTCTGACTGTCCCCAATGACTTTAGGCATAAACACAGTGACAAGCAGAGGAGCGCAGACAGTCTGGTAGAAGCGGTGAGTATTGCAGGAACCTCTCAAGTGGCCAGGAGTGTCTGTCTGCTCAGTTTCTGTGTTGGCTTTAAAAAGCACGTCATTCTGTTCACAATAGCTCTCTGAAAATGTGGTATTTTCAGTTTCATAGCCCCCAGCTGGCTTTAAGTAAAGAGTGGAACTTTTTTGAATTGTGTAGCAAAGAATTTCTGCTGAATTCAGATCTTAACATCAGTGAGGTAGTAATCAGACAACTGAAGATATTTCAGTATTTTGAAATTTAAGTTTTCTAGATGAGGATCAGCTCTGAAGTATCCTTCCACAATGGCAATAAGGAAGAGGTGATGCATAATGCCTGTTCTCTTCATTGTTTCTACAGAAATATATCACCATTTTTGCAATCATCTGAATAAAACATCCAAAACTCTGTGAATCAGTGTGCTAAATGCAGAGGGGTGAATAACAACTACAAGGATTGATTTGTAGGGATACTGAAGAATGTTAGGATTTTCCTTTCATATTAAAAAAGATGGGAAGATAAAGAGTGCACAGCATTTCTGAATCATAATTACTGTTGTTTGCTTCCATCTATCACTTCCTTTCCATTGCTATGAGCTAAACAATACATTCTGTTACTTGTTTTAGCACATGGGAATTCAACATCTTTTTCCCATGTACTCTAAAGTACTGAGAACATACAAAACCAGTGTTTGAGGCAGTTGTTCTAACTGCACCATCTGAGATGTATTAACTGTATCAGCTTGATGATTCATGTTTATCGAAGTCTACTGCCAGATTTCGAAAGAGAAGTGTCAGATGTGCTGCAAAATCAGTTGCACTACCACATACCTGACAGGGTGATTTAATTGTTCTTTACACAGACAGTTTTGCTGTGGGTTGCTGTAGTGATTCAGTGTGGGGTTTCTAGTGTTCTCCACAAACAAGAAACTTTGTTATGATCTGTCTGTTCTTCTCTGATTCCATTGTGTATCTCACTCTCTCCCCTTCATCTGCCAGGTACTTATATCTGAAGGCCTAGGAAGGTACGCAAAGGACCCTAAATTTGTTTCTGCTACGAAACACGAGATTGCTGATGCATGTGACATGACTATTGATGAGATGGAAAGTGCAGCAAGTAACCTTCTCAATGGGAATATTAGCAATGGGACCAATGGGGATATGTTTCCAATTTTAAGCAGACAAGATTATGAACTTCAAGACTTTGGTCCTGGCTACAGCGATGAAGAACCAGAAACGGGACGATATGAGGAAGACTTAGCTGATGAAATGATATGCATTACAAGTTTATAGTATTTAGCAAGGAAAATGATTCTAATAACAGAAAAAGTGCCTCATAGTTTAAAGATGCTAGGCACTAGCTGGAGCGAATAACCAATCCAAGTTTTGTACGAGTGATGTCACACCTCAAGGAAGCCATAACTAATACATTTATTATGTCCAGGTTGCCGAAATGGGATCAGAGCTGCAGTTTGTCAAGTCTCCTCCCGCAGAGCCTTCAGTTCCTCTGTAGAAATATGGTTATTTAGAAACCAAGCAGATTGTGACAATCAGTTTTTTGAGGGCTAGAGCAGGATTCTGAGGTGTAATATCTTGCCTGTCTTTCAACCTTGTGCTGCTGTCCTTCTCAGTAGAGCAGGATTTTGTCAGTGAAAATGTCTGTATAGGTTCTGGCACAAAATTGTGCGGGAAACAGCAACATGAGATGAGTGATGACAACAAATAATGTCATTACCTCAGTGCTCAATAGCATATCAGCTACCCATTGCATATCCATTCTAACATTGTTTTCAAACTTGCCTCCTGATTTCTTTTCTTAATGCTCTTCTAAAGTACATTTTGTCATGCTCTACCTGTTAGAGATCGTTGGAAAAAGAAGTTATATAAAGAGTAATCTGTCATATGTAACATCAGTTTACATAGGAAAATATCATTCAGATAGTCTGTTTTATGACTATCACGTTAAGGGCAAAATATACTGGAATAATTGCATTCTTACTAATGCACTTGCAACCAGGTTATAGTAGAATTAGATAAGATAGTTTGCTAAAAATTATATAGTAGAAAATATTGTAAATTAATTGTAATATACAATGATTTGTATTTGTAAAGAGATGTTCTATATTTTGTAATTATTGTACCGTAATTGAACTGCAGCAATATTTATGGACCCTAATTATTGTAACTCTCCACAGAATTCTAGATAGAAGTATTTTTACTTGGAATATATAGATCTATAGCATAAATATTTAAATAGAGCCACCTCTCAGTGTAAATCTCTTTTTGGGATAAAGTGTCAAGTTTGAACTTGGCAACAGAACAGATTTTTTTTTTTTTTAATAATTGAGTCAAAAGAATCTCTCTGCATAAGGGATGCACCATTGACTACTTACAGTCTTATACTTGGAAAGGTAAAAGATTTAAAGTTATTTCAGCTTTTTTGACTGAAAAAATAAGCTCTAATTTTATTTTTGTATTAATTTCATGCAAAAAAAAAAATTAGCAACTTGGCAAGTTCTGCCAAGGTATGATCATGAGACAAATTAGTTTTGACTAAGCGTAATACCTACGTACCCTAATTTGACACAGGACACATCTTGGGCAGAAAATACTTCACAGGGAAATGGAAATGAAAATGCTTTACTTCAGTACTACTTTGTCTGCTTGGAAAGAAAAGAAATATGATAAAATGATTCTACACAGAACCAAAAACCTTGATACACAAAATATACTATTTTATTGCCTCTATCTTTCTGTTGTTCTATGTGTACTATCTCAAAGATTTATTTTTATGCAATCAAGAGAGGGCTTTGACATTGTTCACAATGCAGTAAAACCCTGAAATGACTTTGAGGCTGAAATGACCTTGGAGGATCATTAAAACACACTGAAAGCTACTGTCTATTTTGTTAGCACTGGATAACAATGACTTGTTCTAACAAGTTATCTTATCAGGTTTTACCTGTAGTTCATATGCTAGATAGCAATCCAGTTCACATTTTTACAAATGTGATGTTTAAAACATGTCAATAAGCATTTTGTACATAATGACAGTTTCCTATGAATAGCTTACAGACTTCCTCTGAAATCATTCTTATTTCAAATGCCAGGATAAGAACTTAAAGGTTTGTAAATTATTTCTTGACCTACATCATTTTGTATTAAAACAAATGCAAAATGTTCTTCAAAATAAAACTGTGTAATAATTTTATTATACTTGGGTGTGCTTTTACTAATATTTTTTTCACCAAGAGGCTCCAAAGGTTAAATTCTGTTTGCATTGTTTGAAGAATGGGAGGGGATGTGTGGAATATAGTATCAGTCTACAGTATCAGAGCATGCATGTCTTTTATGAATGGTTGCTGTTAACCAGAAAGAAAAAAAGCAATTTGAGTATTCATATAAAAACAGGGATTATTACTTCCCTAGGTACAGATCTATGGAAACAATTAGAAAAATTTGATTATAATCCCTAAAACATCAATATTTTTCATGCTGTCTGCTGGGAAGTGCTGGTTACCCAGCTGTAGTCACTTTGTTACACTTTCCCAGCTTACAGAAAAAAAACAACCTCCAGGAAGCCAAAATGGAGCTTTCTGGATTTGGTATCTTGTGAAATAATAATGAATAGTTTTCAAAGTTCCACCTACTGTGTGGTATACCCACTTCTGAAATCATATTAATTACTCAATATAGAAAAAACTAGAAGTTCTCTCAACAATTAGAGCATATATTGAATCTCCAAATTGGTTTATGTATGTTTGTAATGAGAGAAAACATTAGCAAAGAATTAGACATTGTGAAGTCTTTTACAGTGAAGTAAATTCACTGAAAAGGTGAATCTAGAAAATATATTGATATTTGAACCCTGGGGTTTTTTTGAAGCTTGGATTACAGAAGAATTGAGACTAAAGTTACAATACAATAATAAGATATCATGTGTTCTCTCTACAATAACTCGTCATTTTAAATATATAGATTCTTTAATTATTCCTTAAAATTTCTGTGTTTATTTTATAGAAAATGCATATTCCAAGCCCAGTTCACAGTTTTCCAGTATTTATATAGCTGCCTCATTTGGTTGCAGACTAATTGAAATCAGACACTTGGAAAGGATTTTAAGTTGCTGAAACATCAGAAGTTCTGGTGTACAAAACCTTACATAAACTGAATATCATGCTATTTTCTGCTGCTTTTAAAAGCACTTGTCATACTAAAGCAACTTGAACTGAAATGTGTGTACAACAGATGTGTTTTTGGTCACTTTTCTTTCTTAATCTCATTGTGCCCAGCCAGAAGCCTCCAGCTGTCTGAAGCATCAGCAGAAAGGTATTCCCACGGAAATGCTGGTGTTCTCACTTGCAGAACCATTGCTGGTTCAAGCCATGCTGGCAGGTCTAGTAACTTCCAAATTCTCATATCAAACAGCTTTTACAGTTCACTGGTTTTAAATACATAATATAGTATCATGTTTGTAGAAAAATTTTTATCTGGGTACAATTGGGAATAATCACACTATATTATTCTGTTAAATAAGTAAAACTCTGGAATTACCAGCCTGTGTTCTGCAATCCAATAAGGTGTAAAAGGTAGTTAATTTTAGCTAGCAGACTGCCAGTGCTCCACAGGGCATGTTAGGCATGTTATGCCTAATATATCTCAGGCATGTTCTAAGCATGACTTGACTCTGCTAGAAGTCAGAACAATTTTACCAGGGATTTGATATCAGCAGCCAGATATCAGAAAGAGAAACTAACGGTAAGATTGGTGTTACCTACAGATTTCCCCAGGGCAACAAAAACTTTCAGCCATTTCTCTAGCACTGCAACAAAAGAACATCATGAAGGAGCCTCAGCGTTCTACAGCAGTGAGGCTGGAATGAATAAAGCAACTGCAGTTCACAGCAATGAAAATATTTAAGTGTTTAGAAGGGGAGGAATCTGCAAGGTGTCTGTGGGTGCAAGAAAAGATTGTTTCAGAAGAAATGCCTGATTATCTGATTAGTCAGTGTGGTGATGTGTACCTAAACTAAGACACATACAGTTTGGCTTGAATACCTTGCTATTTACTCATATTTTTAGGGCTTGACATAATGGCAGAGGGTGGCTCTGTGTGTGTTCAGTGATCAGTCATGTAAGCCAGTGGCTAGTTAATCCTCTGCAGTTGCATAATAACAATTCCCATCTTGCATGCCTAGGGTGGAAACTCATGTTATAAATCTGCAAATGCAGGAACTTCAGCTTTCCATCTTGCTTCCCCTCTCAACTGCACAGGACTGTGGTAAGTCTCACCTGTTCATATTACTCTGAGTATGCTAATTGTGTTCCAAATGACACTGACACTTCCTGAATACCTTTGAAGGAAAATCTCAGCAGCACAGGTGCTGAATAAAAAAGATTTGCCATTAAAAGGTACAGAATACACAGTCCATGCTTCTCCCAGACACACAGTTGCATCAGATCAATCATGTCTTTCAGCTAATTAATCACCTATGACTCAAAATACTCCTGTTCTTCCCCTCATTTCAAAAGAATGCATCACACACATAGAAAGGGTTTACCTGCCTCTTTTTGGAGCAGAGTTCAGTGCTGTCATCTTCCATCTTCAGTGTTTTTGTTTGTCTTTATGCAGACATTCAAGTGAATCAAGTCCTTTCCCTCAGTTAACAGCAGGGCTTCCAATCCCTGCCTTACAGCGAGCAGCACCAGGTACAAGTATCTGCCTTAAACAGCTGCAGTTGTCCCTCTAGCCAATGTCTGAGTCAGCAAGGTTCTTTATGATCTGTTCAAAGGGTGTCAAATTCCATTTTTTTTTTTCTGAAAAAAAGTTTATTCTGTTTGCCACCAAACTTAGGCTACAGAAGCTTTTACTTCATAATTTGACAGCTGCTTAGTCAGAAGTTATTTTGCAATATTTAATAAATACAAACTAATCAATGGATTCAGTTTCATTCAAGAAGTTGTTTCCTTAGGTTTGTTTTTTTAAAAATCAGTACCTGAAAGTTAGATTGACACAGAAAACATCATGTATCTTAATTTACACATCTGAAGATAATAACATTAATACCCAACTAAAATGGATTCACTGAGTAAGATACTTGTCTTCTAATTTAAAAAGATCTCTTCCCATATTATCAATATCTGACCTTATGCAGTTATTTTGAATAACATTTCATTTTAAGTGTAGTTTGGCTGTAATTTTTTAAATAAAATTTGAGTGATAGCAAGGCACCATTCACAATATTTGTGGAGAAATATCTTTTGCAAACAATCATCTTTGAGCTAAGACCATAACTTTAAGGATGTTACAGGATGTGCAGATCTCTTACTGTGCCAAATGATAGTGGGACAACTAAATCAGCTTAAAAAAAGAACAGAATTCTACTAAGCTCCTTGTAAAAAAAACCCAAAAAACCAAAAACAAAACAAGGAGAAATTCCAGTTTTCTGCTACATTTTTATAAATATTAGCTCCAGCTCTGTATCTGTTTGAAAAATAAGTTTCTGATATATACAGTGTATGTCTTCTTCCTGAATACTGTACAGTTAAGATTGCTGAGTATAATGAAATCTCACCTTCAGTGTGAATTTGTAAACCATGTGTTCCTCTCGTAGAAACAACATTTAAAAAACACTGAGCATGTGCAGGTTCCTCTCTTTTGCTATGAATTCTGTTACAAACGACTTTGGCTTGTGAATATGAAATTGCATAAATGCTTACATTTACTTCAGTGTTCTTTGCAGGATGTGGGGATAACTGACTAGCTGTTACCAGAGGTAAGGTTCTCACAGCAGTTAAAATTCTTCCTTTAAATAACAAGGCAGACCATAACGATTTTCAAAATAGCATACATTAGTATCTTCCATTTCTCATGCAATTGCACAGTATTTCTGGCTCATGTGCACATCTGTCATTTAGAAACAGCTTCTCTTTAACAAAAAGTTTGAATTTACCACAGGAGGTCATGTTTAACTTAACTTGTGATTGTTTGGGTGTCCTGCACAGGGCCAGAAGTTGGACTCAATGGTCCTGGTGGGTCCTTTCCAACTCAGCATAATCTATGATACTGTAATTCCAAAATAAGCAACTTAAGCCAGCTCATTAGAAAAAAAAAAGGTAGGTAGTCTAATTAAAAAGAAAAAAAATCAAATTAATAGTTATTTTATTAGGATATGTTGTTTTGTGGGATATTTATCATGTTGGTATGGTCAGTATGAGATACCCATGTGCTGATCAAAGCCTAAGTAGCAAAAGATGTGAAAGGATAAGAATATTTGTTTATCTCTGTGATTCCAAGGTTTTGGGCTTATATACAGGAACATTTTTCTCCTGAAGTGATGGGAGGCCCTTAATTATATCTGCAGCTTTCTCTGCTATCATGATAGTTGGGGCATTCAGGTTTCCACTGACAACACTGGGCATTATGGAAGCATCAACTACTCTCAGGTTTTCAACGCCAATGACTTTTGTTTGGGGATCAACTACAGCAGTGCTGTCCGAAGGCTGACCCATTTTGCAGGTGCAGGAAGGATGATAAGCACTATCAGCCTTCTGCCTTACGAAAGCATCTATTTCTTTGTCAGACTGAACATGGCTTCCCGGTTGAATTTCAGGCCCACAGAATTCTTCCAAAGCTTTCTGAGCAAAGATCTCTCTGCTCAACTTGACACACTGGCGGAATTCCCAAATATCTCTTTCTGTGCAGAGAGAAAACAAGAAAATTGTAAGTAGACTTTTAATTTAGCAATACATACAGAATGCATAGCAGAAAAAATAGCATAGAAGAAAAAAGGCTGGAGGGAAAGTCTCTCACTTATTGCTGAAAGCCATAATAAAGCAGATTTTTCAGTCACAGATATTTACATTCACCGTGAACAAAACTGTCACTTATATTGTACAATCCCAAAAGGCAATAGGTGAGCTATGAGAAATTGCTCTTTATTTTGCTGTACCCACTCTCCAGCCAAGGCCATTATTCTCAGCACAAAGAAGCAAATGAGATGCATTCCTTCCCAAGCAGAGGAGGGATGAAATGAACAGCATGACACACCAAACACTGAGAATTCTGACTGCATCCCGTCCAGGGAATTCTTTCTAGTTTATAGGGTTCTTTGGGCAAACACCTCTTTCAGTACTAGTTAACTTTCATAAATGAGAATCAGCAACACTGTACCAACCAATGCTTCTGAAATGGTGCTGAGTAGATACAAAAGTGTGCCACTGAAACAGGCAAGAAAGTTGACACCAGAGCAAGGAGAGGCTGCATTTACCTGTTGACAGGTAGTTGGGCTCAATTATAGGATGATCATTGGGGTCTGTACTCTTCAGCTTCAGCCAGCCCACACTTGTGCTCCTCATGGGTCCCACGTGGACCTGCAACAACAGTGCTGTACTTGTGACACAATGCCAGCAGATGTAGTTCCAAATTCAGTATGAGATTTTTTTTTTTTCCATTTAGACAAACTTTACAAATTAAGCAAATGTAAATGTTAAACAGAGACAATGGAAAATACCATTGAACATTTTCCCAGTTTACGTAATTTTTTTGTGAATGTATTCCATACAGGGAAGGAAATATCAACTGTTCTTTTGACTTAAAATACAATCATTCCAATTTAGCAGTAGCAGAGCATTCTAATACAATCAGCAGTTGGACCAAATTACTATCATCCCTGAAGAAAAGAGATTGGCAAAAAGAAACACGTATATTCAGTGACCATTCCCCAGAATTAGCACAGACTTGAATCAAGATCATAGTCGAAAATGGGGATTGGATTTGTGCCAAAACATAAGTGTGTAGTCTTACAAATTTTCACTTAAATCTCTGTCTAAACTGCAGTGGAACAGGGAACAACTTGATTTAGTTTTCAACTACCACACGGTTATCCTAATCAACTGCATTATGGCACTTCAGCAGTGCAAATCCTCAAAAAGCAATTCAATACTTGCATACTTTCCCAGAGAAAAAACATAATTTTGGTAGCAATATCAAATGACAAGCTTGTGTTTTTCAACCCAATGTAGGAGGTTAAGGCAACTTTTTCATATGATACTGTAACAAAGTATTTTTCCACATACAGTCAAATTATCAATATTCATAGTGGAGTGTAAGCCTCCTTGCTAATACAAGACATTACTGGAAAATATTCTTCTACTCACCTGGTAAGCTTGCATCGTGGAAGCAACTCGACCATGATCAATCACCTGAGAAGGAAGAAAGTGGAACTGAATGTCGGGGTGAGGAACCCCTGGTTCACTTCGGATAAAACCACCAGATTCCAAGTGGGCAGTGGCTCCCTCACCTAGGGAGTGTAAATGAGAGAGAAGATGCCATTAGAAGACCTAAGAAGAGCAATAAATCAATATTTACTTGCGTGGTAAAAAGCCACGAGTACCCAGCCCAAGTTGTCAAATACTAACAAAATAATTCAGCAAGTGTTGAAGACCTCAACTTTGACCAAACTATTTTACTGATATCAAGGACTGTATTTACAGATCCTTTTTAAGGGACAACTTACAGCTGAGTTACTGTAAAATGCACTGTTATTTTAGTAAAAGTCAGTTTGGATTTACTTGCAGGCCTAAAGGATTCTGATCAGAGCAAAAAACAAATTCTTTTGGGACAATTATACAGAAAACTTAGTTCAGTTTAACAATTTGTTTTTATTGACATTACATGGATTTCAAGTAGAATATTTTCTTCACTTTTTTAACAATAGTTTTCTCATTAGCACTTATTTTATAATGTAGAATTTTTCTTCAAATGAGATAAATGAAAAAATGGTGTATAATAACCTCCATCATTACCTAAGATATTAAAATATTCTGATTTAGAAGAAAATAGTTCAAGTTCATTTGCAAGTTCCAGTTATTTTGCAGAGCATGGAATTCAGCCCATGGAATTCATGGATGAAAGGCTGTAATAATTCTGAACCAATCAAGGGTAGCATGATTGCATACTTTGTTTCATACCTGTAAATTTCCAAAGCCATTCCAGACCAATCCTCATCATGTTCAGTGGCTTTTGTGCACTATATAGAGTAATAGGTTTGGTGCACTTTTGCTGGACATACACTTCTAAATGATCTTGAAGGTTCTGCCCCACTCCTGGGGGGAAAAATAAAGGGGGAGGAAGGAGAAGAAAGGGCAGAGGGGGAAAGTTATTTCATACAGAACAGTTACACACCGCATGTGCTACCGGAAAACAGCATAAATGGAAACTACGCTAACCTGTTACAAGGGCAGCGGTGACTAAGAGCAAGACCATATCAGCCTTTTGCTCATGTCAGAATAAGATTTTACATAAACATAGCATAACTAGAGTGAAAATCGAAAGTTAATACAGTACTAACTTTTTTAGTTTTAAGGAAAAGTTCATGTTATTCCTTCTATATTTCAGTATTTATGACAGTGGGAATTTATACAACCTGTTGTGGATCAAAATTCATTCAAAATTCTTAATGGTAAGTATGCTGCTTAACCTACAAGTATGCCTTCAGAAAGGCATTTCTACTATCCAGTGTAGTAAAGAATGTGTAGGAGTTTGTAGGAGTTTGTTGTTCAGTTCTAAAATCAATGCATGTTTCCAGTGATTTGTATAAAATCAATGCATCTTTCCACTGATTTGAAACAAACACGTTTCAGTCCACACAACCTGACATAAAGAAAACTGAATTTCATGATTCATTTTATTTAAAGGTCATTGAATTGCATCTGTAGGAACACGAAAGGTTAAAACAAATTAAAAAATTACCAGGAAGATGGCAAACAACAGGGATCCCCAGTTTTTTTAGATCATCTGCATTTCCAATTCCAGACAACATAAGCAGCTGTGGAGAATTTATGGCACCTCCACTTAAAATAACTTCCTTATTGGCAAAAACCTAAAAGGAAATGAGCACAAAAGCTCTAAGATTATTAAGCCTGAGCTGACTGAAAGCAATGTCAAGAGCTTCTGTTGGGATATGCGGTTCTGATCCAGATTAGACACCCTTCCCTCACATTTTCCTTGTCCTAAATATGTTCCTGTCTTGCCAGAAGTTTCCGCAGAGAGAAATAATCAAGCTTTCACTTTGATCATTTCTGTATTTATTCCCATCTTTACAATCCATTAAAATTGGATGGCACATAAACATTCAGTTCAGTCAGTACCATGGCTGCAAATAAACTCCTGTCCTACTTGCCGGGAAAAAAAAGTACCTATGACACTCGGATCAGTCAGTTAAGCTTCTCTTCCATTTTCAATAACCATTTGTAAATTAAAACTGAAACTCCTAAGGGAGAGCTTGAATTCAGAGACATGCTAACTCAAAAATTCTCGAGAGCTTATTTTCTTAACTCAATCAAGACTAATGTTTGGTTTCTTAGCTCGTTGTAGTTCTCAGAAGCCCCTCAATCACTATAGCTCTACCGAGAAAACTGTCTGCAGGCATATCTCTAATTCTGTTTTCCTGACACACTTGTCATTAGACAGTTTGGTCTGAGCCCTGAGCTGGTCATGATATAGCTGCTAAACTATTCCTCTGCCTTTGACTCAGTTTTCTGTGCTATATAGTTCTTTTCCTGGAACCTTCTCTGCAAGTATTTTGGTACATTATCTTTCCAAGGGTTCTGCCTCAATATATGCTCATTTAGCAATACTAAAATCTTTCTCTGTGTCATTTGTATCTGGGTTCTTCCTCTTCCCTGTAGCCACATCTCTTTAATTTAGGATCAGAATGAGCTCTCTTAGTGCTTTTTACAGTTAAAACTGTGGGGAGTAAGAAAATATTGACACCCTCCTCCTATTCCCTTCACCCTTTGAAAGAGGATGATGTGGGTGAACCCAATCATTTTCAAACTATCCCTTTCTCTTCCAATGAGATGGCTCATGGGCACACATGTGTTCCATTCTCCTTGGTCACATGAATGTTGCCTGTTGTATAGACACTGAGTTAAGCATTACCAATTGAATAGTAACTTTTGGAGATAAAAAAAAATTCAACATCCCCTGTCCTTAAGAACAACTACACCACAGAAGAAACAAAAAGTATGCAACAATTTAATGCAAATTCTAAGCTAGTCCAACATGTTAAAGCAATCCACATTTGAAAAAGTAATACCATAACATTTATCCTTGAATTCTAATATATCAGTGTGGCCACAGTGAGGACAAAATAGGTGACACAACACAATTATGCCCCTGAGCTTCTTCTCGTTACAAGCAAAATCCATGAGGGTTCAAGGAAACATACAGGCTCCCCAGGGAAGTGCTGGAGTCACCATCCCAGGAAGCCTTCAAAAACCAGGGAGATGTGGCACTCTGTGGTATAGTTTAGTGGGCAATCCCCAGCTTGGTCAAAGGTTGCACTTGATCTTGGAGGTCTTTTCCAACCTTAATTCTGTGATTCTGTGATTCCATATGTGGTATTGCTCATCTGCATTTGCCACTTCCATAGAATGGAAGGGGCTGTTATGAGTAGCTGTTTGGTTTTATTTTAGTAAGACATTTAGCTTCTAAAGAAACATTAAAAAGTAATAGGTTTTTCCTGTAGTATGGTGGAGTGTTAACAGATTAGCATGGAAGGTATATTAACCTGGAGTAATTCTGTCCTTTTTTGAATGACACCTCAGCTATACAGAATGACTGTAAATGAGATTGTTGCTGGAGTAAGAATAGGAAGTAATAGGAAGAAAAAGTTTCATAAATTATTTTCACACTATTTATCTAATATTGCTGACAGATGGCCAGTGCTGCATTTTTTGTTTATTGTTGTTTTGCTCTGGGCAACCATTAGTGTGCTAAGACTAATACAGAGCACAGCTGTGCCTGTTGAATCAACACTTAGATCTGTATTTTGCATGTTATACAAATATAACTTACATTTTCTATGGTACACACAGAACTGGTGTCAATTTGTTCCAAGTACCATTCAAATGATGCTTGTTCAGTCTAAACTCACTGCAGCATCAGCCCTGTAGTTATTCTCAGCCTATATAGTCTTTCCTGGTGCTTAAAGTTAACATGCTGAGAGAAAAACTGACTTTGATACATTTTTTAATGGGTTATTTAGTGTATGATACATTGAAACATTTTTATCCTTTAAAATATTATTTTCTGCTTGATTCTGAACTTTTAGTCTAGGAATGTTCTATGTACCTTCCATACTTTTGTCAGAGAGCTTACTGGAATCCTGGGACTTCTCTAGGACCTCAGCCTCTAGTGAAATCACAAGTCACTGGCTGGGGAACAGGTTTTGAATCATGATTGAATCAGGTTTTGGCGATCTTCTGACGTAAAAGAGATCCTATCTAAAAAAAAACCTGTAAAATCAGAAACTCTTTAATATAATCAAGTGTTTCATCTTGATGTTCATAATACAATAAAATTATTAGCTCTTCCATCCTGACAGGTCTAAAATTTTCCAGAAAGTAAAAGAAGAGAAATCCTGCAATTGTGGTGCTGTGGGGGGGAAAAAAGGAAGGGAAATACTTTGAAAGTCTACTTTGTCTGATATATGCTAAATATATATAGTTCTTTCACTATGTATAATTCATACATATATTAATATGCATGAAAATTCATAGCAATTAAAGAATTAACGAATTTTTCAATTAAATGTTCCAACATTCAGAAAGTCTTTGATCATGTGTAATTAGGTTTCCAAGACTTTCTTCAACAAGGTTAATCTCGATTAAGAACAAGAACAGCAATTAGAGACAGTGTTTCCACAGACATTTAATAGCTCATGAAATCAATTAAACATTCTGCACCTTTTGTTTCACATTGTTAAAATGATTATCATTACCAAACCACTTAAACAACAATAGATTTGTTCTGTGCATTAGAAAATGAAAGAACAGTTTGTTTGTACTGCATTTTAACTTTTAGGAGGTGTTCAGCCACTGAACACTTTTCTGCTGAGTCTTATAAGACTTACTGAATTCAAACCATCAAAATTTGTACTTTCTCTAAGATATTATTATTAAACTTTTTCAGTTGTTTTATAATTGTTTGTGTCTAAGTATCTTAGGTTGTTAGCATGCAAACCCCTTTTACAGTTAAAAAACCTCTCCTAGTTAAAACCTTAAATCTTCTAGTTACACACTCCATAACCAGCTGTTAAGGGAAGTCAGGATGTTTTAGCTCTTGCAGAAGTCAGTGGATGAAAGAAGCATAAAATGAACTGATTAGCCACAGAGTTAAGCTGTAATGACAATTCAAGCTTCCTTCCACACAATCACATGTTCAGTGGAAGTTGGACTGAGACTGAAAAATACTCATTCCACAACCAACCACAAGGCAAGTTTCATCGTTATATTTCATCATTACTATCCCATGTTTCATCTTGATACATAATGGTAAAGTAGAAGTGAATGATTCATTATTTATCCCTTGAGCCATTTGGATTTCAGATCTGGCTTTTATAGATTTTTTTTTTATGCCAGAACATCCTTTTAAGAATTGTTTTTCAGAAACATCAGCATTGCAGCACACTAGTCAATATGCTGAGACAGTGCATGATTGCACCATAGGTTCCAATCAGACATCTTACAAAACACTCTTGAGTAACACTAAGTTATGACTTGTCCCCTCAGTACTGAGAGATGGAAATATGATGGAGAAGTTAATCCGTAAATAAATAGAACTGAAAAATCACCCGCTGTAAAACAACTCACAAGGAATCACATATTGGTCCCTCTTTTAATAAAAGTTTGGTTTTTTTTTTTTTTTTTAAAAATTTTGCTTTGACTCATACCTTTCAACTGGAAAATAAAAATCTCTTACCTTTTTCATTTGCCCATTTTTCACATACTCAACACCAATGCATTTTGTTCCTTGAAACAAGATTTTTGTTACAAGTGTCTTCTCTGCAACTGACAAATTTGGGCGTGATATGGCTGGGCGAAGATAAGCACTAGCTGTGCTCCATCTTTGACCTACAATGTATATTTACATTAAACATCAAAATAGTCATGCTCAGTATTCTTCAGATTTTGGCCAATAACCACCAGGATGTTTACAGAGGGAAAGCCTTCACAGAGTTTATCAGTTCAAAGCAGATGTGATTTGAAATAATAACTGAAGATTTTATTTTAAAAGAAAAAAAATTCACAGTGACATAGTTTAACTGTGAATCAAGACTTGCCTGCCAATGCAATTTTCAATGAAATACACACTAGATTGATAGCAAGCAGAAATGAGCAGCAAGCAAACACAGAGTGCCATAGCTCTGTAGTAATCTAAACACCCAAATGGCATCCAGTGCAGATTATATGTCCATATTCCAAAATTACTTCAGAAGTACCACTAATGGCTCAGAAACAGAAATTTTTTATGGACCCCACTATGATTTACCTTGATGTACAGTCATGTCCATCCAGCCAAATCCTTCTTGCTGGTAGCCATTCATGTCATCTGTGAAGGGATACCCAGCTTGCTGGGTTGCCTCCAGGAATGCTCGATGAAGAGGATGGTTTGTTTTCCCTCTTGACACGTGCAGGGGTCCATTTCCACCTCTGTACTGATTTGGCCCCAGTTCATGTGTCTGTGCTTTCTTAAAATAGGGCAAGCAATGTTCATAGTCCCATCCTGTAGCCCCTTCCCTGCTCCATCTGTTATAGTCCTCCGCATGCCCTCGGATGTAAACCATAGCATTGAGGGAAGAGGAGCCACCCCACACTCTCCCTCGGGGCCAGTACATCACTCGGTTGTCCATGTGCTTTTGGGGGACTGTGTGGTAGTACCAGTTATATTTCTCATCACAGAGGTTGTATGTTAATGCAGCAGGCATGTGAATCTTCCACATCAGTCTTTTACTGCCTAGAAGGGTGTCTTTAGGGCCTGCTTCAAGAAGGAGCACAGTACTGAGAGGGTCTTCTGTCAGTCTGTTGGCTAACACACACCCTGCTGATCCAGCTCCAACAATAACGTAGTTGTAAGAGTTTGCCTTTTCAGAACTAAGTTGAGATGACGCACGTGAAATTTTGAGTTGTTGTTCATTGATGCCCAATATGTTTTTTAATGTGTGTGCTTTAAACAGGCTTCCTGTTACTTTGCCCATATGACTTACAGGACTGCACCACTTAACTCCTTTCATTAAATACAACATCTTTACTGATAGTACCAGTTTTGCAGAATTTGCAACAAAAATCCACTGTATTACCCTACAAAAAACAAACAAAAATACTAATTAAGATGTAAGTATTACTACCTCCAGAATGTCAGTCATTTTCAGGTAACACTGGTATACTTTACCCATTCTCATTATCCACAAACAATGGATAAAATTAACAATGTCAATAAACCAATAAACATTTACTCTGAAATTTGCTGTCTTATTATTCTTTTAATGCAGTCTGTGCCCAGTCAAATAGTGTAACGTTGTGTATTGTATGCAGCCTGATTTTGATTTGCTGCTGGTTCCTGAGACAGATACATGACAGACATTTTCAAGTATCTGCCAAACCTGTAAAGGGTAGAAATCTTTGCTTATCTAGTAGTCTCTCTTTACCCGCCTCTAATAGGAAAGAATACAAGAAAAATAACAATTCCGCAAACTTCTCTGTAAGTTTGTGACAGACGGTGATATCACACAAGCCAATTCACAAGGGAAGTGATGAGTGTGCCCACTGCACATTCTGCCAGACCAAATCTAGGATGTTTCTACACAAGAAATGTGTAACAGTGAAACTCATTTCCAGGTTTAGCTCTGCGTTGTACTGGCACAGGGACTCAGTGCAAGATTTTCACAGCCTGTGTGCCACAGAAACTGTTGCTGCCGGACAGTGAGAAGCGTTTCTCTTGCCCTCTCCCCTTGAAGCTCATTCTTTTTTGGTATAAAGTTAGTGAATAGGGATATCTTTAGGTTGCAAATAGTATATCTCCCGGGCCAATGGTTTCTATCTAAGCCATTGTTGGGGATTCTAGAGATAGCAACTTATCCAGAGGCTGTTCCACTGTAATGCACTGCCCAGTTGAAAGATATAAACAAGCTTTTCCCTGAAATACATTGAATACTGTATTAAGTTTGTGAAGTAAAATTTGTCAGAAATTAGTTACTTTATTAATGTTGATTTTATTTTTTTCTTTTTAAACATCTGGGGTTTTTCACTAAAAGAAAATATGCCTTAATGAATCACTGAAATAATCAGCTTTTCCTTACTGAACAGTGGAACAGAACTGTACTCCTTTTCTTGAATGAAAAATGTGAAGTTTATGAGAGCACACACAAGCCCCTAAGGCCCAACTCTGTAAAAAAGTAGACGTAAGTTTGCTGATAAATGTTAAGTCTTCCACGTACAATTATATACAATTTTAAGCACAATCTCATGTGCAAAAGTATGGGTTTTTTTACTCTCAGGGAAAGGCTGGAAAGAAGCATACATCTGACTCTTTTTAGAAAAACTTGTAAAAGGCTGTACAAGCCCCTAAACGTCTGAAAAATGAACAACCAACCATGGAGCACAGTTTCCTCTGCAAAGAAAAAAAAAGATGCTGGGGATATGTCTGAGCCTAAAGTTCACACAGGTGATTCTCCCATGGCTAATTCAAAACTGAGCCCAGCTGAAGGTGGGGGTGGAATTTGGTTTTTTGCAGGTGGCAACTATTAAAGGATTGTCTCTTGCAGAAGGAGGTTTTTCCATTTCCTGTGATGCAGCAGAGGCACATGCAAAGGTAGAGAGACTTTTACTTTATTTGTTTGTGTTGAAGAGGGTTATGGTTCTGAAGTACTGATGTTTAATCTGCCAAACTGCTGGGTCACAGGATTTTATTGACTCAGGAACAGCAGATTGATGATGGGGTTGGTAGAATATGGGCCTGAAAAATCTGGGAAAGATACTCTGTCCCTATAGTGTGGGTTGTTTCTATTTTTCTAGGAGAAGTAAACACTCAGATTTTGGTCCTACAGAAGGTCAACACTTATTGTTTAGACAGGTAGGGCTCACAGACTCTTAAATGAGTAGTGACTGGCTTCTTTTGCCATCTATAAAGCCATTAAATACTCCTAACCTGCAAAGAGCCTGTTAAGCCCTAAATCTACCTAGTCCTTGGCTGAGGGCAGATTCTCCAAAACCCCTGGAACTGAGTTCAGTCAGGGACTGATCTACACTGGTAGTGCTGGAGGCTGTAGCTCTACAGCTTGTTACAGCATAAATAATGGTTACTGAGCTCCCAAAAAAGCTCTCTGAAGTGACACTCCAAAGACAGCAGTGATGTGACAGGACTAAGTGTTTGTGTCTTGCCTTGTGCCAGAACCTTAATACCAAAGTCTATACCCCTTTAAAAACTGGTTTGTTTAAGAGCCTCTCACAGATACAGGCTTTGAAACTCAAAACTGTTCAACATTTTATTGAAGAGGTTGGTATCAAGGACTGAGATCATCAAGTCCTGAAATTGGAACATGATGATACTTCTCTACAATAATGTATGAAGTACTATGAGCATGCATGGGTTAATCACACTTCAAGTTCTTCTGTGGCAAATAGTCTTGTGGAATGTGGCAGAACCATAGAAAATGTAATCTTTTTACACATGAAGTCCCTTAGACTTCTAAAGGACTCACAGTCCACTGCAAAGAGAGGAAGGTGAATATCCTCCATGCATAGGAGGGTATATTGGAAAATGGGTAGCAATGAAATGGTCCTATAGTGGATGAGGTGCCTACTCTAAAAATGTTAGAGGGCACTGGGCATCATTACTGTTAACCAACCAGTGATGTCCTGTTCTTTGATAAAACTGCAAATGAGTGATCAAAACATATGTACCATGACTACCCACTGTCTGGGCTAAGGTTGAATTACCAGCCAAGAAAGCTAAATCTGATGTTGATGTTCTTTTTAAGTAACTGATGTATTATTTTAAATTTACTCCACCATGTTTTTCACATTTATAGTTAGATATGTTAGCTATAGTTAGATTTCATGTTTGTGTTTGTTTGTTGCGGGTTTGGTTGGTTTTGTGTTTTTTTTTGTTGTGTTTGTTTGTTTCATTTTACATCAAATGGAACAGAACTGACAGAACATCTGAGAGCATTTTTGTCTTGCAAAGTGTAAACTCAGTCAGTGCTATCCTGGCCATAACATTCAAATGACTTTGAGAGTCAGTGTGTAGATGATTCACAAACTTCTGTTCTTTTAAGTTCTGAAGTGCAGAGGTCAAAAATCAAGCCATTCGGATTCAGTTTAAATCCAGCATAGATATTTGGACTGAATGTATTAAAACACTAGTTTCAAGGCACAGTTCTTTTCGCTGTATTGATCCACATCCATTCCTCTGCGCGTGGTCCCTCTGCATGAGCACTGTCCTAGCGCTCAATTCTTCTAAACTGATCCTGAAACAAAGAGGGTCACTGTGCCTGAAACTTTACCCCCATCCTCTTGACAGAGCCCTGTCTCTGCGGGGTCCTTTCCAGGACACTTATTTCACCATAGTCTTCACCCACAACTACAGAGAATGGGTTTGAGTCCTTCCTCTGCTGCGTGGGGGTCCCATCGCCACTGAAGATAGTCCTAAATAGACCATTCTTTCTGGGTCCACCCAGGACAACAGCTCTTCCATTCTCTGCTGTCCTTTAGGGTCACAAGTGAGCTGCACCAGCATGGATCTCTCACCGGGACTACAGGTTCTACTTGAGACAACTTGATTCAGCAAAAGTCTCTCTCTCCATAGGCCACAGGTCTCTAGCAAGATTTTGCTTCAATTCAGACCTCTCACAAGGGTCACAGCCTCTGTAGGCATTTGTCTGTTCTGGGACAAATTCCCTCATTAACTGCTGAGGGTCTCTCTGCACCCCAGTTATCTTCTAAAGGCAGCAGGGGTTTATAACTTTCAGTCTCTTTTCCCTGGCTGCAGGGAGAGAGGGGTGAAGACTCCCCCCTCGTCTCAACTCTTCTCTTGCTAGAACTGACCTTGAAGCTGCTGGTTATCTCAAGTCGTCCTCTGCTCTCCGCCGAAGCTGGAATCCTTGCAGCATGTTTCAGCTGGGCAGTTTCTGGAGTTTGTTTCTGTTACACATCCCGGCTGGAGAGACTTCATACCTGCCGCCGGCTCAAGGCCGGGGGAGAGGGCCTGGCCCCCCAACTTGGGGGCTGCTGCCCCTCTCCTCACATGGCGGCTGAATTTCTTACTGCCACACACACTTTCTCTTCCGTTTTCTTAAATATGTCATTAGCAGAGGCGTTACTATAACTTTTGATTGGCTTTTTCTCCTGGGCCTGACCATTTCAACCCGGGGGGGCTGGTAACCCACGACACATGGTAATGTTTTGGACTAACTTTCCCCTCAGTCCCGCTAGGAAGGAAGTTCATTCACTTACAAAAACTTTGTGGTAAGTTTCCTTCCCACGGCTGTACCCGTTCAAGCCCACTTACCTCGCCGCTTCCTCCTGAGAACAAGCGTGTCTGGCTGCTGTGAGCTCCGCCGGGGCTGCGGCTGCCCGGACCCTGCTCGGGGGGCTCCTGCACCACAGAGACCGGGGCCGCCCGAGGAGGAGGGAGATCGCGGGTCTGTCCCGCAGGATGGGGCGCCCACAGGACATTTCTCTGTCCCTCCCCGCCGCGGAGGCCGCTCGTGTGTGGGGCTGCCACGGGCGGTGGAGCTGCGGGGCCCCGCCGCTGACCCTGGGCAACCACCGCCCAGCTCCGGGAGGGACGGGGGTGGTCCCTGCGAGCGCTGGGGCCGCCGGCGGGGGGGACGGGGAGCCGGGGGCGGGCGGTCGCGGCGGCGGCGGAGGAGAGGTCCGCGGGGAGGCAGGGCAGGAGCGCGGGTGGGACTTCCCCCCGGAACGCACCCTTTGGCCGCTGAGGAGGTTGTGTTAGAGCTGCCTCGTGGAGTTTCGAAAGCGGCCCGAGCGGTAGCCGGGCCGAAGTCCTCCGGCTCGCCCATCCCGCTGGAGTGCGCGGGAGGCTGGAGCTCCGCGGGACACGGCCGGGACACGGGACATGGGACACGGGACACGGCCGGGACAGCTTCGCCCGCAGGACTCCGGCAGTGTCCAGGTCCGCGCTGAGGCGGCCGCCCCTGCTCCTTTCCCGGGAGCGCTCCAACTTTTTCACTCCGCCCCTAGTGCTTTCATTCAGTAAGCTAATAAAATGTCTATAAGAAAGATGCATTAAATATGTATAAGAGGGTAGAAATTTCATGAAGCAGCAGAGTAATTCAGCAGTTGAGCAGGGGTAGATATATAGCACAAAATTCTGGCTGTGTTCACTGTTTTGAACATAAAAAAATGGAGGAGTTTCCCATTAGATTGCAAGGGTTCCTGTGGGTGTCTGGTATTTCATGGGTTTGTTGACTAGAAATTGTTAATGCTACCTCATCCTTGGCTATTCAGAGAGAGAATCACCCCTTTATGCATGTTTCAATAGAATTCGGTGAAAATACACCCAGATCATCCATTAAAAGTTTAAATATCAATTGAAATTCACAGTCTTTAAAGATAATTTTGCTGAAGTACAGCAGAAGTTGTACTGAAATTGGTGCTATGAACACACATAGACATAATACTGAAGGGGGAAAGATGACTCCAAAATGTGTTTCACAATGTCATCCTTGCCTAAATATTGAATAGGGTTTAAGACCTACTTCTGAATCTTTCACTGTGTCATACCCATTGGCCTAAAAATTGAAATCTTGAGAATTCTGTACAGTTGAATTTGGATCGTAATGCCATATTTTAATCTATGGATATAAGATCAAGAAATTTTCTTGGTTTACATGTGATGATGGATTTAGTCTAGTTACTGGTTGGTACTCTGACATGACCAAATGTACCTTTAGTAGACTAAACAAATTCCTTGCAGATTTGAACATGCAGATGTGTAACCAAGAAGTACTATGCTTCTAAATGGAGGTTTAGTGGGCTAAATATTTTTACTACATACATTTTCAAGCAGCAGTGCCTGAATTCAAACAGCTGCAGAGAATCCCTGTTGTAAAAACACTCCTGATTTCCCTCTTCAAAAGCAATCTATACACGATCACTCTATAAGGTCATAAGGTGCCACCTGCAGGGTGTGTGGTGCCTACCACAAGCACAGTTCCAGCAGAAACATATTTCATCACTTACATAGTTATTAACAACCTTAAACTGAAATCTTTTCAACCCTCAGGGGGTTTGCAAAAATACAGACAAAATTAGGAGTGAGTTTTACAACAAGCAGTCTTGGGCTTGAACATTTAATATTGCTTTATGAGCATCAAATGTAGGAAGTTCTTATTGAAGCAGACATAGAAGCAAAGGTAATTTTCTGTTAAATTATAGTAAAATGGAAAGCATCGTTTTGTAAGTTGTCCTTCTGTAGTAGCACAGCAGGAGGTTCTTGCTTCCATTGCAGTGCAATCACCAGAGCTGTCCAGAGAACACAGGGAGAGGGTCTAAAAGAGCTGCTGTTGCTTTCAGAGCTCTGCTCCACTGGTAACATTATTTTGCTTTTGGAGATTATATTCTTAAGAATGGTTTAAACAGCATGATTTTATTCAGAATGAGAATGAGATTTATTCATAATGTCATGAACATGACATTGTAAGAAAATACACAGTAACGAGTTAATTAAGCTTCACTAACCTGCAGCACACCTTGCTTGGAATTCCTAAGATACTCACCCTGTTTTGTTATATTTGACTTTATTATATTGATTTAAAGATAAGTGTATATGAATGATCTATAATTCTGCTGTTAGGAATATATAATAATTTTAAAGCCTAGTAAGTGCAATTTGAAATGCAATTAAATATTAAATGTGATTTAATTTAGTAATGACTCCAGTTGTGATGTTTTGGACTCTTTTCTTCCCCTGCATGCCCTTCTTCAGTGTTTCATTTCACTATTATATAAATAAAACTAGAATTTCTGTGAGAATACTGGGGGTGATGAGAGCACTGATATTTTTGTAAAGGTAAGCAACATTTTTAAAATTTATTTTCAATAATGATTATCCATTTTGCATTGCTTTCTAGCACAATTTTTCTTCTATACATGGACGCTGGAAATGCTTGTTTCTGGGTGCATTTTCTCTAAAGTCTATTAAAATACGCATAAATGAATCCATAAATACCATATATTGATAAGTATTATTATGATAACTGAAGATAGTTTTTACAGACTCATTTCACAGTGATTCTTTCTCTTTCAGAGCTCCTCACAGTCAATTCTGTTGGAAGATTCGTGTTTTCTCCCTGCTGCTCCGCCTGTGGCTGTATGTGCTATTGTTGCAGCAGCTCATCACAGATCATCACTGAGGTACGAGTTCTTAATTTTTCAAGTTTTAGTATTTTTTAAGTCCTACTATTTGAGTTTTGCTGCAAGCATCCTTTTAGATAAGATCATGTGAAGAGACCACCTTTTAGGTATCATTGTAATGGAAACTGTCTCAAGTTTGTTTAGGAAGCTCCAGATGTGGCTATATCAATGTTTCCGTTTAGATCATTCCTGTGTTTTTGAAGGCAGCTGCCCATGAGCCTCTCTCTGGTTGGGTTTGTATTGCAGGGTGGGTTTGTATTGAGCAGAGCAGCTTAAATGCCCTCAGATGAAATTAAACAGGAAGTTGTACTCTAATGAATCTGCCATTGTCAAACTGCTAATTGCTGTGCAGACCATGGGACTGGACTAGGGCTGGGCTGAAATACTCAGTGCAGAAATGTGTTCCTGACCTCTGCCATTCTCCTGCACTCCCTGCTAATGTAAGCACAGCCTGTTTCCTTCAGTTGCTTTCGTCCTAAACGGAGAGTAAATATTGAATCTCTTCCAATAAGTAGCAGTTCTGTAACTAAGGATTATCTGTTGGGAGAGAGAGGCCACGGACCTGTACCACAGAACTGAGGTTGGTGCTTGTTTGCTTATAAAATTGCAGCTAGTTCTTTTGGGTGTATTAGATTGATTTTTGCAAAACAGGGAAAAAAGCCATTTCATGGATAATGAAAAGCTACCAAGAGGTTTTGATGGTAAGAACCGGCACCGGCAAGAAAAAAATACTCCACTTCCAAATTCTTGTCTTTTCACTGAATAATATAATTTATTACATAAGTAAAATACCAACAGCAACTGTAGTTTTAATTCTTCATTTCACTTTTTCCATAGTGATCACTTATGTAACAATTTCATCTCCTGGTAATGTTAGAGTAGGAATCAGAGTAAGGCATTAAACCCACAGCTGCACTCTTCAGCTGTTGCTTCTGTGTACATGTACCTGGAATGAATCTTGGCTTAACATCTGTCACATCAACAATTTATACCTTAAGTTCCCACATTGTGTGATTTTAATATACATAACCTGTATAATATAAACACAGTTAATCTGGAGATGACTGTGGTACTCTGTACACAGGATTCAATGCCTACAATTCCAAAGTTGAAGTGTAGCAATGCTGAAGTCATGTGCATTCCATAAGATTGTTTTTGCAACACTTCTGGAAAAATCTCAGTTGAAGTCAATATTAATAAAATACAAAAATATATGTCAGCAGAAGATCAATACATCTGCACTATATAAAAAAGGAAAGGGCATTTGGGGAAAGGAATCTTGAGTTAAGTAGGTTCCACTGTACCCACATCCATCACCACACAAACGCAGCTCGTTCTCGTAACATTCGGACACCAAAGCGCTGCCACTCCCGCTGATAAATCCAGAGCTCCTGAGTTGTGTCAAGACAGGCCAAAACTGCACCTCCTTTCCAGGCAATTAAGCGTGGATCCATATCCTAAATTCAAAACACAGATTGCACACAATCACTGGTCTGATTTTTGCATAGTTCTCCAAAGTTGTATCCTACTTTTTCTAACAGTATGCACCACTTAGAATCCTGGGGGCAGGGGAGGAGAAAGGTTTTTCAATGTTATCTGGGAAAAAATAGGGAGATAAAAATATGTAAAGAATTTTTAAGATGTTCTGAGAAGTCACTTTTTTTTTTTCAAAGATGCCTTTTAGGTATGTCATGAAAATCCTGCCTTCAGCAATGGAGGCTCTGAATATATATACTCAAGTTTTAAATTCACAAGTTTTGCCTGATGAATGCCAAATAAAAATTGATCTTAATGCCATGTTTTCTTTTACATTAATACTAATTAAAAAAAAAAAACAACAGAATTTCTTGCTGAGGAGACAGGTTAACTTCACAGGCCAGTACTAACTGCTTCTTTAAGAATAGGGCCTTTAGCTAATACACACTTTAGTGTTTATTATATTGGTATGTACACATACCAGTATATTATATATATACACATATTATACTGGTATGTACACATACCAGTAACACTTGCTCTGCCTTTAACCTCCTGCCTGTAACTGGTCAGTGCCATGTGATAAGCTGAAAGCTCTCCTCAATCTCAGATATTCAACTGCTCTGTGGTTTTGACAGAATTATTTACTTTTAATTTTTCACTTTTAATTTTTCAAAGATTTCAACCAATCATAGTTTATTGACCATTTAGCTCTCAGTTAATGGTTACCTTAGGTCTTGTGATGACTTCAACATTTTCAACAACTCTTCTGAAAGAAGGTGGCATTTTGTTGAGAATTCGGTGTTGAAGGAACTCTTGAGCTTTATGAAACATAAGGCCTCCTCCCACTACTAAGATGGAGCTGTACATCTTCTTTTTTGTATCATCAGATGCTGGAATGAATGGATACATAGAAATATCTGTAGTTTTTAAAGTCAATATGGTCTGTATTTGTATAACAATTAATTTAGCGCAAGTCAAACCAGAACGGAAACTGATGTTTGATTTTAAAATTCTTTCCCTATTCCTTGGAGATTCCAAACGTAGCTCAAGAAACCTCAACAAAGATGTAAGTATAAGAAACAGAGTAGCTACTCTTGAGATGATAAAACTTAGGGATACATATCTTTACATTTGGTAAAATACAGGGGTTACATAAATCCACACTGACATTTCTTTTTGGGAAGGCTTTTACAGACTTGTACAAATGTAATTCTTACCACAGCAGTCGATACTATGAAGGATGGCTTTGTCAAGGCCCAAGGCTTTGCCTTCAAACTGAGAAATAGCAGTTTTCCTGGACATGTGTGCAGTTAAAGGTTCCTCTGAATCATTGCCAGGTATCATACAATCACTCTGGGAAGACCCGAGTTCCACTTCTTGTGGGTAGATCCTCTCTGAAATGTCTGAGGTTTGGCCTCTCAATTCTCCCTCAAACGCACCAGGCTTTGACATAGATTTTCTATCAGCTGTAGCTTTTGCAGACTTAAAAATCAGAAAAGAAGTTCAACTATGAGAAATGCAAAAATATCTTCAGCAGGTTACACAACAATACAAAGACTTAACTAAGCCCCATTGTACTTCCCTTCACCTATTTGCACAGCAAGGTTAAGCACTGCATTATTACCTCATCTGATAATTTTCATTTTAATCCCCACATTCAAATTAGGGGTTTTATTTTGAACTCCATCAAATTGATCAATCCTATAAAATGAAGCCTTCTTAGACTCTGAAAATGCAGAGTTCTAATTAAAGACTTGTCTAGACATCCATAATTCCTTAATCTAAATTTATTCTTTAATACTTCTGACCCAGGTAACAAACTTGGGTCTCTGATATGAGCTATGGAGTCCTCATCTTGTTCCCCAATTAAGTGATACTTAATGAAAAATAAAACCAGCATTCACACACCTGCTCCTGCTTACTTTGTGTGGCTAGCAGGTAATGTTCATCATGAGGATCCTCAGGGTCACCTTGTGACCTGTGTTGCAAAGTTGTCATTTTTTGTCCAACAATTCCAAAAGTTGCTGGATAAAACAGGGCCATTGGAGCCTGAAGAATGAGAGATTTGGTATGAGTTTACTATTCAGTTTTTCTTTTTTTTTGGCATTTACTGTAAAAAAAGAAAAGCCTGGTTCTATTTTTCCCCCCAATTCAAAATTAAATAGAGGTGTTTTTTTCCAAGTAGTTTGTAACAGACTGAAGCATCTTTTGCTTTGTATAATTTAAAAAGCCCAACAAATGCACTTGTATATGTATACAAGTTTTGTTACAGATTCTGCCACTGTACGATAAATACTCACATACAGTTTGTTACAAAATTAGAAAATTCAATGGTGAGGAGAAAAATGTACAAAATTAGCACTCATTCCTTGCACTATCCTTGAAAGATAATTATCATATGCAGTTGAAGCTACAGCCATTCTGACTAAAGCTAGTTAGGAAGTCTTGTGTGTCCACTAGTGCTGCATTAGGCCCTTTCATAGCTTTGGTAATTAATTTTAGAACTACCAACAAGAATAATTTAAGAACAATCCATAAGTTACATGGGTTTAGTAGCACTGGGTCCATATGAAGTGAGGCTCTGAGTCTTCATGCTCAATACAATTCTCATTATTAAATTAAAAAAAAATCACCTGTAATTTTTCATCCCCTAATCGGAACTGGTATAATAAAGCTGGAGAATCTGGATGCCGAATTTGGAACTCATGATCTTGCAATCCAGAAATATCCTAAAGTAAAAAACAATGTAAGCAAAATTGTATTTATCAAGCCACATAATCTATTTAAACTCTAGGAAACAAAAAAAGGTAACAAAACTATTCAAACTGTGGATTTCATTTGCTTATTCTTGAATTCTTTAAGTCTTACTTGGAGACCATACTATTTTTCCCCCTCTCACCTGGTCTAGATGACAAAATGTCTCCTTTAGGTGCTGCAGCAGTAGGCAATCCAACTTATTAGTTAACTGACAGTCTCTGTATGGGAATCCTGCTCGTTGCATAAGCCAATAAAAACACCTTGACACATCAGATCCTCCATATGCAAGGCACAGCCTAAAGCACAGAGAAGAAGAAAATTTTTCTGTTTATTTGCTGAAATACTGGCTGCCTGCAGTAGCATGCAAAGGAATACTTGGAAAACATTAGACATGCTAGGATCATGACTTTCACACAGTTTGCAGAGCACAGTATCAGTTCTGATCAGCTCTGCCAGTTTTTTTCTTTCAAAGACATCAGAATTCTCTAAGGTTCATATTTTAACAGACGACCCTGTTACATGGCTCACAGTAAAAAAACCCCAAATGGTATTCATGGAAAATTTTCCCTTTTTAAAGTCAAGCCTTTGGTAAGCAACTAAGTACATGCTTGTAATAATCCTGCATGTTATAAGATACCTGGTGTTGCGATGGGAAACACCATCTTCTACACAGCAAACACTCGTTTTCTGATCTCCCACATCTACAATACATGCACTGCTTAAACCACTTCCAAAGGTAGCACACACAGACTCCTGGTGCACAATAATTCCTGGCAATATGAGAAAAAATTATATTAAATTCATGCCAAACTCCAGTCATGTTGCTGATGTTTAAAGGATATTTTCATATCTTCTAAAGATCTGCAAATGGCCTGACTCTGAAAGACTGCATATTTAATGAAGAGGGGGTTGACGATATTTAGAGGGTTTTTTTTTTTTGTTGGGTTAGCCTTTAAAAGTTCTGAGAAAGCTAAGAGCAGGGTGGATGACTATACTCAAATGACTTTTTTTTAATTATTATTATTATTTTGCCTCTAAACAGTATTTTTTTTAGACAGCATTGCAGGGGTTTGGTTATCAGATGCACATGAACTGTTTCCCTAATTTTTTCTAGCTTTAATCAAATAGCATTACCATATTCTTTAAGTATTTATAAACTTCCAATTTCCCCCTCTATTTTCCTTTCAATCTTAACTTCGCAAATGAGTACATTTGTATCACAAGCCCACACTTAAACCTGAGACGTCCTGGAGGTTTCAGGCTGTCCTTCAAAGCAATGAAGGGAAAAAACAGCTTAATTGAGCTGTGCTTTGTAGACACTAAGTAGAATTACTTTTTGAAGGCAAATGTTTTCAAATGGATTAAAATAATGTAGTTATGCTTTATAATTAGTTCATCTCTTTACTAAATTATTATTGAGGAAATGGCACTTTCAAGAGTTAATAATGCTACTTTCTGACTTGCATGTATCATATAATATTTAAGAGTATATTCTGCTGAGAGTAATATTTGGAAACTGTTTGCACTTTGTATTAAACAACAACAGTTTTAATCTCCAACATCTGACAATTAACTTACTGTTTGCCTAGTCTCTATCATTTAACTTATCATTCTGGTCCACTTTTAAGCCTTTTTTCTGTTCATTCCTTGCATATCTAATAAAAACAAATGACTTTGCAGAACCAAAGGTACTCCTACTACTCCAATATATTTTAAATTAAGTATGATTGGGTTACTGTGCCTTCTGTAATGACTTTCTGTGTTTTCTCTACATGTGAAATCTAAGAAAGATGGTTAAAACTGCAGCAGTGCTTTCCAGAAGACAAGCTACAATCTTCCAGAAGTTTATCTGAAAAGAAATTTTCATCAAAGGGCTTTCCAGTCTGGAATAAACATGCAGAAGAAGCTATGAATTGCTTGGTTGTTTTTGCTTTTATTTTTTCATTTTATGTGCTTAAGCCAACTCTGAAACTTCCTATCATGTCATCCCTAGAGGGGACAGGAGCAGCATCTTCCATCATACACTTTTGTTTTGAAGGCTAAGAATCTTAATACTCAGTATTAACATTGTGCATTTTAGGAATACCTGAGAAATGAGGCTGTTGCTACTTTTGCCTCAGCTGAACAAGAAGCCCATGGTCGGAATTTGTAATGGCAAACCAAAAAACTTGTTTCAATACTAGTCAGTCATTCTGATCCTTCAAATCTTTATGCAATTAATCATTAAGTTCTTGCTCAAGTATGGTTTTACCTGAGAAGCCCATCTTCATTAGGATCATATTTACCAGTTCTTTCACGTGTTGTTTATTATAGATGTCTGGAATTAGTAAAATGCATCTGTAGTACTGAAGACAAGAACAGTAAATTAAATCCAGCCCTCAAATTAGGTTTCTCTTTACATTCTTGAATACCTGATGCTAAGGAAGAAAGCACAATATACAAGTTATTAAAAAGAAGTAAAATTATAGAAAAGGGGAAAGTTTTTTAATACTTAAAAAAATTAGTTCAAACTGCATGCCAAGTTAAGAGTTTATAGGCCACTAAAATGTTTAAAAGTACATTAGACACGAGAAAAACACCTACTTGGCAAGGACAAGGAATTATACAGGTATTAGGCCTCTCTTCCTCAGGTGCCTCCTTTACAGTCAATAAAAAAGCCCAAACAAATGAAGACTAAGACTGTGAAATGTCTATAATGAGATTTCTAAACCTCCTCATTAGAAGTTCTATAAACAATTTTTGTCTTAAAGCCACGGACAAAATTCCAAATGAAGTCTTAGGAACCATGCTCACAGAATGTATTTGTTAAGAAAAGCACCAGTAAGAGACTCTTTTACAGTAACATTTATAGAAGTGCATACAGCCCACGTAAATGTGCTGTTCACAGCTCACCTTTAGGTCTTTCAGTGGTATTTCCAGATATTTTTGTATTGCATGTGACCATATAACTTCAAGGTCTGCTAATACTGCAGTGAGGGAGCCACCAGGTCCTGGGTGGAGATTCAACTGCCCTCTTCTAATAGGCCAATGTATATTATAAGAATCCAATGGATTAACATACAGTGCCTGAAAACAAGAGATGATGTTCTATGCATTGCTTTCCCCCCAAAATTAGCAACAAATATTAGAACAAAAAATATTTTAGAAGCAGATATAAGAAGACATACAGCAGCACTCAGACCAATGTGACAGCAATACAGTGGATTTCATTGTAACAGGGCTTGATTGAAACCATTCTAAAGACACTAAATACATTGTTTAAATTGTTTGAATGTTCTTACCCGTGGACATTTATTGAACAAAATGGTGTGTTTTTCCACTATCTCAAATGAGGAATTAAAATAATTCTAACTGGTTGAAGCTAACGAATATCTAGTTACTCAGCACTGATTCCATGTACTGATCTTTTTATCAGTTTCTTGCCTTTTCTCTGATTTATGCCATGTGGACAAAGTTCTCACCTAGTCCCTGCAGAAACACTGATTTATAGCAGCAAAGGATCCAAGACAGTTTTTAGGCAAACAGGGGAAACCCTCTGGTCTTCTGAATGATAACAAATATTCAATTGCTCCACTGTCAAGTTTCTCATATATTGCTTGGCTAACTTCACGTGTCTTGCAGTACATACTAACTTATATCAAACTGCTCCTGCTGCTGACATGGTTGCATTAAAACAGAAGAAGACTCATTCAGCGGGAAAATGAATCTTACCTCTTCTCCTACCAAAAATTCAGGATGATTTGATGTGTTTGTCCACTTGGCCCCAGAGCTGTGGTCCAAAATAGCTGGTCGCATCTGTCTGTTGTATGACCTGGCCTGCAATGTAATCAAAACAAACCCTGTTGATAAATATTTCACCAGTCATGGTGAAATGGAAGAAAGAGGAAACACCCCTTTGACCCCACTCCTTGAGGAAACATTTTAAATCTTAATTTTCTCAGGTCTTCAGAGATAGGTCACACAATAGCATTATCCATATTTGCTGTAAAAAGGGTATCTATACTTGTCCACTAAAACACAGCAACACACCAAAGGGCTATATGAATGAGCAATTTAATAAAACCTTAAGAATGAGTTACCTGATCAGGTAAGACTGGAATACGCCTTGCTCCATTCGACATCTTTTTGGACCATATTGCTTGGTCCACCATTTTAAGGCCATTTTGTCTCTGCTCAGTACTTTCAGGTTTCTACGGAAAACCCCAAATATACAATGTAAATACTTACTTTCCAACTACATGTCTGTATACTGGTAATACTGAAGCTCTGGTTAAAGAATGAAATCATTACTGTGGTCAATAGACTGTAGAAAGGACAGAGATTTGTACAATACAAAATAAATGTATGCCTATTTTTAAAGAAATTATTTTTTATATTAGAGTTCCCAACACCTATTTATCAAAGCCAACTTGAATCTTTTAAGTGACTGGAGTGGCTGCTGGAGTTCATCTCCAAAATGATACACTCAGGCCATTTTTTAACTACAGAAATACAAAGTCCAAGCAAAAATGTTTAAATGGATCTCAATTATTACAATGTGAGGTTTAATATTAGAGACATTAATTTGATTAATTTTAATTGTTTTTTTACAGATTCAGATTATGAATAAGACCACTAGATATATTTTTTGAGCAGGTTGGAATAAGATTATTCACTGTGTTATCCAAGCCACAAACCAACTTGCAACCAACACATTCACAAATGGAGAAGACCAATTCTAATCCTACAGCTGGCATTCTATCAAGAGATACCAAGTACCAAATGTGGTACCAGACCACAGCACAGGGAAATCAACATGCATAAGCCCTCAATCTATCAATTTATTAGATTTAGTTCATTACAAACAAATCAAATAAAACCCAATATTGAACTGCTGCAAACCTACTGACAGCCTAATAAAAGCATGAAAAAAAGTGAGATGTATTCTCCTCTGAAAAAACTTAGAGTATGAGGGGTAGATATGCACTATACAAAGATGCAACAGAGATGGGTAATGAACACGCGGATTTTAGCGATCCGGGAGGCCGCGCTGCGGTGCTTCCCGGCTTACATTGAGGCCGTCCCTGAGGAGCCAGCTGTCCCTGTAGACCGCCTGGCCCTGCTGCTTGTGCCGCCGGGCGATGACGTGCGGGATGCCCGCGGGCAGCGTGTCCGTGGCCCTCCCGAGCCGCAGGGTGGTCGAGCCGGGGTGGATCACCACGATGAAGTTGCTCTGTATTTGCTGAAAGCAGCACAACGCGCACGGAGTGAGACACAATCCCCACGCCCACCTGGAACCCCCCGGTGCTTCCACACCCCCTCCCCAGGCCTTTAAAAGGCCGAGCCCGGGCCAGGCCCGCCCCGGCGGGGAGGGGAGGGAGCACCGCCCCGAGCGGCCGCGGCCGGGCCTCACCTCCTGCAGGGACTCGGGCACGGCGGCGGGGACGATGGGCCGCTTAACGCCGCGCTGCTCCCGCTCCCGGTCGCGCTCCTTGTCCTTCCCGTTCTCCGCCTCGCCCTTCTCCGCCTGGGTCATGCTCCGGCCGGGCGGAAGCCGCGTCTGCCGGGGCCGAGCGGCTCCGGGCCCAGCGCGGGGCGGAAGCGGGCGGGACCCGCGCCCGGCACCGCCCCTGGGCAGGTACCGAGGGGGACCGGCTGCCCCGGCGCTGAGGGGCCGAGTGGCGGCGACCAGAGAGTCCGGGGAGCAGCAGCCGAGTGCTGAGCTGGGCTGTTACTGCTGGTGGGGCTGCAGGAAGGGTGACACAGTCCCCCGACAGCTTAAAACACTCCTCTGTGTAAAGAGCGTAGCACAGCTGCTGTACGTGGTGCACCTGTGAAGACCTAACAATGGTCAGTCTACCTGTACACACCTGGTGCGTGGGCAGAAAGTCCTCTGCGAGCTGTGCGGATGGGATGTTTGAGTGGAGCTGAGGGAGAGCTGGGATTTGAAGCAGAAGGATGCTGTTGCACAGCAAGTCTAAAGGTGGTAACTTTTTGCTTGGGTACGTGTAGCAGGAGTGGGAGGCGCTGGAGGGACTTGTTAACCGAGGGGCGTTGTTGGGTGTTTTAATTTCTCGGTAAAGAGGTGGGGAATATGCTCAGAGCAGGTGGCTCGGGCTGCAGGCGCAGTGCGAGCTGCAGGGTGAGCTCTGGGGAGCCAGGTGAGCAGACACTCAGAGACGCAGTAGGAGCCGATGACCACCAGACTTTCAAGTGCTTAGACTGCGAGCAGCGTATAAAAGCCCAGGAGTTCCTTTGTTTGGGGTTCCTGCTCGGAGGCGCCAGCTCGAGCTGTTGTTACTTACTTATTGCACCAACATTAAATTATTTTAAGGATCCAGACGTCTGAGACTCTCCTATGGGAAAACCTGGGGTAGAGCCGGTAAGGAAACCTGGTCTGTGTGTTGAGTGGGATGTGTGGGGAGTCAAGTAGGGCACCCATGGGCTCACTGGAGTCACCTGCTGTGAAGGGGCCTCAGCCCCAGCTCAGGTGGTGTGGGTGTGACTGCCAGAGTGGCTCCTGGATGGTCAGATTGGAAAGTTTCCTTAACAAGAGATTTATAGAGAGGCTTGGGTAAAAATTTTGCAGTGGCACCTTGTAGAAAATAATTTAATCTGGATTCTTGTCAACTAATGTTTCCTCAAATAGCTCTAGCCCTCTCTAAACAAAACAAAACAAAAAAATCCCCAAACCCAACCAAACAAAAAACCAAACCAAATCCAAATTAGCCCCAAGAACAGTAAGAATCTTCCATCCTGAAATGGGGTAAAATAGGTAAAAGGTAGTTACTGTTTGAAAGAAATTAACTTCTGCATTAGCACATAGTATTTCAGTTCACTACCTTTTTCTTCATGTACTAAAAACAAGATGTAATTTTACTGAATAAAACCTCAAAGTTTTACTGAAAATTGTACAGTAAATAGGCTTATACATTTGAGTGAGTTTATAATGGAGAAGGAGGCTGTTTCAAGAGCTGTTTGTTACAACACCCATTATGGGCCTTAAGGAATCAAGTTTGTAAAAGGCAAGGATAAAACAAAGTAATTTGTAAATAACATTTTTAAAGTGCTTTTACAGTGTCATTAATACCATGAAAATACAGCAAAGTACAGAATGTTTGTCCTGACAAAGATAGTAAATACAAAACCTCTTAGGAAGTGCTGCTTTAAGTTTGGCTCCTGAGGGACCATCTGTATCAGCTATAAATATGTATTCTTCCTCATTTGAATAGCTAAGGACTTAGTGCACTTCAGATTTTTTGGTTTCTAAAAATGATGAGAAAGTCAGCCTTGTGACAAGCCAAATATAATTTACTTATTACTTTGCAACTACAGTAAAATATTCAGAAACTATACAAAGACTTTAGACAGTAAACATGTATTTAATAAAACTGTGGTTCAGTTACACCGGATCCTTGAAGAAGGAGTTCCCAGTACAACTTCATTAATCTGCTTATATCACAGAACAGTTTCCAGTCAGATGTACACATTCACAATATTCAGACTCATTTGGTCCACCACTAAACACTTCTTCCTCTCATCTTGCAAATGTGTACACTTGTGCCTGCCTCCTCAGCAGGTGTTTACCTAAAAGATAAAGCAATTAGAATACATTTAAAGACAACAAGGCCTTTCTTTGTGAGATAAAATTAAGTAATAATTTAAAAATAAAATTGTTTTAAATTTAGCTAGATGAGACATGCTAAAGACTTTCAAACTTTATTCCTGAGCAGGTTACACATTGATGTGATTACCCAAAAGCCATCCCCAGAGTCTTTGCTGGCCTCATGTCTAGTCAAGAAGGACCACACAAAGCAGGATACAGCAGATTTGGAATTACCTTCCTCATCCACCCCCAGCCATTGGTGGTGGACTGGGGCTTCCACCCCAGTGATTTATTCGACCCATCCTACGGCGAGGATGTGCTGGAGGCCTGAAAAGAAAGCAATTCTATTGTCATTACACTTTTAAACTAGAAATATAACACTGTCTCTAAATGACAGTACATAATTAGAACCCCTGAAAAAATTCAGTTTCATGTTAAAAGCTGTAATAAAACTCCAACCCCACTTACACAAAAATTCTTTTATGCACTGTTGTCACTACTCCTGTCTCACAGGAGCCAGCTGATGCTTTTACACAGTCCTAGAAACAGGCTATGGTGTTTACAGGAATCATATCCCTATAACAAAGTGTTTAGCTTTATCTGTAATACAAGAAATGACTGAGGTAATGTAAATCAAATACTGAGTATAAGCAAGTCTAAAAAAAGATGAATTTCAGCAAAGATACATCTTGTCTATTAGGCAGGCTTGAAAAATAGTTTCAGAGTGTGTTAGGCTATATTATTTTTCAAGCTGTCCAAAGCTGTGTATTATTATCAACAATACTACAGATAAACATTTTAGTCTTTCTACACAACCCAATTAATCTACTCAGATTCATGTCACTTTGTTAAGATAGGAAAAATAAAATCAGAACTGGTGTGAATATGAAAAAAAATACCCTCTTCCGTCATTGTATCCTGAATAGGAGGAAGATGTGTAGCCTCTTCTTCTCAAATCTGGTTGAATAATGCTCTGGAAACTGAAAAATAAAACAAGAGTTAGGTCAATTGATTGCTAGATATAGTTTATCAATCTTTGGATTGCAAGATAAGAAATGGCCTGAAAAACAGTAAGTAATGTTCAGGAATGAACTATGTATCTTGCCAAGATCATTGTTGTTTAAATCTTGGCAATTCTTCCCCTACATATCAAACTAAAATCTGAAGTAATTCCAAATTACAGTGAGGCTCAAACTATAACATCTGTTTTTTGGGTAAATATGCAAGAAATGCATAAAGTATAAGCCTGTAACTGAAATAATCAAGAACTGTTTAATACATTACAAGAACTTTCTGTTTCTTAACTGGCTTTCATATGGGGCCATAAATTTGTCATTACTGCTGTGTGATTACTTTTACATAGCTAAGATCTATTGTCACCAGTAGAAATTCTCCAAATAGCAGCTTAATTATTTGATCAGCTATTAGACATTAGCTGTTTAGCAAAAGTGATGCTTTTTCTTTTTTGCAGTATCAAAATAGATGAAATGTAAGAAAACTAATCTGAACTTCCAAGAAGTTAGCATCACTTTTCATGCACTTTTTATTAAGACTACTGTAGTGCTTAGTAAACAAACCCATGTAGTCACAGTAAAACATTTATAGATAGGAATGCTAAAGAGTAAACACAATACTTTTATTTTTGTGTTGCTGATAGTACTGAGTAGCTTCGACCTATGGCAAATCTAAAATAAAGCTCACCAGAAGAATTAACTTGTACTTACAACAGAACCACAAAATCTGCTATGGACCAGAAGAAATCTGTTATAGATGACAAACTCCAAGGAGCCCGACTCTGGTTATCCAAAACCTGTCCTGTAACATATCCAGACACAAAACATCCAGTGATGTTCAGTGACAATGCACAGTACAGTACACCTAAGCATATCTGCTGAGTCCGGAATTTACAAATGGGAGGGAGAAACTTCACTTCATGGGCAACAGCGGCGAGTTTCACTCCCTAATTTATTGACCAAGCACTCGAACTGCTGGGGTCACCATCGCCAAAGGGGCTCTGCGTCCAGGAAACCTATAAAAAGTACCACTGCAGCGGCTGTTTCCCGCATGTTTAAGTGCTGCTCTGTTATGCTCCCGGTGTTCGCAGAACACGCTCGGACCCTCCGAAGCCCCCAAGCGCAGTTCAGCAGCAGACGAGCCCAGCGCAGGCCGCGGGGAGCGCGGGGTGACGCGACATTGGCAGAGCCGGGTCCCGCCCAGGTCCCCCGGCAGCGGGGGTCACACTCTGCCTGTTGTGGGCCCGGGGCCCGGGGCCCGCGGTCGCTGCCCACACAGACCCCGCCCGCTGCCCCGGCCCCTTCCCCTCACCGTTGGAGATGTAAACCATGGCGGCTCCTGCCCCATGCCCCGCCCGCCGCGCATGAGCACCAGGGCCGGCTGACGGGGCACCCGGCACCTCCTTCCGGGGCGGGGCTGCGGCGCTGTGGGGCGGTGCGTGGTGCACAGGTTCCCCTGCCACACACATCGTAGAGGCGCTCAGCTCCTGTTAACGGGGAGTCACTCTCAGCGCGCCGCGTTAACGAGGGATACCCCTCAGCATCCTTGTCAACCGGGCGTCCCCTTCAGCACCCCCTGTTAATGAGGAGTCCCCCTCAGCACCCCCCTGTCAACGAGGTCCCCATCAGCATCTTTAACGAGGGGTCCCCGTCCCCAACCCCGCAGCCCTGTTAACAAAGAATTCCCCTCAGCCCCCTGTTACGGGGGGCTCCCCTCGCCCCGCGGGGCCGGCCGGCCTGAGGCGGGCAGTGTTCGGGTGCAGGGTCTCCTCCCTCAGAGCGGGCGGTGCTGCTTCACCCTAAACCATGTTTATTTTAGTAGTGCCAGCGCTGTGTTGGGAGTTTCTCTGCCACGTGTGATAAGCGTTTTAACAATAGTAACAGGAGTTGGTAGTCAGGGTTTCATCAAAACTAAACGTTCTTAGCCACCTGCTGTAATAATGGTAGAAATATGACCAAGCGAAGAGGTTATTTAACACTTTCGACTAAAGGGAACTTTTGTTCCTTGTATTTAATGACAGGTATGTGGCTACCTATATTCCCGTTATGTTTGTGGGAATGTTCAGCCCACAGTTGAGCATTTGTTTTATTTTACTTTTATAAAAGCTTTGCTCTGCAAATAGTGGCAGCTTTTTTTTTTTCAGGTAGAATCCACACATGCAAAAATAGAGGTAACTATGCAGCTATACAGGCAAATTTAATATATTATCTCCTCCTTTTTTTTTTTTTTTTTTTTTTTAATCTACACTTGTAGACAAGGGATGTTTAATTCTGCTGGGCAATGGCAGTGAAAAGTGAATGTAAAAGCAACCGCTATATTTTCCTAATAATGAAGCAAAGTCCTTTGCTAAGAGGGGCATAACACGAGTGTTTTCTGAAGTTGAAATTGTCATATCGTGTCTCTGACAGTGTAGTTGTGTATGTCTCTTCTCCCCCGCCCCGTAAAGAAATTGTTTGCAACTGACAAGTGTTTACAAGTGCTCAGAAACATTTGTAAATGTTCTGAAACAAACAGGTGTTCAGAAACAAACTCTTGCAAACAACTGAAAGCAACTGTGAAAGAAAAGGATCTGTAACAAGGTCTGTAAAATAAACGTTTATTATTAAACTGGGTAATCTACCACTCAATAAATGAGGCAATACAAAACACCTATGTGTTTTCTTAATTAGTCCTGTTTATGGTAATTTTTTCAAATAGTAGTCAAATAATAGGAAAATAACTGTACTTAAGGAAAATATATGACAAATGTATACTTTTATTAATATGCTAACCTGGAAATGATATAGTCTGTTTTTAAACTATTTTAATAAATATATTTTATTTTCTTTTCGCTAGACATTGAGACAAAACAGCAAACTTAAAGAACTATTGCACAAGTTGTAAATACAACATTCACCAAGACAAAACCAAAAAGAGGCAGGACAGAAATGGAAAATAACGGCACCAGGTAGAGGTAAAGGAGGTATTGTGAATTTTGTGGTGTATTGAAAACACACACAAACTAACTCTTGCTCATATAGAACCAAACATCACAGTCCAAACTTTTCATTGGACCTTAGACAGAAACACAATAGTGAACCTGAATATGAGCAGGTAATTATTACTCCTGACCTCAAGCTCTGTATGCAGTTAAAATAGTCCTGTAGGTATTAATGTAATAAGAGATAAAACAATCAATTCTCTTTTTAAATGTATTATCTTTCAGAGGGAATATGTTGATCATGCAGAAAGTGACAATGTATTTTTTGCTTTCCAAATGAAGAACTAACCCAAAGAACAAAGAAGATGGCTAGTGAGTTCTTCAGGTGCTTGGTTGTTATTTGTTTTGTTTCGTTTTTAAATAAAGTGTGAGATTTTCTTGGTTTACTTAATAGTGAGTAATGATGAATAACATCTTAGTGCCCTAAGATTATATAGCTACAATGCAATATTTCTCTGTGAAATGTACTTTTGGTGAATGAAACAAAAGAAATACACTTTTTAATTTGAGAGTACTGGTGTGTCCATATGCCTAACCATTTATTTTTTCAAGAAAATATGTCCAGGTACTTAACAGTGTCGGAATAACCAACCATTGTATAAAATGGTACATGAAAATGTTAGTATTTTAAACTGTTTTTAATGCACTTAGGTGTATATTATTTATTTATTTCCATATTTAAGTTTTAGACATGGGACTGTGTGGTTAAAAACCAGTGGTAGCATTGCATTATCAACCTGGTTATCTATCGACCAGGAACTACGCAGAGAAGAGGAATGGGAAAAGAATTATCCACATGCAGTTGGATTATATGGTAGAGTTGGGGCAGAAGGTGTGGGTAGAAGCTGATCTGGGAACTTCTTCCTGGTGGTGCTGTGGCCCTGCCATCCCACCCTGAGCAGCTGCTCCTTCCCGAAGGGCAGGGCGGGTGTCTCCAGCTGTAGCTCACTACAGTTTTTCAGTGCCCCCACCTGTGCTTTCAGCCTGGTGCTGGGAAATTGAGGACAACAGGGGCCCTGCACCTGTGCTTAATGAAAACCAGTAGAAGAGACGTTTTGAGAGTCAGCAGCAGAAACACAAACCAGCTGGGATGCCCTTCTCAAAGGTGAGTGCTGTGAGGAGTAGAGCTGGTTGGGCTCCTGAAGGTGTGACATGAGCAGCAGAGCTGAGTAGAGGTAAGAGCTAAAAGTTAATTGAGATGCTCTTTGGAAACTGGGGAGATGTGATTATTTGATAATAGGCAAAGTAAGTATTTGTGCAATGCCATGAAGATTTGTGTAGGCCATACATTAAGTATTTGAAAAACACCAATACTAAATAGGCTTTAAATTTGTTTTAATGTAATATGTCTTAGGTGGTTCATTTTTTTTAGACTCTATTCCAGGTGTAAATTTGTCTGTCTTGATTCCTTGTGAATTGTATATTTGTCTAAGTACTGCTGTCCGAGCAACACATTACTGTGCTTTATCAATGTTTTCTATTTTTTTCATGAAAACTAGCAAAACCATGGGTCAGCTATTTTAATAGCTGATGTTTTCTATACTGAGAGATGACCTTTTAGTTGTGGGGCAAGACAATTAGAAAATTGTGTGGGTAGAGAAGTGGTGATGCAGCATGAACAGTGCTTGTACTCTCTAAAACTTATGCTACATTTTAATGTGAATGCAGACTATAAGAGAAAATAATTTTGAATTAAAGACTAAACAGGAGCAACTTGACCCTGCCCTGAAGAGGATTTGCATGACATTGACCACATTTATTAACAGCAATAGAAAAAGCACTTTTTTTCCCTCTTGCTGGCCTCTGGTTATTTCAAATAGTGATTATCATGTTACACTACCACATAATTTAAATGGAAACATTCAAAACTTAATTTGGATTTGAATTATTCATGAAAGAGCTGATTGTCACACAGTATTTGTCTTACACACACACAATTAATACTGTATGTATTAGAGTGAGAAGGTCTTCTAACTGTCACATTAAAAATGTAGAATGCTTATTGCAACATAAGCATATAACTCAGAGGACATTTCACAGGATTCTGTTTTTATTTTTTATTCTCTAGTGCCCCAGACAGAGATATATTCATGTGCTGTATGCTTTGAGTTAGAGAATCCTGTGCAGATTTCAACTGGAAGATATATTTGGCAAAATCAGCATCTCTGATCCTGGTATTAAATCAGGTCAAGAACATAAGTACATAATGCTGTGAACTATTTTTTCCCCTGGCTGGGACAGAGAGGAGATGTTCTAGTAACAGAATTGGTCTGCAAATTGTTTGTTTATACAATTTGTTGACACTGAATAACAAACACTACAAGGCTTTAGTTCAAAATTATTATGGCTAAGGGTTTGAAAGCAAACATATGCTGGAGAAATGCCAAAGGACTGTCTTGTGCTTTTATATTCCTTTAGATAACAGAATATCCTTATACACATAAAACCATAACTGTCTGTATGTGTTACACATTCTGAACAGCAAAGACTTCATCCCTCAGTAGAATTAAATTGATGGTCTTCAATTTAAAGTCGTATGGAAGTCTAGAAAGCAACTTCCCCACTCTTCTACACGGGGCGAATACTGTGCTGCAGTTGATGTCCAGGCACAGAAAGAGCGCGGTCAGGAATCACTCGAGGCACTTGAGCACAGCGAAGAAATACCGGTGTTTCAGGCGCGGTTTTTGGGTGGGAATACTTTGAATGTCCAGCGGGTGGCAGCGCAAGTGTGAAATAACGCGACCTGCTTTGTTTAACCGCGCTCCAAACCTCCTAGCACCTCGGAGCGTATTTGCATTCTCTGTTACAGAGAAATCCTTAGTCCCGTGCCACTTGACATTTAAGTAGTGCTTAAACGGCAAATTCTTGCCGGGTTGGAGACCAGTGTTGACTACACAGATATATAGTGACTGGAGAATTTGTTAGAAGTTTCATAATGGTAGAGTTTGGGGTAAAGTTGGAGAAATGCTTGTGTGTTAACATGTGATTGGGGAGTTGGTTGGTTTCTTTTTTTCTTTTTTTTTTTTTTTTTTTTTTTTTTTTTTTTTCCTCCCCTGCTTAAGGGAATAGCAGACTTCCTATTTTGTTAGTGGGTCCATTGGCAAATTTTTTGGTGTAAATGAAAAAAAGGTGAACGTAAGTAAGTGTAATAAGAACATTTTTAAGTATAGCAGGTAGGAAAAATAATGATAATTAATGGGTCAACTGACAATAAAAATCAGGTCCTCAAACCTATGCAGGAAGTTAACAGCAAAGCCTGAAATGGAACCGACCTGTTTATTCTTCTATAACTTCTTGAAGATATACTTGCATCTGTCAGGTAGAGGAAAGAAAAGCAGTCTCAGGCTCTGTCTTTCAGTTTAAGGCAAATATTCCTTGCCTTGTTATGCTTTCTGCCAACGCATGAGAATTAGATTTGTCATGTACCTCATAAGTCAGGACATTCAGAAGAATCCCCTGTAACTTCTTTATGTTGAAAATTAATAGCAGTTGAATTATTGTGTTCCATGCTCAAGGGAGAATAAAAGCCTACCTGTAAAGAATTCATAAGTGCTAATTTTATTCACCAATAACTATGGTAAAAATTAAGGTTCTCCAGCAATCCAGCCAGCATGAAGCTGGGCTTCAGTTAGAGAAAAAGAATGCAAGTCAGACTAAGTAATGGCAAGATAAAATTTCTTGTTAAGTTCTTCCATAAAGTAATATGTTGAGTTCTAATTACTGCATCATAAAACAAGACATTATAGCAGTACCGAGGAGGGTTGTAAAAGTTGATTTCTTTTAGAAGCAAAATCAAGCATAAAAAGTCTGCAGTAATAGATATGTAGTAATATCTAAGTACCTGAAAAAATAAATAATGAGAGAGTAGAAATATATAAAAATGTAAATGGATTAAGCAGCGGAAAGTTTTTCATTTTCCTTGGTAACAAAAATGTTTGACAGTGAAAATTAATGGGTGATAACAGGTATGAAGAAGTCCTTTATGTTGTCTTGACAGAAGGGCACATCAATGCAAAAGGAGGTTGTTCCTCTTCAAATAATAAACCCACCAAAACCTGCATTGTAAGACTGTTTTTCTTAGAAAAGGCTTTGAAATCAAGCATTTTATATTTTATGCTTTCATAGTAGGATTCTCACATTCTAAGCTACTTCCAAAGTTAAATTTACTTTCAGAAGAAGTAGAGGTGAGTTTAAAGAGACATGTTTTCCTTAGGCATTGGATTCCTTCAATCTGGTTGCTCTGGGACCGAAAAAAAAAATAAAATCCATGAGAGTCAAAAGGAATTGGATGCTTTTGACTGAAAAGTTTTAATTCATGCTTTAAAACCAGTCAAGGATATAAGCAATCATGTCTGAATCTCCAAGCAGTAGGAATTAAGCTAAAACATTTGACTAAGAGGCTTATTCCCATATTTATCTCATATGGTATCTTGTATTTTTCTTTGAAGTGTTTGGCAGCAGGTATTATAAAGAGCCACAGCAAAGCATTTGATGCCTGGAACTCCTTTCAGAGCGTTTCCAGTCATCACTGCTCCCTGCTGCTTACCTTGCTGCTGTGAATCTGCAGCCTTTCTTATGGATATTAGAAGCAGTCATTAGGCTTCTGGAATATTTGCTTCTCTCATTCTGTTTTTACAACTTCATGTTTCTCATCATTAACAGAACTTTTCACATGCTGTCCCAGCAGTGTCTGTCTAACTCATTTCTAAGATAAGATAATACTGTGCTGCACTGTCCCACTGTGTGACATGGTCTTGCTGAGAGACCAGTGAGCATCAGTTAATCGTGAGGGTGAAGTCAGGCCCCAGCATGAAAATGCAAGGATTTAACAAGCAGGTGTCATGACTGGCTTCCTTATTGAGCATATACCTCAATCAAACTGAACTGCTGCCAAAGCAGCAGGGCTGCAGTATCTTTTAGAGCTTTCTAAATGATGTTGAATATCATTTGTATAATGCTTTAGGTGAGTGTGACTCATGGAGAATTTGCTTCTGAATGTTCCCCACCTGTGCCAGGACCCTCTAGGCTGGGCTTTGCTGCTGGCCCAGCACAACACATGCATTCCCTGCCATGTAGCAAAGGATTTGGCTGTTCATGTGGCTGCCAGAGAACAAGGAGAAGGATGCCAGGCTTGGGGCAACTGCTTTTGTTCATTGTGCAGGAAATCTCCAGGTGTGTGGCAGCAAGATAAGCAGGAGACAGTTGATGATGAAGTCTTATATTTTCTTCAGTATTTCCTTATTTGGAGACCTTCTCTGCACCCTTTAAACCATTCATAATTTTGAGTCATTAAGGAGAGAGAAAGGATAAAGATTATTTGTTCTTCATGGGTTATACTTCGACCCTGTATCATAATCCTTTCTGTTACAAGATTTTCTTCTGGGCTCTTAGCCAGGTACACAAATCACCTGTAGTCCTAATCAGAGAGATGACAACTAACATGGTATGAGGAAAACTTCCGAAGATTTGAACTCACAGTAGATTACAATGCTTTATTAGGCTAATAGATTTTAGAAAGTACTTGATTACAGATTGTCCTCTTGAAGCTGTTTGAAACATGCTCCTGAGAGCAAGTAAACGAAAAAAAATCAATATAGAGTGGGTTTGGCCATCACTTGCTTTTCTGCTGCAATGTGACTGGTCCCATCAGAGCTCACTTGTTTAATGCTAAGAGGCAGAATCCAAGCTCTGGAACCAGTGAGCTGGATTTTGTCACGTTGCTTCCTTTTCTCAATTACAGCTGTTCTGAAGAGACAGAAACTTCACTAATAGCTTCTCAAAGTTCCTTCTGTTACTTTGTGGTTGGAGCTTTCCATGCATGCAAAAGTGATACTGTTGCCTTCAAATTTCAGCTGTTTCATTGCTTGACAGCATTATGTGTTGATTTTAAGGTGTTTGTTGTTGGTTTTTTTCCCCTCAAGGCTTATTTTTTGAAGCTGTTTTGCAGATGATACCTGACTACACTAATAAATTTTTTAAAATAATGATTTAATAGTAGCTTATGCAATCTATGCTTTTGCATGGAAATTGCATAATTGGACAGTAGGTTACCTAATTTGTATAGAAATTACTAGATTCCTGATATAATATTGAAAAGCATGTGTCTGGGAACACAAACATAAAGCTCTCTCCTGCATGTTTTCTTGCCAACAATATAAGATCTGGGTGTCTCTTCCAATGGGTAAATTGCTGGTATAGTTCTGTATCTTTCTTGATCCTTTGCTTTGGCAGTTTCTGGCTCATTTACAATTGGTACAGTATAATATACCCAGTGTGGGGGTATATCAGTATTTGGGTACCCAGAAAGTAATGTTTCTGCCAAGTGATTAGCACAGAATATTTATTCTTAGACTTGTCTTCAAGTTTTTCTTTTATATAACTTGTTCCTTTCAGTCCCTGAAGCCATTATTTGAATTTCTTAATGTTTAATATCTTGATCTTTTTCTAGCCATTCTTTGGTTTTGAAGGTCTTGAGGCAACTCTTAACAGTTTTACGGATAGAAGCAGTGACAGTGTATGGATTATTAACATTTAAAGACCTGAGTTTTTGATCACAGCATTCTTCCCTCCTTTTCCATTAACTTCCTAATTAGGTTTACATTGAAATTTTCATTATTGCTATCATTGAAATACCTACAGTTAGCTCAAGCTGTGTATAAAGATAGAATATTTATCTGTGTTGCATTTTTCATTTTAAGCATGAAACTGAATAAACTTAATACTTCTGGCAAAACCAGTTCCCTTAATATGAATAATCAATTACATTTTCCTTTCTGCCACATGGCCAGACGTGCAGAGAGATTCTTTCCACCTGGGTTCCTCATGTCATTTGGAAAGCCAGAATTAAAAGGGACAGAACAGGGATTGCAGCCCTCTCCATTTCATCACATAAACATTCCCTCTATGCAGCTGCTACACTGAAAATAAAACTGCTTCAGAACAGGCTTAATAGATATTAACTGCAAGAACAAAAGAACTTTAATTCTATAGTGTGATTTTTGTCCTAGAGAATTAGCATTACTGATATTGGGGGAATCCATAATCGTCTTGGTACATCAATGTAAAATGCATTTCCTTGTGTCTTTCTGTAAGTTTGGTTGCTGTTTTCTCCCTCCTTCTCATGACTTTCTGGAAACTTCCATCTCCTGGCTGTGAAGTGTAGATCTCTCTTGTAATATGTGATCTGTAACAGATACCCTGAAAATTAGGCACTTATCCTCACCTCACCTCGCTATTTTATGGCATACATATAGTCCGTGTGTGTACAAAATACTTGGGCTAAGCAGGAAATAGAGGAAGTATACAAATTAGAAATTATATATAGAAACAAAGAAGAAAAGTGTTTTCTGTTGGTTGTGTATGTGCTGCAACAAATGGTTGGTTATGTATGTGCTGCATCTACTTATGTCTTCTTGCTGGTGTGGAAACTCAGGTCATCTTGAGAAGTCTGTAGACCCTTCCAAGGAAGTCAATGGCTCTTAGAACCTTCATCAACAGCTGAACTCGTTTTTATAACACTTAAGTTGTGGCTTCTACTGGCTAGTACAAGGCAAAAATGTCTCTCCTTGGCTCAAGAGGTTATGTGTGTTACATAGAAATAGTTTTCCCAACCTGAATTCTGAAGGCAGTTTAACTTTTTTAATTCCTAATCCCTCAGATGGGGTCACATGGGGCCTTTACAGGGATCTTAAGCCTGATCACTGTGTTACCAGAATTTATTGCTATTTGAAATCATCAGCTTCTTTGAGGTCCTAGGCCTGCTGTGACTCTGCAGAACTCCTACAGATTGTTGCTAATGTTTTTTGCAGCAGCTTTCCTATTCTTTGCATATTGATACACTGTGCTCATCTCACATATAACAAGTGCAGCATTTTGTTGTAAAATGTTGTTGTAAATCACTTTTATGTTTTCAGATGTCTTTGCAAGGTGGTGGAATGACTTAGCAGAAAATACTGCAGTTGCTGACAGCAGATCCTTTCCCTTTAGAGATAATGCTTGCAAAAAGAAAACATAATATGATAACGTAAGCAGAAAAAAATCTGGAAGTCTTGTTGCCCACTTCGGTTCTGTGACCTTGGATGTAATTAAAAGGCTTCTTATCTTTGTTGTTGCTCAAGAAATAGGCAGATATCCCAATACACAAACTTGACTGATTTTTTTATGACGAAAGAGGAAAATGAGCTAGAGTCTGGGAACTTGAAAGGTAATATATTGATTTTTTTTTTTTTCCCCCTAAGAAATTTTTATTAAAAATTGTCCTCTGAGATCTCAACAATTACAGACTTTTCTGCTTTTTAATGTGTTTGTTCCATCTAATGGAGCAAATCTACTAAGGAAAAAGAAAATCAGGTTTTTGGGTTTATATTTTTCCACTGCAAACCTTTGTCTAACTAAAAAGGTATGAGTATTGCCTTTTTTCTACGAAGTTATCAGATTCATTATATTATCTGCTTTCACTAGCGAGTATATGTCCTTAGACCCTCTCGAATGAAAATAATCTGACCATGTTCATTGTATCATGGAAAATCCTGTTCAAATTATGTCTTTTTCTTTTGTCAATGATCCTATTTTAAATATCTGATGTCTGTGATAGCAGCCAGGTTATGTGAATTCTGATTTTTGTAACACACAACCTGTTTTACGTATCTTTATTTTATTATTGTTAACCAAATCAGATCTAAGTGCCATCAGCCATGATGTGTTTTGCAGCATTCTGACTTAATTCATGTCTGTCTTACCACATCTTTCTTTTCCATTGATCACACAGAAGTGACCAAGACAGTGCTGGTTGGTTTTGTTTTTTTCTCCATTCTTTAGTCTACTGATTCTTTGTTTCTGCGCCTCTGAGGGAATTATGGGAACTCACATGCATTGCTAGATAGTTGTGGGGCAGGAATGTCTGAGGGTCAATGAATTTATTGATATACTTAGCCTGAGACTGTAGGGAGAAAAAGAGCACCAGCACAGACTTTTCAGATGGCTGTGGGCAATGTGAAATTGCAGTGGTAGCCAGACTGCTCCAGGACTGCTCTTAATCATCTTGAAACTTCATATTACAAAACTTCAGACTGTCCTGATCACGGCAGAACTGAGGTTTGTGTGGTTGCACTTTGGGGGGAATGGCTGCTGGTGCTTTCTGACAAATCTAGTTCTTTCCTGATGAATTTTTTTAAAGAACAGGAACAGTATGTATATTTAAGCTGAGTGCCAATCACCTTAGGGCAGTAGTGCTGATGACACCTTCTCTCCTCTTCTTACCATTTCATCCCCAAATCAGTAATAGTCTTTGACAAGCATTGCTGTGATTAAGTAAAGAGACAGATTGCTTTGTTAAAGATACTTCACAGAGTATGAAAAAAATACTTTGAGGACTGCTTAGATTAATAATTCATAGTTAGCTGATGTAGCAGGACAAATAAAGTACACTCAAAGTTCCAGTTACCTGGAGATCATGAATGTCACTGCATCCTTAACATAATGGACAAGATGCTGCTTCAGGACTTTCAGGGACAATGTATTCATTGTTCTCCAGTTTGTCCAATGTAGCAATTAATGGGATTAAGCTAGTGCCAAATCTGCTTAAATACTATTGCACTGGGTCGTTAACTTTAACACTGTCATCATGTTCTCCCTAGTGCATTTACCTTATTTAAGGAAGATACTAATGCTTAGCATTCACTTGGATCAAGAACATATTAGTGCTTCTATAGTTCTCAAGATATTACTCAAAGTATTCATACATTAGGAATTATATTGGACTAATGGGGGAAAAATTCAACCATATATCCCTTAGGCACTTGAGACTCCCACTGACATAACAGCAAGTTTCTTTATACCCATAATCTGCAAACCTATAGGTGTTTAGCCAGTTGTGTGTGTAGTTTTTATCTTGATGGATGTTTGGTTAGGAAATCTTTGATTGCCTAGAATAAAGAAGGCTAAAGCTGTTCCTAGGTCCTATAAAGGATGTAATACAACATAGTGAAGAAGAATTATCAGGTAATTCTCAAGCAGTTCTTCTTTTCCAAAAGACACAAGAAGACATGCTGCATTTTTTAGTGAGAACTATTGGGATTGGCTGGAGACAGCTGTAATGGGTGCCTGAAGATGGGTCAGCAGTGGGTAGTAGGTCTAGACACAGGTGAAATGTTTTTTCCAGAAATAACTGAAATACAACAAACTCTTGCATATAAATTCCTTGGTTTTGGAAAATTGATTCATGTTTAGAAGAGTCCCAATGATCAGAATGAACTGAAATTCATCCTGCAGAGGAAAAGGTTCTGGTGTCAGTTACATGGCCATGAACCCACAGAATCAGTTATTTAGGTAGCAGCTGATGCTGGTACTTCCTAGTCTTTATTGGATATCCCTCATATGTTTGAAACAAGGAAGTGATTGAATATCACATATAACAGTCTCTGTGGACTAGAAACTTATTGTAAGAAAAGAAATAAAAAGAACACATTGATTTTTGTTATTACTGTTACTTTCCACATGTGAGAACAAGAGTAAGAAAAATGTGTAGAATAAAATAGTGTTTAATAGTTTGCATATACTTGATTTTAGGAGAATGAGTCCTCTTCCCTTTAAGCTCAAGTCCAAGGAAATATACTTGTGTGGCTCTATATCCGAAAAAATTCCTAGGAAAGCATTGTGGAAGCACATCTGTCTGCTAGTGGATTTCAGACATGATCTTCAAATGTTCATGTTACTTTACTTGCCAGAGTTTTAAAAATAAAAGCAGATGTTAGAAACATGTTGGGTCCAGCCTCTATGACATGTAAAAGTCTGTTAGGAACTGGTCTGGAAATTAACCTCTGAATTCATTTCCAGTAAGATTATAATACATTCACAACCCAGAGATAGGAGGTGGGAGCTCTTGAGCAAATGACACAAGAGTGCAAGCTCAAAAAAAAAGAAAGAAAAAGCTAAGATTCTCATCCGAAAGACATGAAGAAATTAAGAATAATATCTGGTAGACAGGCAGTATTTTATCATGCAGATTACAGGGTGCTCTTGTAAGGTGAAGGAGAGATTAAAAGAGGATAGTACAAGTTGAGAGAAATATGGGAAAGGACATACAAAGGTTCTGGCATGGGGGGGGGACATAGGCCATTTCCAGCATCAGGAGATTGTGTATAGGGACTTTGGGGGGATAGGAGGAAAGAAATATGTCAAGATGTTGCCATGGATGCAGTTTGCTGTACCTATAACAAAATATCTAACCTGAGAACTTGAGGGTTGATCAGATGTGCCTAAAATGATTTTCAGAGGGAGATAACAGAAAATTTTTTGATTATGAAGTTATAGTCTACTACCTTTTAATTAAACCTTCATAAATCCTCTTACAGAAATGAGAGTAGGCTGTTTTGTGCATAGTGGGTGGTAAAAGAGTGCTCAAAAAGTGAGTTGGGATGGACAGGCAAGGGCACAGTGAAGTCATCCCCAGCATACAGTGTAGTGTTGGAAAAAGCGTGTAGATGTCTGAGGGCTTGGATACATAGGATCAGTTACTGTAATTAAGGCAGCTTTACTACTTTACTACTAAGTTAAGATCTTCTTCGGTGAGATTTGTGCCACGTTAAAGACAGTGAAGGGAGCTCTCAACAAAGTGTAAAGTGATTATGAAAACATTTCTTTTTACTTTCTATGCTACTTTTTAAAGATGTGCAACCTTCTATGAAGTACATAAAGCGACTCAATATCTTTTTGGAACAGGCAATTTTATATTTTTATGTACCAATCTGTATGAACATCTACGTGTCCATAATTATGCTTGCTTTCATCCTTCTTTCTTGTTTGTTTGTTTATTTTTTTCTGAGGTCTTGCAGTTTAAAAAAAAATGCCCTGTGTTTTGCAGTTTGACCTGAAAGGTCAGAATGAAATGTATACAGTCCTGCTCCTATAAAGCTGGTGAAGGATGTAGTGGATTCTGTCACTCCTGTGTAGAGCAGGAGAAATGTTGTGTTAATTAACTTTTTTTCATAGCTGCATCACTTATTAAAAAATATTGTGGTGAAATGGTTGTAGCTCTGGATAGAAATTAACTTCTTCACTCTCAACCCTGGTACCCTGATACTTACCTCTAATAGCCCTTCTGGTCCAAAATCATGGAGATTTTTGTCTAGGCAGCCTTGGGAAGCATATGTCTGCAGTACTTTGTAGCTTGAAATAAACTGAGGGAACTTTCACAGTTCTGTAGAATCATCTGACTTGATAAGTACCAAAGGAGATAGAGTTTTTCTTGTGCACTAGCCAGATGGATTCCACAGATCCCATATTGCACAGTCTGATCTATAGTCTTGGCAATACTTTTCTAATGTACATTTTATCTTCAGTTTTTAATTTGTGATGTCCTTCACTTCTAGTTGATGATTTTCAATTATATCATCTATTAGCTGTTTGATTCAGTAGCCATGTACCTTCTACAAATTGCTTCCCAATAAATTCTCTTAGAGTTTTGTGTTTTTAGAGGGAGGACAATTTCTTACTTCTTGGGCGTTTCCTTTTAATGACCTGGTCCACTTCCTTGTGAGAAAATTGGACTTCTTTGGTGCAAATTCCTATACAAAATACATTTTTGGGCAGAGAAGGTGTATCTGCACTTCTACCCTTTGGGTCTTCCTCAAATACTGACACTTTTTTTCTATCTTTAAAATGATAAAACGCAGGGAATGTTCTTTGGAGATTCACTTTTCCAGGTATTTGGGAAAATATGCCCTTGTTTATTGGAACTTCTAGGTGTTTGTTGGTCCTGCACACTTTAATGAGAACTGCAGGGGTTTGGCCCTTTCACTGTGGTGGTCACAGTAACAGGCTGGGCAATCGACACAGGTGACTGTCAAAATCACACCTTATGTTGTAAAACTGACTCAGATAATAATTAGTATTTTAATCATTCCGAAGCAGTATGATGTTTTTTTCAGGAAACAAAGACTTTTCCACACGTCAATCAACTCAAAGGGGTTAGAAATGCCTCACAGTACCCCAGAAGATTTGCTTTTTCTGTGGGAACTGACTGGAACCTGAAACTTGTCATGGCATATGCATGTCATGAGCAATGTAGAGGGCAGGTGGGAGGTGAGAAGATACTTGTCTAAATAAGGGACCCCGTGAAATCCTCACCTGAGATAAAAGAAAGACAGACTTGTGTGAGGGTATCATGGGATTTGTTTATGGATAAAAAGAGAGGAATGGTTTTATAATGTATCCCTCCAAGATATAATGGTAGCAGCCTGCTTTGATTGCATTTCAAAGGACTTGTGGCACATTAAACCAATGCAGGGAGCTAAGAAGCTTTACACAGTGATCCCAAGACCTTTAGATGTTATTTTATAGTAGACCCATGTAAAAAACATCCAAATTTTTGTGTATGTATTTTTTTCTGTATATGATGAGCTCATTAGTTCCTCAGAGAACACAGAGCTATCTGAGGATAAGAAAATTTAGATCCCAGACTAGTGAAATATAATTCCCAGGATGAATTTTTTAAACCTTTCAGATGGAAATAATGAAAACTGAAAAAAAGAAAAAAGTGCATTTCAGGGTTAAAAGAGTTTATTGTAATGAGATGAGTATAATAAAAAAATGCATAAATTATGTTTACTAGATGAAGGCTTTTTATTCTTACTAGTGTTGCATTCAGTATCTGTGATACAGAGTCTAGGGAATTCTGCCTGATGCCTGTATTTAAATTAAGGTGGAGTAGTTTATAAGGAGAATAAAATGGTCAGTGTTTCAAATTAACAACTAGTAAAATAAAATAACTATAATAAAAGTGAATGAAAGAGATAGAATATCTAAATTGTCTGTGTTGCCCCTTCCTTGTGAAGATCATCTCTCCCTAGGGAGTTCACAGCTATTGCTGGCATTTTGAACTGCGTTTTGACTGTGGTACAAAATATATCGGACTATTTGGAACTCGGTGACCATGTCATGTAAAACCTACATTCAATCAGTGACATGCAAACCCAGTGCAAATATCAGTGTTTATGTATAGATAGCTAACAGATAATTACCAGTGAGCTGTCATCAGGAATACAAAATTATGGTGATTATGGGAACAGAAAATAACTGCCTTTCCTCCTCTCTTTTTAATGCTAGTACATATTCTCATGTGAAAACCATGGGTTCTTTTCCAGGTCACTTTTGCATGTGCTCTTCCTTTCTGTGAAAATCTTAGAAAAAATAATTCTGAAAAATTGAGATTTTTCGCACCCTCACGGGCAATCCATATTTGACCTTTTCCAGCAAGTTAATCTCCTCTGCAAAGCAAATTCATTATAGGTCAGACTTTTAGTCATAAAAACTAGTAAAGCCAATGCAGCCTCCGCAATAAGTTTTTCAGCAAATTAGCAACAGTAGGGTAGCAAGCAAGAAATCAAGTATGCCTTATGATAGTTTGTTGCTTCTCCTAATAAGAAGTAGATTTTTTTCATGCAGTAATGGAAACTTCTCCCATGGCGTGACTTGTCTTCCCTGTGTTTCCAGAGGGTATTATTACAGATAATGGACTTTGGTTTGCATCTTGAGATTTCAGAATTTTGCAGAGCAACAAAGTTTGGTTGTTGTTCTCTCACTAAATCCTTTCAAACTCAATGACAGAAGTGATATCAAAACTGTCAAAAGACCCAAGCAAACAAAACCCACAACAACTGTGAAAAGGCAAACAGTGTATTTGTGTAAGTAATGCTGAACTTCAAGACTGCATCTGTGAAAGACACTCCTACTTGTGGACTATAATGCAAAATAACAGTGATGGAAAAATTACAGAATGATCAGCCCTTAGTGTTATTTGAACAGGCCCATTGTAATGATGGTCTTCCATGAGAGCATTTAGATGTAATGTGAGCCACTTACAGATGTTGGATATACATTTCAAACATGAATATCCTCTTTCTTATCTTCACTGAAATGACCTTTCACATTATTCTACTCTCATCAGTCTCTTTGCTGCAAGACTTTGCAGCTTGCAAAGTGTCTTTCAGGTTGTAGTTAATGCAGTTAATGCATATGCATTCACTGCTTTGGCAGGTGCAGATGCAGTTTGCTTCAGACTCTTAAGGATAGTGATCCAGTTATTCCTAAATGTGCAGATTGGCTGAGGCATCACTTATCCAACTGCACTCTGGCACATTCTTTACAACAGGTTTTCATTGCAGGAATCATCTCCAAATTCCTGATTGATAATTTGTGTGTAGTACATGCTGTAATAATTCCATTATAGCATGCACTGTGGAAGGAACTCCAGTTCTTTTGACACAGAAGAGCTGCAAAACTGTATGTGGTTCTCACCATACAATTAGGCTGTGAAACCTTTCTATCAAGTTGTAGATTCTATGAGAATTGAAAAAGTGGCTATGCAAATTTGTGAAAGAAAAATTCTTGAACGATGAGGAAGAACAAATACATCAACTTTGGGTCAAGAAGTCTGAGCTGCAAGCTGGTGGAGGTTGGGAGAATATTCTTTGGAGTTATCTGTCCAAGTTATTTTTCCAATTTTTTTTTCCTTTACATTCACTCTTGGCACCTGTTGGAGCTGGAGTTCTGAGTTGGCTGGCTGGCTTAATGCAGAGATTCTTATGATAAGTTCTTACAATCCTTTAAGGATTTTTCACTAGAAAAAATTAAAAGTACTTAGTAACAAGGTGTTTTTTCAAATGCCTTATGGGTAGTTCACACTTAGCAGGTAAGTGGGGGTCAGTGGTAGCCTCCAAACTGAGGGTAAATACGTTTGTATCTTCTTGAATCCAAATCTCTTATTGCTGTCTCTTTGATTACTGTGCTTTTTAGGGTTCTACCAGCAACCTTAGGCTACGTGATTAAAACTGCTGTTGCCCTGTTTTTAAGATAGTCAATGGTGACTGAATTGCTGCACTGATGTGGAATGGGCAGTGAAGTGACTAATTTAGTTTATTATGTGGAAAAGTCAAGTAATTGTAGGACAGATGGAATTCAACTGTGTCATTCCTTCTCCTTCCCTATAGGTGCTTGGACTTGTCTCAGCATATTGCCTGGTTTCATCAGTGTAACAAATCCAAAAAACTGTCAGGTTTCCATTATCACCATCTCTTTGGAACATGAGGTAGATTCTAAGTAGATGATTCAAGAGAATGCGTTGTTGGAAAGGGCTGTGCTGAAATGTGTGTGACAGATGTCAAAGAAATATTGCTGATATATTTTAAGTGCTGCTCCCAATTGAAGCATTCTTGAAAGTGTAAATATTCTACAGCAACAAGGAAAAAATCCTTCTGTACTCATCAGGAAGTGCTTTATATATGGTTTTCTGGAGCCAGGCTGAACATTTATGATTTGGACAATAGACAGATGTAGAATAACAATATTAAAGTCATCCTTCTGGACAGCATTCCAAGGCACATTGCTGTGCTTCCATGCTACTTTGCAGCTTTTATGTAAAGATGATTTCCTCTTCATCACCTTTTGTCACTTCTTAGCACTGTAAATGGGACGCTTATTTTTGCAAAAACGTTTGTGTAAAAGGCACAGAAGTTCACAAGTGCCTCATAAATGACAGTTATAATGGCAGATATGCAGGGGGAACTCCCAGCATGTCAACCGAGTTTCCTTGTATATATGTGTGTGGGTAGGGCCAGCTTGGAAAAGTTATTCAGAGGGAAAAGTTTTCACAGACACAAGACTTCGTTAAACCATATAAATAATTAGTTAAAAGTCTTGTGGCCGTGATGGAGGTTCCTAAAAATTGAGACAAAAGAAAAAACAAAGCCCAAACTCCCCAAATAATTTAGAAATTCCAGCCAGGGTTGTAAGATAACAACATTAAAACCAGTCCACAGAGATGAGAGTGAAGGAAAGTGCATGCCAAGCCTAGGACGAGAACCCTTTTGCTCTTGTGGCTGCTCTCTAAGAACCAGGAAATGAAAAAGCTGAGATTAATCAGTTTGATCAGACAGAGAAAGATGTGAATGGCTGTGAGACCACTGTGTGTTGGCTTGGGTGCTTGGCATCCATTCCAACACACAGGAGAGTGGAAATAAAAGGGAAAGAGCCTCTAAAACTCTGCTAAGACTTTGTGATTTAGTAGGTGATTCCATGGGCTGAGTATGTTGAATTTTTGTATTTATTGGAAGATATCCTTGCAAATTAACGGATATGAAATGTCTTTATACTTACCCATGTTTACTGATTATTGTGGCTGTAAATAATAGTAGGGAAATCAGAAGGGTGACTTTGCTATCTTAAGTTTTCATCTTCAGCACGAAATTATAGGTGATAGAAAGAAATATATGCTAGGAACTTAAGCATATAATGATGTTGGAATCAATGATTTCTGCCCAGCAAAATGACCTTTTATACAGCAGCCAGTGTTCTGTTTTATAAATATTTGATGAAACGCTTTAGTCTGAGCTTGTTGTTAACAAACAGGATAAACGAGTGTAAGTGTGCTGTGCTGCCTTAGGCTCTTTGAGCAGTACTGTCTGTACTGCTGGACCTTTTAAGAGGCTGGGTGAGGCTGTTGGGGGAGTTGCCATTATGGACTTGGCTTATACACCTTGCTGTTGCGGTAAAATAAGTGATACCATACATATATATGTCTCTCTGTGTGTATCTATTTCTATTTGAAAGAATTCTTGCTTTTCTGATTCTATAATGATGAAGTTAAAAATCTGTTTCTGTGTCTTCGTGCAGTGTAGGCCGTGCTCCAAGCAATGGTTGTAGAAATTCTTTCCTCTTGGTTTCTGTCTGCAAGTTCAAATGAATTCCATGATGTGATACTGTCAGCTAGTTTTGTGCTTTCATGTATTTGCTCAAAAAGAAGCGCACTTTTGATGTTGTTCTACTTATGTCTCATCAAAGGTTTTGTAGCAGCTGCATTTCATGGTTCTCTGCAAAACCACCTGGAAAACATCCATCGTCTGAAAGTGATATTCTTAAGAGTGCCTTGCAGACTCAGATTTGCAGGTTGCTGAATGCTGCTAAATTGAAAACGACCCTATTTGAAAGGAAATGGATGCCGTCAATCCTTTAAGAATATCAAAAGCTACAGTACAAACAGCTCACAAAATGTAATGGGTGTCTAGAGATCCAGCTGTAAAGCTGCAGTGCTAGTACAATCTGTTGAATTTTAGTCACGTAGAGTAGGATTTTGCATATCTCTCTTAGAATGGTTTTATAGTGAATGGCTATTTTAAACATTTACTGAATATGTGATTACTTGTGCTTTTTGAAGGAGACAAGACCTGTATTTAAAGGAATTGTAGTTAAATATTCCTGTTACCTTCATGTCTTTCCCTTTCAAGTTGGCAAAGAGAAAAGCATATGCACTGATTTACATCTGCTTATCTGAATGTAAATGCATTTAAAGGATCATTGAAAAAAGGATCATTGTTGTGTTAGAAGAGTATTTAAAATACTATGTTTTTAAAGAGTGATAAGGAATAAATTATGCATGCTCATGATGAAGTTACTCATGAAGTCCACAAGGATCTGTTCATGTGCCTGTACTGGTCTATATAATACTATATATGCATAAATTATTAATAAAAAGGGTAATTAGTACAATCAGCACCAAAATTTGTGTCCTCAATTATCTTAAACAGTGAAAACTTGATTTGACCACTGAGAGCTTGAGAAGGATCTTTTATTAGTAGATGAGGCATCAACATAATGACGATTTTTTTTTTAAAGTGCCAGGTAATGTGAAGAGGAAAACCAAATATAATTCAACAATGATCTCTGAATTGGCTATTGGTAATTAGAGGAAAAGAAAAATATCTCAGAAGTACTCTTAATGGTTTTCCAAAAGTATCATTGAAGGTTTACACTGGATTATTCCGATCAGCTACAGAAAATATTCATTTTAGTGAAATGTCTATGCTTTCTCAACAAATCCATTTGGAAAAAAATCTTGATTAAAAGTATTCTCATGTCCATCTTCTACCCTTAAAGTAAATCATCAAAGAAAGTTAAGGTACTTAAATATCCAAAACTAACTGAAAATATCAAGTACAATGAGAAGTTCTGCTCTTTTTGGTTTGTTTTGTTCTGTAGTAATCTGCTTTTCCTTTCCATCAATCATTTCTAGTGGCACTTAATGCTGTGATTCATACCATTAATTTATTCCGAGAATTACATAGAGAGTATGTAATAATTAACTACTACATCCTGTAGTATTGGTTTCACTAACTGCTACATGAAAGGACAGATATCTCCATACTGATCTGACATTTTTTACTGTTCAGGTGATATAAAGGAGCCAGATGCTGGCTGTAATTAATCAGTAGAGAATTGTTCTGTTGATGGAAAGCTCTCAGCTGGAATAAAGCACACAGAGCTGCCTTCTGCACCAAACACTTCTACCTCCCTGACATCAGAAGAGGGACAACATTTTGATCCATTAATCCAGCTGACGTGTAATGTCTTACGAAACACATGTGTTGCTAAGACATTGGGTTGATGTTGGCTTGCCCACAGAATTAAGGAGCTGTAATTATTTGCTTGTTTTTCATCTGCTGCACTGGTCAGATGAAGAATGTAGGAGACACTATTATTCTTCTGAGTAATGGTTATTCAGTTAAAAATTTGAAGTTTTAGAAAGATATGAAAAGATATTTTAAACTATTTCTCCTGGTACGTGGACAAAGATTTGTGAGGATCTCATTAGTCACAAGAAGTGCAATAAAGGAGTACTTTAAGTGCTTCCTTTTAAAAATGAAAGTTGTTTTAATTTTACACAGAATAGTGGTTAGTAAGGTGCCCTTCTCTCAGCATCACTCAAATAAGCAGCATGTATATGTTTTTTGTTGAACTGTTTCCCCTGGTTCTGCACTTACAGTACATTTTAAGAAAAGGAAGATGAATTCATACCAGAAAATAGAGTGAAAAATGAAATCTTTACTCAAAACAGAAAAGCAACACACTTGTGGAGGTGTTTTTTTTTTTAATTTTTAAAAAAGAAAAAGTGTGAGGTTTAATCCTTCTGTAGTTTTATGTAATCTTCTATTCCTTCCAAATCACAGAAAAAAGCAAATATCATACAAGACATTGCTATGGGGAGGATTTAAATGCATAGTTTATTTCACGTATTAATTGTGAAGACGTTTTAAATGAGAACTTCTCACCGTTGAGAGCCAAGAGGCAACACTCAGATTGTAGGAGCCCGCAGTTATCACTACTGAGGTGTATCAGCAGCGCCGTTCCCGCGGGTTCCTCCCTGCGCTACCCCGTGTCCTCCGCTGGGTGACACCACAGTACGCGGGAAGGTCGCGCTGCTCCTGAGATAGCAGGGGAGCGAGCAGAGGGAATGTGGGAATACTAAAAAGCATGTTTTGGAATACAGTTCTGCAATGACTTATAGAAAACGGACGTTTCTAAATGAGCCCCATCTTCCAGGTCTGAAGCTTTAAGTGGCAGCTGATATTTCTTCATTCACCTGAGAACTGAGAAATGCATGCTGATGGTTATTCTTTCTATGCTGATCTAGCACTTGAAGGCTTCCTGTCCCAGTGTAGTATCAAAGTGGATATGGATGTTCAACGGAAAGAGAAATTTCAAAGTTCTACTGTTTTTTCTTTCTTTTTTTCTTTTTTCTTTTTTTTTTTTTTTTAAAAATTATTTTATTTTAGCCCTCTGTCATTTTTTACAGAGCTCTGGTCCAGGCCCTGTATTTGCTTGCACTTTCTAAATTTGTGTTACCCATGGCTGCAGTAATTTCTACTTCACATTGTAGTGACAATGACTGAGAGCTTTGAAGTTAAGTACCTGCCACATAATCCCTGGAGCCCATTTCTTCTGGGTATGGGTTCCCAGACACACTGTAACCCTACTGGCCATATCCACATTGTTCTTTAGTATTCTCCAGAGCACCATGACAGAGAAACTCTTCTCTGCTGATTTTGTGTGTGTGTTTGGTGGTTGTTTTTTTGTTTGGGGTTTTTTTTTTCCCTCTGCATCAACACCATCAGGGTTTACAGCATCCTTATGCTGGCTACAGGAATATGCAAAAGCACCTGCCAGGTTATTCATCCACTTTAGCTCTTTGTTTGGGATTACAAGAGGTTGGTATTGCCAGTTCCTGGAGATGTGATGAAACCAAAGAGTGTCTGTGTGATTGACAGGATAGATGTGGTAATCCAGTTTGTCTTTGGGGTAACCAATGGTTCTGTCAATCAGAAGATGTATATTTGCCAAACACAGTGGAGTTCTTACAGGCCTTACAGGTAGCTTTGATTAATGTTGATATAATGAATTTCAGTTAGTCGAATCCTTCACACCTGAGAGTCCCTCCAACCAAGTGATAAAAGGCAATCTGTTTCCTGGAAGACCTCTTGGTACAGTGTCATTCTTAAGTGCCCTTTGAGGACCTTTCTGGGCAAAAGAGCCCATGCAAGGCACCAGTGTGGCTAAGAAGCTTATGACAAACATGTCCAAGGGAAGTAAAGCTTTCCATGTCTTCATATTAATACTGGTTGATTTTTTTTTTGTTTTTGTTTTGGTTTTTTTTAAGCCTCAGCTACACTTATTGCTCATTAAAGAGCTAAGTGGATGAAAATCTATGGTTTATGGTACAATTATAGAGCATTTGTGTGGTAATCTAAGACTCCATATTCAGTCCCTGACAACACAGATTCCTGACAGTTTCTGTGATTTCACTCTCACTTGCTATAAATACACAATGGAAAGATCTAAGTGTTAAAAAATGTCAAAGTGTTTCCCAGGCTGCTGCTGCGATGAACTGAATGTGCCGAAGGGGGTCATAGGTGAAAGTGGAGAATTGGATCTGCTGCTCCATAATCTTATTGCCTCATGGTTATGTTAATGGTAAATTGCTGTAATAGTGATATTGTACATGCTGATAGGGCAAACAAGTGAGAGCAGTGGAAAGAAAAACACAACTCATTTAACCATTGAGATTAAAAAAAGTATTAAAACTAAGGTTTTATTTCTTAATGTAAAACATTTTTGAACTGCCTTTGTAGTTATTTCAATTTAGTTTTATGCATTTACCCAGCTGTTAAGCAGCTCACAGATGTAGGGGCACAGCTGAGTAGCACTGTTGGTTTTACTTCTGAGGGAAGTCTATCTTAGGGCTGGTAAACTAGTAAAGCCTTTGAACTTCTAGTGCTGAACAAAGGAATCTTTTTCAGTTTGGCACAGACCACTAGCTTCATTCATAGCTTTTGCATGGAATTTCATGTTTAAAAAAATCTACAACAGGATAGACATTGCTACTAAATTCTAACATGAATTCACATAGGGAGAACACCAGATGTTCTGGTGTAGGTGTTATCCTCATCCCTCATTGTCTTTCCATTAGAAAAGAGACTGATGAAAACGGGCCAATCTCCTGTGTATTAACTTCCCTGCAGGGTCTGCCATCTTTTTCCCTCTCCATTGCAAGGACAAACCTAATGCATAGAGGTGTGGCTTCAGTCCAGTGGAATTTGTGACAGAGTTATTGTTAAGAAATGTTCAATTCTCTCTTTTACAAGTGTACATCATGTGTTTTTCGCTATATATTTTTGCAAGGATAGGAAAATACAGCTTATACAGCTTACTTGCTCAGCTCAAAATCCCTTCCCTATTCTTTGGTTGCCTTCTTGCTGCTTTTGCCGGGCAGTTTTGTTTCCTTTTGTGAACTTAATGGATTAGGAGAGAGAAAACATGGAAGAAAATATGCTTGTTCATATCAAAACATTTCTCCATGTGTTTCAGCAGTGTCCATACCAACACAATTACTCTTGTGTTTCATGAATATTCCTGTAAGAAAAAAGCAGTTTTTATCTAAGCATAGTTATTAGTTTTCCCTGTGAAAGCTTGGAATAAACTAATTAGAAATGTACAGAGTGATGTAATGGTGGTACTGTTGTGTGCCATTGGGAAGCCTTTAATGATGGGTTCCCAAGATATTCTTTGCTCTATGTGTTATGAATTGGTGTGGGTGAGAATAATTATTAGTTTCAGTGCAATCTGTCCCAGTGCCCTTTTTAACAGAAGGTTCAGGCTGCAGTGTCTAATTACTGGATAGATGGATTTATAGTGAGTTGTGGTCTACAGGGCATAACATTTAGTGCATACACCATGCCTGCTTCTGCAGCTCTGCAGCTGCATGCTTCCAGCTTTTACAGATGATAAATGCTGTCATTTCTGGTCTCTCTGAATGAATCAAAAAGGAAACAAAATCTTGCCATTAGTCCCATCACTTGCTTGTATTTTCTGTCTCTTGTATTTAACTACACTGGAATTATTTGAGGCACCTTTCTTTTTGCAAATACTTTTCTGCCTGAAGTTGGGTGTCCCACAAGACACATTTAATGCAGAAACTGTCAGTTGTAGCCTACCTTGTTATATTAGTTATACTTGAGGGTTTTAATAGGGCTGTGTTAATTAATGTACCATTTTGTTATCTCACCAAGGGTGTGTTACAATATTTAATTTCATTGTGTAGTCAATATTTTCTAAATATGTGGAAATACATCTGAAGAACATTTTATTTTTAATTTCTGTTTTTCAGATAGGAAAGCTGAAGCATAAAACCAGAAAGGTTCACTCAGTGTCCACGAAAAGGCTGTTGTCCAGCTAGAAATAACCCCACTTCTGGTTTCTTAGGCTCCTACTTTGGTATTCATTACTGATCCATATCATGTCCTACTTGAAATAAAAGGGAATCAGTACTTTCTCTTCTTCTATGTTTGTTTAAATGGAAAAATATTGCTCCTATTCCCTGTGTTAAATACAGAGGAATGTAAGTTACTGAATCCACAATATGAAGACTGAATTCTCTCCTTGCTTGCAATGAATTACTTTCTGTTTGTTTGATTTGGGTTTTTTTGGTTTGTTTTTTTTTTTTTTTTTTTTTTTTTTTGTTCTGTTAAGTTACAATTAGGAAAATGTATTATTTCTACTCAATGCTGATTTTGGTCTTGACATCATGCAAAATCTCAAGTTCCCATTCCCTCTGCTGGGAAGCTTAGAGCGCAGAGGAGGGAGAGACTTTAAGAAACTTTTTGATTAGGTGGTGGTTTATCATAGTAGGAGTACAAGTGTTTTTCTTGTGTTTCCCATGTATTATTAAAAGGTAAATACAAATAATTTTATTTTTTAATTGGATGGAATGTGTTGCACTGATACTCCACAGATGAAACTGTTTCAATAAAACTCATTCTACTACAGAAAATCATGCCCGGATTTAGACAAAGAAATGCTCTTTTTTTTTCTTTTTTTTTTTTTTTTTGGACATTCCTGTTGCTTTATTTTGAGTACTATTTAGAGTACTAGAAAGGGTGAAAAAATGTCTAAGTGGTATATTTCGGGAAGTGATCAAAAGAATGAAATGAGTGTGCTGTAAAGAATCCATGATACTTGCATTGGAAGGCAGCCTCTTGGGAGCTGCAATCTGCTCCTGAAGCACATTGCTTTTAAAGGAACACTCACTGCTTTACAGGATGTCTTGGCTCATTAGCATTTATTTCTGTGACTGCATCATGGCAATCCTGAACCATCCTGTCGATGTGCCTCTTGCCTGGGCTGTTTGATTTGGGACATTGATCCTTAGGAGCCCACTTGGATAAAGAAATACTGTCCATTTCCTTTCAAGAAAGGGCACTATCGAAAGTAAACGTGGGCACATGCAGGCTTGGCTGTCTTTGTGTTTGCTTTCTTCTTCAGGCAAACAGATGATCTGGGTTTGAATTCCACAGTTCTGATGCTATCGAGCTTCTTGAATTATTCTGCTTCTTATATTCTCTGCATATGACTTTGCCTCTTCTTACATTCAGTTTTGACCTGTACTTTTTGTATGTTATGCATAGACAAATTACACCTGTGTTAAAGAAGTTAATTTTAGTTTTCATAAATACGCCAGATAATTTTTAATATAAGCCAGGTCATGATTTGTTACCAAAAAATTATGAAATTGGAGGCAAGAAAAGATCCTTCCATTGTGAAATTGGCACTAATGATTATGTTTGGTTAAGAGGAGTGGTCCACAGGAATGTGTTGGTATTAAGATAGACCACAACATGAAACAGTGCAGTGCAACATGTGTTAAAAATATGCTTCAAAGAGAATTACTACAATTTGATTTAATTGTATTCATAATAAGCATTTACACAGCTTCCTGGTTGTAACTAATTAGGCAACATGGAGCCCAAGCACATTCTTACTAAAGACAAGGACAATTGTGGTACATATATGCACATACATAGGAGATATGGAATACAACCATCTACTCCCTGTGGTACAAATAGCTTTCTTTTGGTTAAAAAAATGACCTTACCAAAAAGGCTTAGTGTACAAATATATATACATATAAGCATACACATATATGGCTATATATATATATTCATTAAAAAGAATTCTGCATCAAATAATTCCTATTTGTATTTCACTGTTGATTAATGTGAAATGCTTGTGTTAGCATTGAAACAGCTTCTTCCTCAAGTTTTTTAGTGTATTTCCACGTCTTTATGATGTTCCTATAAGGTTTTTGAGGTTACAGGAGACTGTCATATTAGATCTTCACTTTCTGAAAGCACAGTGAAGTCAGCTGCTAGTTTTTATTCATTATTTAATTAATATTCATTAATGTTTCATTCATTATTTCCTCAATATTTCAGCTTTCTCAGCTTGTAGCTCAAACTTCTGAGACAGCTTTGTTTGCAACTCCAGCAAGTTCTTCAACAGCTGCTGCTGGTTAGTCAGCATTTTATAGATGATTGTCATTGTATAGTATGGCAGTAAAAATGTTGTACTGAATAATGTCATAATATTCAATAGACTTAGAACTTTTGCAAGTAACATAAACCTTAAAATGATTCCTAAAATAAGGCTCTTTCTAAATATCTTTTTGTCTGTTATACCTAGAAAATATATACATAATATTTTCTGAGGCTTCTTTTAAAAATTCCCGTAGTCAACAGCCAAAAGCGTGTTTTCCAGTTCTGCTTTGCTGGGTTTGGAAGCTGCTCTGTGTTGAGGTGAGAATGCTTTCATTTTCAGCTTTTATCATGGGGAAGGGTTTTGTTTTATGAGAAGGTTTATGTGTGTGTGGTGCTTTTGCAACGAGCTGTGAAAGTAACTCTGAAATTTCTCTAATAGACCATTCCCCAATCTTAGGATCCAAGCTGACAACACCTTGGCCCTGGTCCTGAGCTGCACTGCAGGCTCTTTGCACCATGCCAGCAGTGCAAGGTGACTCCAAAGCCAGTTTAATTGGCCGTGGAGGGATGTGCTCAACATAAGGATTCTCCCTGGAGGCCGTACAGTGAGTGGTTGGGTTGTTCTCAGGGAGCTGCCGAGCTGAGTAGCGCAGAAGCCTTTGGGAACATTGGCAGCCCGTGTAAATCCGATTAGACTTTGGAGAGCTATGATTTATGGGAAAAGACCACACCAATAAATGTGCAGCCACTTCTCAGCCAGGGTTTGTGGAGAAGTGTTTACAGGGGACTCATGTGGTACACAGAATGCTTTGAGGTTTTGTTGTATATGCAATCTATACTACGTTAAAGACATGGTACTTTCAATTAAAATTTTAGGACAAATAATTTAATAATGTGTTTCTGGTTTTTTTGGCTGCATATTTATCATTGTGATAGAAATATCACAGTCTGTGACTTTAACTTCAGGACTATTCATGCTGTACAACCTTGTTCCACTGGAGAGGGTTAATAGGAGATGAAGAACAAGGGATGTACAGTTAAGATATTTGCATGAAATTGTTAGGGGAGTCGTGGGAAGCATTTTAATTTTCTAATTTTTCATAAATTATTCATTTTTTAAAAATAGTATTACAAATTTGAACACAGCTAAATGGTACCAGGCTTTACCATACATCACAGCTTTTACAATCACAATAGCAAATGGGCCTTTTCAGATCCTTATGTTTTCTTCAGCCATTTCTTCACTGAGAAAGAGGGTAAAGGGAAATGTTATTTAAGTTTCTCTCTTGTCTTTCTCCTCCTCCTACCTAGAAAATTATGGCACTGAGTCAGGTGGGTAATGCAGAATAAAAAGAATAGCTTCTGTTTACATTCTTGTATCTAGTTTTCAGAGCTCTTTTTATATTTCAGAATTATTTTCTTTGATAGTTCTGAGTGTATATTTTACATACTGCTCACACAGCATTTACTGATGATTCAATATCATTTATCTGAGATTACTTTCCTGGGACTTTTTTTTTTTCTTTTTAAGATTCAAATCCTCACAAGAATTTAATTATTTCATCACGTTCCTCAATGTGTGCAAAAGTAACAGGGCTACATACATAACATGTAAAAGGCTATGTACATCCTTTACATGTCATAGAATTTGAATGGATGAAGTATCAGAACTGAATGAGTTGCCAGCTTCCCCACTACTGTGTCAAAATAGTGACAATGGAATTGTTGGAATGGTCACAGCAGGCCACTGTTTCAACTGCTTTTACAGGAGTGTCAAATACTGAGTTGTTGGTATCGATCCACACCGTGCAAACAGGTCAAATCCTTTGGATTACCAAACCCACTTTGGAACAGGCAAATTACATGTTTGTTTTAGCAGAAAGAGCAAGGACTTAAATAGGCTCAGAGAGTTACCCTGGGATAGGAGCATCCACACAGTGACAGGTATATTGGCAAGCCAGTGTTAAAGCCTTGAATATAACTTTAGTTTTACTTTACACTCCTGCCCACAAGAGATACAAAGGCAGACATGAGGTGGAGATGAGGGTGATATCTAAAGAAGCACGTTCATAAAGGGGGAACCCTTTATGAGAGCCTCTTTTATTTATATAACACAGGATGTAAACTTTCAGAGCCAAGACACAGATCTTTGCTTTGTGTTTTTCTGAAGTACCCTATCAAAAATTTTGTTTCAGAACCCTGTGCTTCAACTGTATGTTTGCAACTAGATTTTGGAATTTTAAAATTTGAGTGATACAACCTGAGAGGTTATTTCTGCGATTGCTGTCATGGCACTAATATCCTTTGGTATTTCTGCCATTGCCATAGGTTTCTTAAGCAGTCTTGTTCTGCCAAAAATAGTTATGTAGAAGTTTCTCTGATATATGTATTTACCATATATTTACCATGAGCCTTATTTGATAGTCCAGTTCAGAAAAAGCATTTGTCTCCTGGACATAAAATAAATGATGGTAGCAATGGTGCTTAGCATTATGAGGATAAAAAATGGTCTCCGGCTAAAGTGTCCCATTCAAGCAGCTTGACTAGCATTTCATGTCTCATCTCAAATGCTGATTGGACTTCAAATTGGAGCAAATAGTCCAGCAAAACAGTGTAATGTCACCTGAAAAATATGCCCCTGCAACATTTCCCAGTGGGGAATGCAGCTATGCATGGCATGCGAAATTAAAGGTATGTCACATCCTGGCATATCAGCTGTGTCATTTCCCCCACACTGTAGCGTTGCAGACTGGAGGTGACATGCCACAGTTGAAAAGCCAGCATATGACAAGCTCTTCATTTAAACGAGCGTGCCAGATGCTGGGAAATTCTGCAGTCTCCACTGATGTTTTGTATAATCAGTTCCTGTGCCGTTGTGCTCTCTCAAATGTGGTGGTTTGAAACACCATTTAGGCAGAATGATGATTCTCTATACTTTAGGTGTGCATCTCAAATAAAAAAGTGACAATAACCCTTTCCCCGACTATCCTTCCTCTACATCTGTAAATCATTTAAATCTAACCATTTATTTCAGAACTCCACGTTTGCCAAGGAATATCAGAAATCCACATAATGTCCCAAGTGCCAGATTTTGTATCTGGATCTTGATTTAGATGAATAATGTGTAAAAGTTCATGAGGTGTGAAACTGCATATAGATAGCTCCTCACTGGTTTATGCACATGAGGACACTAAGGTTTCTTCCAAGGTCAGTTCAATTTATGCTCACCAAATCCTATCAGAAATGTCACTTGCTTTCAGACATAGCAAATGACTAAGCATTTTATTAATGTTAATTTACTGTCCCACCATACTCACTTTTGAAACCCCCATATTAAAATACAATGGATGTGAACACTCATACTGTCTTAAAGATGTCAAGATACACTGTTAATGTAATTTAAAAGTAAGGACTGCTACCTACTGGGACAATCTTAATCATCTTAATCTTCTATATGCTTAAGAGCTATCAGCTAGATTTAATATTAAGTTTGGTTCTAAGACTGGTTTAAAAAATAATCAGAATGGCTACAGACATACCTGTGCATTTTTTTTAGTAGTTTTTTTCAAATATACTCATATGTTCTTTATTTGGACTCATCCATGCCATTATTGGAAATCATGTTTATAACAAAATGTATTTTATTTTCTTGTTCAAAACAATTAGTTGACCACATAAATTGGCAAGTGAAATTTTTCACTAAAACCATATTGCAGTTAGTAGCACCATCAGACCTAGTACCTGTGACTGGTGGATAACTGCAGGCTGTTCTTAATGCCACAACCAGGAGTTGTTTTTAAAGCATGCAGCTAAATTCTAAAGAACTTAATGTCTGGATTTTATTAAATTGGTTTGGATAAAAGAAGTGTATTACAGAAAGTGAAAGCTGTCCAAAAGGTGTGATCAGTGAGATCACATACAATGAGACACATAAAGGTACCTGTTGGAATGGTCTAAGGAGAAGAACTCATACCCTTTCTTTATTTTTGATTTATTATTTATTTTTATAGTTCATTGATTCAAGCGTATTCCAGAAACAGAAGCTTATTTACATTTGAAAAATGTTGAGCTATTCAGTGCAAAATGATGCTTGTGTTTGTGTGCTTTGTGCCATAATGGCTTCCACATTTAAGTTTTACATCCCTTGCTGATAACTCCTCAAAAAGTGTAAGGATTAGCATGAGTAATAAAGATTTATGTCTACCTTGATCCAGGAATGTTCCTTTGTGGAAAAGGGTAAGACATGTCATGTCTTACTTTCCAGCAAAGCTGTACAGGGAAGATTTCTCTGTAACCAGTCAGGTCTGTGTGTCACTGAATCTGAATCCTACCAGAATCCTAAAATGATGCTCTTAATCTTTAGTCACCATTCTTCTTTGTGACTGCTAGTAAGTTGTGAAATTGAGTATTAGTCTTTGCTGCTTTTCCTTTTTTTTTTTTTTTTTTCTCTTCATAATCTCTCAGAAGCTGTGGATGAGAACAAGTGCTTCTGAAATGTTGTTTTGGAGAATAGGACATGAGGATTTAATCGGTAGCTGGTGCAACATAACAAAGGACCAAACGAGGCATTCTTTGTCTTACATTGACTAAAAAATAAGTTGCTACATACTGTATTATTTCTGCACTGGAATTTCTGTAGGCACTTAGTTTCAAGTAAGTTGTGCAAGAACGTTTACTTTGAAGTCCAAACGCTGTTGACGATGCGATAATGAGTAATATTGCAGTGTTTCAACTTTAACCTAAGACAAAAATCATAAACACCGTGGGTGGACAAACTTAGTTCATTTGTAGTGTGATTTGGATAGCCAAGAACACTGAGTTGTGTAAGTTCCTAGAAGTCATAAAGCAAAACTGCCTTGAGAGAACTTCCCTCCAGATTTCACATTTTGGTGTTACAGTCGTTGCTGTGGCTCATCTCTAACGTGCAATCATTTTGAGTGATGTACTTCAGGCACACTTTAAAACAGGAAGTTCTTCACGTATTGATGATCCTGATTTAGAGATTTACCTACGGATTCTTTGTTTGTTTGTTTGTTTTTTCTTTTTTTCCCTGTCTCACTCAAAGTGTTTGTATTTGCTAAGCACAAATATACTATATCTTTAGCCATAAGATGAAAAATGTACGTATGTTGTTTCCTGAGATGTTCACATCTTTCTTGTGCATTTACTGGAGGGGAGAAAAGTTGGCTAGAATTTTAAGAAATATTTATTTATGTGAGTTGGAATGTTGCTAGCTGCACAAAGAAAGACTATGCTTTTAGCTTATAAGAGGCATTTTTAATGCCAACTTTAATCAAGGCTTGAAAATTATGCCACAGTACTAAGGAACATGAGATTCTGATAAGAGTGAAAATTTTTATAATGCTAGAATAATTCCTTAAACTCTTTCTTCAGTATTTGAATAATTAGTAAAACATATATTGCAAAATAAACATCAGTGTCGCCCATTTGAAAATCACAGGTAAGAAATGTCTTCAAATTCTTGCAGAAGTAAAGCATAATTCTTGGGATGAGAAAATACATATATGTTAACTTTATATGCAGCATTAGTCTTTGAATTATCTTGATGGAAAATTTTTTAAAATATGAAATATTTGCAGTGATAGAAAAAATTTGCTAAGATTTTTCTTAAGCAGGATTTATTTTTTTCCCACATAAAGTACACAGGGCAAATGGGATACAGTGGAAGAACTGATGATAAAGGGTTTTTTGTTTCCTTCAAGTTATTGACAGCTTTTATTACAGCTTTCTACCACTACATGAGTGTGTAGTATTTTTCTCTTTCTTCTTGCTCCTGTCACAGCTTTTAAGCTATTTTCCTTTGTGTAGTGTGTGATTCCACTACTCTTCTATTAAGATGGAAAGTCCTTGCAAGGGAAGCAGGGTTGCCATTACAAATGACACCAGAATTTCTTTAAATGCTTCTGCCAGTAATATAAAAAATATTTGGTATAAAAGAGTGTATTTTGGCAAAGAATTCTCTTGGAAGTTCATCTGCTCTCCAGTTCAAATATATTCTTACCTTCTTTTCTTATTTAAAGATTAACTATAGCTTGCCTTTCTTTAGACCTGATATGAACTGGACAAAGGTAACATTGCATCTTGTTGTTGACAGTGTGGATTTTAAAAAAATCATACTCTGCCTGAAATCTTTAAGAGTTTATTGAGCATGGAGGATTTTTAAATCTTTCCTTGACTTGTGTGTCTAAGCACCAATAATATATTTAATGAAGACTTCCACCTGCTTTGTACTGATGACTGGGAAGTGAATGTAGGTTTTTTCCATCATGAAATGGATAACAAGTCCTTCCTCCTTGCTGTCCTCTGCAAGTCCTAAGCTCCTGTGTCAAGAAGTCCTTTCTGCTGCGAGAAATGTATTAGGTTCCATATTTTAGTACAGAACATTAAACACACAATCTGCACTAGTTTGTATCCATGTATTTGCATGTAGACTCTTCTCTAGGTTTGATTTTTTTTTTTAGCAAGACTTCAGAAGCAAAGAAAAGATTATACATAGAAAATACTCCCTGAATTTTAAGTTACTTTAATGGCTCTTGAAAGAAAGATTTGAAAGGTTAATGAGGATTCTGTGAATATTCAGAGTGATCGCCATTAAAAAGGTGACAACTGATGTGGTAATTATATCTTTTTATGGAAAAATTCTCTGTTTTTCTGATCTTTACAGAATTCATAGTGTATTTGAGCCCCAGCTCAAGAAGGTTTTAAAAGCTGAGGTCCCATTACTTCAGACTGGTGAATATCTTATTGCTGTTGTTGACTCTTTAGTCCTGTTGTCTCCAATGGTTACATTTTTCAATTTTCCCAGCAATGGAAAAAGATACTATTGTTTTAGTCTTTAATAATTGTCAGCAACCTGTGTAAACTGGGAATATGCTAATTTGATGTGTATTTTGGGCATATTCAGACAACTCTGTGAGTTTTGGAGGCTGTGGGAAAACAGAAATAGTGTAAAAATGTAGAGATGTAAAGTGTTGTGAGCACAACACATGGAGATTTCCCTCTTTTATTTTTTCTTTTTTTACTCCAAAATATGTTTTCCTATACAGGTTGTAAAATACTGGAATGCATTTACTGTTTATCTCTTCAGTATTCGGCTGCATTTTTCTCCTTACAGTTGTGAAACAGTCACATACTGAAACCTTGCCAAACAGCATAGGGAGGTTGTTAGAAAATGGAGGTTCTTTACATAAGTAACAAATCTAGATGAATACATAATTAATTAAAATTGTATGAGAAGCTACATCCTCTGTAAATCTACAATATATTATTCATGTTTCTTTGCCTTTTCATTAGTTAACCTATTATTATAATTATCGCTCATCTTTTGTGGCAAGCTTTTTAGTTCAGAAATAATTGCTCTAAAAATAATCCACTCCCCTAAAATTTTCAGATCATCTAAGGTGAGTTCTTTTGTGGTGATGCAACCTGATACACCTTGGTGAAATTTTGTAGATGTGGCATTTTATACGTTAGGGAAAAATGGGCTGACTGCATGAGAAAAGGAGTGGTGAGTCAGGAGAGGGAGGTATGAGTGACCTTTTCCTTTTTTGTTCTTTGTGTACATCTTAGACTTGTGATACAGAGTCATCATTTTCAGAGTAGAATAAAATTCTGGGCTAATTAATTCAGTATAATGTATAAATGCTTTATGAAGTTAATAGTAGATAATTATTTTAATAATTGGGATGTAAGATCAACTGTATTCACATTATAAAAAAGTAATATTCACAAGTCACATAAACATTCTTCTTAGGGTCTGTCAATCAACCATCCTACAGTTTTTGGCCAAAAAGCTGTCTGATGTGCTTTGATGTGGGAGTTTGTGTAGTATCCAAATGTTCAAAACTAAACCTAAGTGATGCAAAACATAGTCTGCATTTCCTTTTCAGTATTTTTTCTTTGTGGTGATATAAATTTGTGTCCTCAAAAATAATTATGACACCCCAGAATGGATTTAGAGATGTAAAAGCTCTAAATTAAAACTACTTATAGAAAGGGACTGAAGACTGGATATACTTTTCTCCCGTGTTAATGGTTTCAGAAATGTGTGTGTGTGAATCAGCCCCAGCCTGAGAGGTCAGCTTTGCAAAATTCCCACCGTCCTTCCCAAACATTTGGAGTACTTGTGACAACAGGAGTCGTTTACGTGACAAAACATTAGAAGGAAATTATTTTTGATCATACAGCCTGATATTTTTGTGCATAAGGAATAACCCTGGTGAGTGGTGATGCCTGTCGCCCAGGCATCCTCATCTGTTGCTGAAGCTTCAGAAAGGAAACACTGTGGCAGGACCTGTGTTAGGTGTAGCCTTGAGAAATACTATTTAAGATCCAGTGTGCGCTGTTTGCCCTGTGGGAGGGGATGTTATCCAAGTTCCTCTTTTACTAATAAAATGTTATATGAGACAGTGTGACAATCTTAGATAAATGAAGGTCTTTTACGTTTACAACTCTCTCATATCCAACAGGTCACAATTTCCCTCCAGAGGAGGTAGCATGGCCAACGCCTGGTCTTGTATCAAAGGTGCCATCAACAAGCTATTTGTCCAGTTCTGAGATTAATAATTCTATCATGTCTGTGCTAGCTTTTATGTTCAGCCAAAAATTAAGGCACTTATCCTTTTTCAGATGTCCCTGAAAAGATCAGCAGATGACAAGTTCTGATTGCAGCTCTTGTTCATCTGGTCTTATTTTCTAGAATAGGGCAGGACACTTCCCATATGTCCTGTCACAGTAGCTCCCAGTCTGTTGGCCTGCACACACAAATGCCATATAGCAGGGTAAGTGATTTAATGCAAGTAGTGAAAATGCCTCTCTGATTTACTTTTATATCAATCATTCAGGGTTCAAACACCTCAATGAAAATTGCAAAGTTTTTAAAAATTCCTCTGTGTGATGACTAAAATGGTGGAATAGTTTAGTTACAGAGAATGAATTCCCTGGTAGTTTCAGGAGTACTTGCCTTGATAAATCTTGCATATTTAACATTAGGAATAACTTAGAGAGGGAGTTGTGTATGACCAAGTCAATCTGTAGAAAAAGTACAAGATGTGAAGTATTAGACTGCTCAAGGTAAATTTATGAAGCCTTTCATCTGTCTGTGTTTCAGCAGGAGTCCATAGGGGTAGTTTTTCTGTAGCATGCATTAAATGCATTTTTGGTCTTCTCATTCAGACACAACTTGCTGCATAAAAGAAGAAATAAACAACAGGGTGAGAAAGAGCAAATGTTGATAGGTGATGTTGATGTACTATTCCCTTGCTTAGGGACAAAGAGCAAAAGTAAGGAAATGAAAGTTGTCATTTAGGATGTCTTGGGAAAAAATGAAGCATTTCATGTTCACCCAGTCAGAGACTCATCTCCAATACTATTTTTCAGTGTGTGAAAGGTGCTCGGAGGCCTATTCCTGTGAAATGCACTTGCTTTTACTATTCACTAGTGAAGAGGCAGGTAATGAGAAGAAAGTTTGGAATAATTAAATGAACTGCAGCCCCTTGTTCCCTTATCCATTAAGGAAAGAGGATTACAGGAAGCAGCTATGGTGAATAATAACTCCGGAAAACTAAAAAGAGAGCTGACATTAGTGATAATGCACTTTCTGCCTCTAGAAGGTAATATCTCTGCAAAGCAAACAATTTGAAATACACTCAAAATACAGAGAGTAAAAATGCTGGATGGCAGACCAAAGCAAAATAAGAGTTTGAAATGCAGTCAGAGGGAGTAGGAAAAGGCATCAGTTGGTATATAAGTGCTACTGGGATTTACATATAACATTAAAAAGTTTGGGAAAGCCAAATTAACCCAGCGCATATGACAAAATCACTGGAAACAGTTTACAGAAGACAGTGACATAGCTATTGATTCCAAAGAATGCCTCATCAAAGTTGAGAGTATTGGAAATTGAATTGGAACATGTCATTGCGTGCTGGATTTTGGCCTCTGTTGAGTTGCTTGGGGTTTATGGTCACTCCTGAGCTTACATATAGGTCAGGTTAAATTTTGTTGCACCTGCTTCTGTTACAAGTGAAGAGTGACAGAATGGCTGCCTGCAAATGACCAAAAGGACACATGTAAAAGGTCTACTGAAGGAAAGCAGGCTTTGCTGAATATATTTATGTTCTGAATGTGAAGATTATGTGATTTTCCCCCTTAACCCCTGCTTCTGGGCTGTGGATTGTTGATATTACAGTGATTTTAAACAGGACTATGAAGATGACTAAAAAAATACCTTAGAAAATAACACTTAGGTTCTTCAAAGTGTATTTTTACTTAATAGTTGCATCTTCTAATTAATTGTAAATCTAGCTTAAAAATAATTCACATCAGCACTCTCTGCCTGGTAATTTATTCATATTGGTTTCTCATTTTTTTCAAAATACTCCAAATGGAGAAAGGGGATTGTTATCACAATGTTGCCTATATGCTGTTAGTCACTTATCAAGCCACCATAAGGCTATATTGTTTAAAAAACTCATGGAATTCCAAATTCCTGGGGATGCAGTTGGTACACATAGAGGTGTGTATGTTTATGTACCCCTATGCACCTGCACACAGGACAGACTGAGACATCCAAGGTAGCATTTGAAATATGTCTGAATAAGTTATTAGATCTTTCAAACACTATAGCTACTTTGTTCTGATGAGCTTGGATGTTTGATTTAGAAAGAACTGCTCAATTTGTCATATTGATATAGTAATTTTCCTTTTAAGTGTGTGTTTTATATCCATAGGGAAATATGTGAAATTGCCAAGGCAACCATGACTTTTCTTGAAGTTTTAGGATAATGAAATACCTACAATTCAAAATATGTGGCTCAATATGGGGTGAAAAGAATTCTGTCTAGGGTCCTTTTGACAAAGTCAGGATAAATGCCATCCAGTATCCCATGGAAGGTTGTGATTAGATATATACTGACTACCTCATAGGATCTCTTGTCAGGCAGGTGAAGGTGTTACTGGGAATGTGCTTCAATGTAGTCCTTTGGTAGAGTCTGCCAGGGTTTGCTTCCTCTCAACTAATCTAATTTTCTCCTAGTTCATTCTATCACAGCCAGGACAAATGTGGTCATCCTTACCAGTCAGAGCAGCCCCAAGCTCTGCTGTGGTGCTTTGCAATGGTGCAGACTTGCCATGAGGAGCACCTGGGGATTTCCTTTGCAAGCTTGGATTGCACACATGGAAAGCCCTTTGATACATGGTGGTGTTCTGTTGCTGCTAGGGAAAAAGTAAAGACAATGCTAAAGGTACCTGGGCAGCAAAGATGGAAAGCTGGAAATTGTGAACCTTAAACGTGTCCTGTCATGGGAGCTGTAAGTCAGTCTCCAGCTCTCCTTGGCTGGGGGTTGTGATGCAAATGTGTTTGTGAATTCAGGGACACGCTGCTACCAATAAACGTAACCTCAACTGCTGCAGTAGATCTTCCTGATACTAATGCCACAGAGATGATGAGACCTTCCAGACTTCATAATATTTGGTTTCCCCAAACCAAATAAAGATTAGCCATGCACCATTTACATAAGGATGTATGAAGCAAAACAGGAGGCATAACTACACTCACATATTCAGTCTAAAAAACATAGACATGGAAATTTTTAATTTAAATGTTTTGGCAAATGATCACAAAAAAAAATATTCAGTAGAAGCAAAAACTCCGGTTAGAAAAACTAATATTTTATATATTATAAACATTTGCTTTAATTTTTTTGTGGTTTTAACAGAAAATATTGTTGTAGGGCCATTGCCTAAATATATATCATATAGCTTTATACTAATGAGAGCATATATGAGTGACTCTGTTCTCATTACCTTCTGCTTCTTCATGCAGTAATATTGCAAGTTGGAGCTGTAGATCCAAGCTGGGTTTCTTAATACTAATATGAGTACTCTCAGTATATAGTTGTATATACAATGTCAGTTGTACTTAGACCCAAGTAAGGTGGGATTCTATGATCTAGAAAAAGGTAATTATTTTAGTGAAAAATTTAGAAGGTTGTCTTGAGCTGAAATGAATTCTTTTTGAGAAGACAGAAATCTTTATCTAATTCTTTTCAATTACCTTAGTTCTGTACAAGTTAGAAACTAATTTACTGTTTTGTTCAAATTTTAAAACCGCAGTAGAGCTGTTTCCTTGCTTTTTTTCCTGTTCTTTCTTTTGAAGGGTGGAAATCTTTTTGGCTGCTGCTAAGCAATGAATGACACTGATAAAACTTGGCTATTTTCAATAAAGTAGAACAAGGTCAATTTGAATAAAGAATATGTTATGCTAGTCAAAGTGCTTGAGCATAGAGGAAAAGGGAAAAGGAAAGAGATGGGATGGTGGAAGGAATTCAGATACTTTGTTTTCGGGGGAAGTTCAATAACTCTGCAAGTCTAAAATTAGAAATGTGTGCTATATTGAGAAATTAGCAGTAAGAAAGGTGGGCAATCTAACAAAACCATAATAAAATGGCTTTTCAAGGTTAGATGTCTCGATTTAATGCTGCTTGAAATATCTTTAAAGTACTTAAGTGAAACTGTGTGCAAATCTGAAATCACTTCACTATAGTGAATGTTTTACAGTGAAATAGAAGGTAAGTCAGTGGGAGAAAGCACATCACAAGAACGTGTATAGATCCTAGTAATGGATTTTTGAGGCTGGAATGTGTAGTAAGTACTGGAAGGACTTGATAAAAGGAACTTTGTCAATAAATGTTCTCAGTTTCAAGCTGGTTTTGCATGACTAGCTCCAATGGCTATTACACTCAAACAGTTTCAGATGTTTTGGACTGAACCTGAAATACACTGATGCAGCACTTAGCTGAATTCTGTCACAGGTGTTCATGCCTTTAAAGGCAGACCTTTACCAAACAGCTTCACTCCTGGGTCAGACACTCACTCTCCTTGTGTTTGTACAAAAGCTTAATGCTGTTTATTGCAAGTGTGTTTTATTGTAATATAAAAATGAAATAGTATTTTGCACTGCCATAGGATTGTGCTCCCAAGAAACTTCGTAGCAATGTATTAAAATCAGGATAAGGCCATCTAAGTGATTTGTTTTTGATGCATTACTTCACTGAAGACAATGCCCTACAACTTTCCTAAGGTAATCTTGGTTTGCAACAGCATAGGGGATTAGTAGTAAAACCTACCAGTGTCCATTTTGCTGTGGTTTAACTAAGGGTTTAAGTTGTAAGTGCAAAAAATAAGTGAAATTAGTATAAAATATACTTTTATTATATTTAACCAGCATTATCAGTTGTTCTGTGCTGCTCATCAGGAGTATTTTGTCATGTCTTCTGAGTCTAGAGTTTGTAGAAATTATGAAATAAAAGCTGCAATGACTTTTAAGGTCTTGTTGAATCTATTCCCATTTATGTTCTCTCTTTAAGAGTTAGATTTGAGATACAAATGCAAAGGCTCTTGCTGCTATGCCTGACCAGATGCTGAAAGCAAACTAGAATTACAACTCATTAAAAAGAATGAAGGGATTCCAGGATCTTCCCCCAAAATGGGAATTACTGGACAGGAGGAGAAAGAAGCATGAGAGATTCACTTCATTAACTTCTCTCTTTGCCTTCTCTCCTACAACATTTGGTAGGTGGAGGCTTCTAACACTGGTTCCTCTCCTGAGGAACCAAAGACTGCATAACCTTGTGTAAGAAACTGAGAGTGTAGCATGTGTACCCCTTTCATCTGGCTCAGAGCAATCTCACTCATCTCACTGTCTCTCTCTCTCTGCTTTGGTCAAATCTTTTATCAGTGTTTTTATCAAAGTACTTGAATACCATCTTTTTACAAATATTTTCCAAGGATGGGTTTAAATTAGAGCCACTGATATTATAAGTCTCTTGTGTTTCATGAAGTGGGTGAGACTCACTGTGATTTAATCAGGTTTTTCTTTCCTAATGCATCAGTTTGCACAGAGATAGTTCCCATCTGTGCATCTTTTCTTTTTGCCTTAGGGAATTTAGCAGGAAACCTCGTGCACATTCAAACAGCACAGCAGAGTTTAGTGATTTGTATTCTGGTCACATCATAAATAATCCTCTGAATGCTTGTTCCAATATATAGTAAACACATTTGGGAAAAATACACACAACTGCATTGAGTGGAGTTGATTTGGGATCACTAGAGTACTATTAAACCAGCATGTTTGTAGCTTCCTTCTTATTCTTAAAATTATGTCATTAGCTTATAGCCATGTGGGAGAGGGAGACTTTTAAAACTACCTGATACATAATAATAAACTCCAATATTTCTTTTCATTGAATAGACTTTTCCTTTTCTGGATAATGTAAATTAATTTTATTTCTTACCTTTGTGCCTTGCAAGCACATACAGAAGCCATAAACTGAAATGCCGAAGCAGAATCAAATGCTTGAACATATTTAGAAAAAAATGAAAAGAACCAGAACCCAAGAGCTGAACAGTGAAAGTCTCAGTACCTTTGAAAAACAAGGCTGTATACAAACAATTTAAAATTTGTTTTCAGTGGGCTTATTTACAGGAAGTTTTGTTTTTATGTCAAACACATTAGCAGTTGCTCCATGAGCTCAGCAAAAAGGAAAGTAAGTCAGAGGTGACTAAATGAAGATTCCTTATGCTATCATGGATCCCACAAGCTAAGTACTAAGGATAGAATTATGCAAGGTTTAAGGTAACACACCCATGTAAGCTTGGACTTAGGCAACTTGTGAAGTTGCTTAATATGCATGTTGCACAGCAAAGTTTTTTTTTTCAAATCAGGAGACCTGAACACTGCTGAAATACTAGGATGTCTTACTGTGTGCTTAGACATGGGATTCAGTGCTGGTGTAAAGGAATAATGGCTTCAGATCTTTTAATAAGAACACATGCAACTGAAAAATATTTACAATTTACTCAGTTTATTTGGACCCAATTTGTATCTAGTGTGCATTTTTAGCATATCCTATTGTCAGCATCATGTGTTAAGATAATTCACATTCTTGACCTTAGATTACTCATGTCCATGGCAGTAGTGCCTAGGGACCAAGATAAATCGGTGGTAATGGTGGAGATAACATATTTTGATATTTTATCACACATAACAGTTGTCTGCCCCCAGAGTACCTCATCTGGCTCTTCTGCTAGATGTAAATATTTTTTTAGGCTGTAAAGAAATGGGAATGATCTAGTTCTGTAGGACAGTCAAATTGCACCTCTCTAGAGTAATAAATTACTATTACAAACAAAATCATTACCTAAAGAACAAATAATAATAAGAAAGTTTTTTTCAACAATAAAAATTCTTTGTTGTTGTAGATCATGGATCCAGTAATTCCTGAAAGTTAATGTGTTATTTCTTAAGCACCCATAATAGTAGATTCATTTAATAAGGAGAAAATTGAATTCAAGTTCACCTTAGAGAAAAAAAAATTCCAGAGATGAATTTGTAGTAAATAACTAAACAAGTAAAAGGTAGTAAATCTTTTAACGAATTCCATGTGGTTTCACAAACACCACCACTCACAGGTGGTCCTCGTTACCTCATTATCCTTCCCAGCTGGAACCAATTAACACAACAGGTTCAGGTGCTTCAGGGACAACAGCCCAGGTTTATAAGAGATGGTGGTGGGTGTGAGGGAAGAGGTGCAGGGGAAGAGAAAGCTGGAGTGTAGAGAATGCAGTGCACGATGCTGAGGAGTGGTTGAAGTTCATCTGTTGAGTCTTCTTACTGTAAGAAGAGCGTCCTTGTGATCTGTGAGAGGACAGGTGCGGGGCTTGCACGTTGGGTGAGTAAAAGTTTCTATGCTCATCTACTGTGTGGGTGTACAGCCCTCCTGATTTCTGTTTGTCCAGATTTTGTGGATCTATCTGTGTGTTGTGGAGCTGGTTATGAGCAGTTTGCAGTCTTCTAGTAGCCTTTGTAGTATGTATGTGTGCAGCAAGTATTAGACCTGCTTGTTGAAATCCTTCTTTTTATTTATGAATAAAATGCAGTAAGATGATGTAGAATCCTGGTTTTGCACAGAAACAATAGACTTCAGTGGTTGTGACTTTTCTGCCTTGGGTGGGTAAAGATCATGATTGTGATGATATAGTGAGAGAGCTCTCTGACAAAATTACAGCTTCTCTGTAAGATCCCATTCTTTACATTCACTCTGGATTATCAAACTTATCTTCTTTTTTTCTTCTTCTAATACTTAAAAGACCTCCAAAGATCCTTTCACAGGCTTTCATGCTCTATTTGTGAAAAATAGAAATTAGTGTGATTCAGTTTCCAACTAGTGAAAACCACATCACTATGTCTTTTCTTTAAATTTCATAGTCTCCAATTGCCCCTTCAAGCAAACTTGGCATAAAAAACTGTATCTTTAAGTTATTATTGGGCAAGGTATGCTTAAACTGAATATTAAAGATTGTTCACTTCCAAAAGTTTTCACTTGAATATTTGGGTGTTAAAGCCCTTCAAATATCTCTCCACAGTCAGGAGGCAGTGACCATAATTATAACCACTCAGCCTTCAGGATCCTGGCAGTATAAACATAACTGGATAGCCATCTTATGTTTTCATGTTTGGGCATGCTACCAAGAAGTGAAAACTTCTATTTGAATTATTAGCATAATTCTCTATAGAAAAATATTTTTCTCAAGTAGCTACTGCTGTATCAACTTTTTTCTAGTAAAACAGCTTTTTAAGGCTTTATTTGTCTTTCTTATATGTGTTCTGGTGTTCTTTACTATCTTTAAATTAGTTTGGAACAGCATAGATATTTATTATACCCATCATTTCCCAACAAAATTGTAGAAAAAAATGTTTCTTGCTTATGCAACTATCATGCATAACAGAAATGTCTTAGGTTCCTTTTGCATTGTAAATCTTGTCTGTTCTCATGCAGCCCTTAGTAGTTTCTGTTCATAATAGTTCTCATGGTAGTATCACTTGCTGTTGATGTTGCTCTGAGTTTTAAGGGTCTGCTTAACACTGCCTAGTAATTAAAGCTTTGAACACTAAAGTTTCAAGATGTGCTGCTTCTAGCCCATAAGTATGATATTATGAATAACAAATATGTTTTCTATGGCATTTTTTAGTTCCTATAAGGTTGAAGGTCAGCACTGTTAAAAAAAACCAAAAACAGCTCACTGAAAAAAAACCCCTCAAACAAAAAAAACGTGTGATCTCATGGTAGAGGATGATTTAACTGTAGTGTGAGCAAGTTAGGAGAGTTTAATAATCTTTATTTCCAAATATTTCCATTCTGGTGCAGAAATTCTTCTTTCTAAGTTGAGCAGATTGTATGTTTTGTGTGCTGTGAGAAATCTCCAGTGATGCATTATCATTGCTTATAATGACAGTGCTTTGCATTTGTACAGAACAGAATTGTAAAACAAGGCCAGGCACAGGGAAAACATCTTGAGATTTCATAAGTAGATAGAATGGAGCCTTGTCACTTTAGCTACAAATCAGGTGTTACCCCATAGACTTCTCTTCTTCTCCTCCAGCATAGCCCACCCCTTCCTCAATATTTTTTATTTGTGCCTTGATACCATGTTCAACTTTTCCTGTGCTTGTCCTGCAGATAATTGCAATTTGAAAAAAAAGCACTTATTCTGAACTATCAGTCTAAGGGGAGGATGATGCTGTACAAAGGAAATGCAATGCTGAGTGTCCCAGTCTGCTGGTACTCAAATTTTTATTGGGAGCAATGTAGGCATATCGGTCTCAGTACCCAGCTCTTCACCCTTGGGTTGCTGTCAAGATGTTGCTCACAGAGGTGTAAGTGCTGTGCCTTGTGTCTAGGTGGTTTATCTTGGAGGTTTCAATGTTGCACTCACTGGCTTATCACTCTTTAGCTGTGGTTATATGCTTAAGGCTGATGATACACTTTTTCACTTTTTGCTTCTTTTATTAACAATGCCAGATTTCCCATCCACGTGAGGTATCTGTGTCTACTGGCACTGCATGAAACTGGACCTAATTGCTCAGTTTCCACTTACACCTCGTGCTATAAAGCAGTAGAATTACATATAACTGAAAATCTGTGGGCTACTTCTAAAGTGTGATTGAAAGGTACCTGAGGAAAGAGTAACTACTGTCAGTAAACTTGTATTTGCCATGTGGGAAGTCTAGTTGGAAACAGCTGAAAATGACTGATCTAGACAATAATGCACCTGCATGAATTTCCTTCCTAACTTCTTCATAACTGTAAGCTATTTGGCTTGGATCAGAATCCCCCAGGGGATCTTGTCCTTCTCCTGCCCATAACATTCCTGCTGAATCATGCAAGTGCTTATTGTCTGACTTAGCAGTCTATGCCCTTCTGGTCTCCAAAATCTGCTGTCAGACCTTTTTGTTCCCCTTTACACTGTTTTTATATGGTATATTTGTTATGTTTAACTGCCCATCCAGGTGGTTAAGTAGTTACTCCCTTGGAGTTCTGATATGAAAAGCTTGTCTTGCAATTAGTAGTAATGACTTTTGCACAGTGGCATCTTGCTGGAATGCATCACTCCAGATTTAAGAACTGAAGTTCAACTTTGATTGTTTACAGGAATCTTTCTTGTGCCACTATAGAGATAAGTGTTTTTCACTCTCTTCTGTTATGTTTTCTAAGTTTACTGTCAGACATGGACATATCTGAATTCCAAGTGTTGGAAAATTTCAATGGTGCAACAATTCCAACTTCATCACAAACCATCCAATTTAGTTGGTGCAGTAAGCTATTTTCTTCCCTCCTCCCCATGCTAATTACATCTCCTCCTAGGAAGACCTATTCTAGTTTGGGTCCTACTGATGTGGCAATTCAGCCTGGATTGCTGCATTATTGTTGTGTTCAGTTATTATCCTCTAACTCTCGTACTGCTGAATCACCCTGTCTTATCTACTACTGTCTTTGCTTGTGATCAGGTGGTTTAGTGACCTTGGTACCTATGAGAATTTTACTTTGGGTTGCTGTAGGAAATATGGTGCTAAATAGATACTGAAGATCCTTCAGAACAAATATGTAAAGCTTACTTACTGAGCAATACAGACTGGACAAAGAAAAAGAGTCGAAAACAAAAAAGGTCTAATAATACCTTACTTATACCTGGCATTTCACTGCAGCCCTTAGATAAATATGACTTACCTTTGGCATCCCTTGCCTCGCTCTCTTGGGGCCCACGTTCTGATCTGCTTGCTGCAGACTGGCTGTTAGATTGCTGCAGCTGACAGCTGCAGAACTCGGCACTGGCTGTCCAGCCAACAGCAGTGAGTTTGCAGACGTGCTCTTGCTCTGCATTTCTTATGCAATCTTAAAATAAAAATCTGTGGGCAGATGATACTGGTAGTGACTGAGCTGACATATATCTGCTTTTAGTATGTCAGATAAATGCATACATATACAGATTTAGTCATCTATTATAAAAAAAAAATAAATAAAGTGATGTTGGTTTTGTCTTCTTTTGCCTTGCTCTTTTATTACCATTTCTTTCTTTTCTGTTAAATGAAAGAACAAATTGGGGTGGGGGGAGGCAAACAGGAAAAGTATGATTTCTTAAATTATGGCAATATCTCTAGAGTACATGCTAACATACCTCACTGTCACTGTCTTAACATCAACAAATAACAGTACTGGCATTTCTTCCAGGACAATAATGTATAGCATAGAGAAGACTTTACCATGTGCTAAATTTTAAGGATAGATATAAAAGTAAGAATATTTTTGATTTGCTAAGGAAACTGTTTAGTTCTGTTCAACAACTAGGAAGTTACTGATGAAAAATCCTCTTCAACACCTCTCAAGTACATGAACTTCATGGTTACTATGTACATGTACTTGTAAACATGTGTGCTACTGCAAATATAATTTCATGATATAACTTGTTCTTCTTCGTAAATGTCATCATTTCATATCATTAAAAATTTGGAGGAAGAAATGCTTAAGGGTGAAACTACCAGTATTTCTACACTACATACATATTAGTATGTACTTGTCATGGAATACTTTGGGTTGGAAGGGTTCTTTACAGGTCACCTGGTCCATTTGGTTAGAACAGTTGGTTCTATCCTGGCTACAATGGAGAAGGATGCTGGTACATGAAGAATTTCTAGGGAAAAAAAAAAAAGAGCAAGTTCGTTGATTTGTATATCTTGTAGATTTGTTTGGGAATGTTGATCATTCCAGTTAGATTCCCTCTCTCTTCAGCCTGTAGGCTTCCTCCCTTCTCTGCAGCAGTGGTAACAAATTCACCCTGGAGGGTACAGTGTGGTTCTCTCTCTATGAAGAGCAGTAGTAGCAGCAGCAGGTAATGTTCTACAGTTATATTGTCATTTCCTGGTAGCAATAGCCACTTCATTAAGCAGCTGATACAGCAGCAATATGGGGACAGTCTCTGGGGTAATAACAAATCTCTGGATGCTCATGTTAGGTCACTGAAGGGTCGTGGGCAAGCTTCTGGAAGTGGAGAATACCTGCAGCTTTATGGAGCAAGGGAAAACTGATTTTCATGTGACTTTAAAACCAACACTCTTAAGAAACCTTGTAGTTATTGTGCTTCTGTATCTACTTACCTCTTCTTTTAATATATATATACACACCTCAGTTTGGCTGCCTTTTTTTCTTTTTCCTTTCTCTTTGGTGAAACATCAGCTTTCTTTCCTCCTAATCTAATTTTTTTTCTTTCTCTGCAAACTGTAGAGAAAAAATGATTGAAAATTCTTGAAGGGTATATGTATAGATGAAATTTAATGTCTTAGAAATGAAAAATCCCTTTAAAAATAGGACTGTTTTAAGAAAATCTTTCAGTGGTGTTGAAATATGCAGAAATCATAGCAAAAGTCAAGGTTTATTCATCTTTATTTCTACCCTCTTTCATCACTGTGGATTTTTTTTACCTAAAATGAGAAATGGATGTGTCTGTCAATTTGATAGCTCTGTAGATATTACATGAAAGGATATATGCTCAAATACTTAGTATTGTCTTTGGTGAATCTGGCTGTATATTCCTCAAAACTTTGTTCATTGTTCCTTTAACTGACTCAGTAGGGTGTTATTTCTTTGTTTAATGTGGCTTGTAGTAAAATATAAATTTCAGTTTAAATCCTATTTTGGACTCTTTAGAGGAACTTGGAAAGCTGTGTGAATTTTGAATGATACCAGCTCTTGGGGGCACTGACTCCTGTCCTACTTGGGGCTTTGACTTTTCCCTGCTGGTTAGACAATCTATACTGATGAATGGTTCCAGTCTTCATTTAAAAATAAGTAGTTCCTGTCTATTGCCTGGGTTTGGGTTTTCTGGATTCTCTATGCAATTTGTCGTTGTGCTTCTATTATACTGGAATTCTGTACTTGGTTTCAATTGATTCCAGAAGAACAAAAGTATAAAACAATTGAGTTCAATAAAAGAAAAACATTCCTCTCAATGATCAGTAAAGCACAAAGGTGATGCTTATCTGTAGGAGCACCAGATACTTATAAACTTTAAGGGTTTTTCCATGGATTTTTGAAATATCATCTCCTTTTTTATAGACACTCTACTACTCAGAAATCAACTGTGACATTGTACTAAAATAGTAGATAAAAACCCCTCTGGAGCATAAGCAGCCATTCCAGGAATTAGGTTTAATAATATGCTTCAAACCTGTGGGTTTTCCTGGATGATTGTATTGGAGAATTTATCAGGTGCCCTTTTTCTAAAGTTGATCTTCAGCGCTTATGATTCTGGAAACCTGTAAAATACAGGTATCAGAGACTTTATAAGGAAGTAGTCAAAAACTTTTGTTCTACTTCAGGGCTTGAATAGCTGTTGAAAAGTATGGTGAGCTGTTTTGTTGAAGGAATTTGTTGATGGTTTGAAAAGAAAACAGGAAATATCGATAATGAGTTGAAACTTTGCAGGTTGAACCTTTATATTTAAGAATAATGCAGTTCCACCCTGTAGTGGTGGAACCATTAACTGGACTTTTCAGGAAATATCACATTTTGTGGAGAAGGGTAATGCTTTCCCAGGTGCAGAAATGACTAGCTAGTTTTATTCCATTGCTTCCAATTTTCTGCTACCTCGAAAATATGCTTGAATCTTTTTTTTTTCTTTTTTTTATAAGTGAAGGTCTATGGACCAACACTAACCGGAGCTTAAAAAATTATCTTTTTTTTCCTTGAAGTGCAAGAGGGAAAAAGTGTTATGGGCTGTAATTTTCTTTGAAAAGGAAGTAGGTTAAAAAGGTTACAATATGCTCTTTTATTGTCACTCATAAAAGCTAAGCTGGGAGTTATGTGAAAAATCATGTTTTAGTTTGGCAAAGAGCATTATCTATTTGTCAAGGTATTGCAAGTTTTTTTTCTGGGTCAGAATTAACATCTTGGCAACCTTGCAGATATCCATCTTTATTTTCATGCATATTTTTAAAATAAAAAGGTCCTCTGCAATGTTTGTAACCTACATGGCTTCAATACAGACCTGGGAAATGCACACACACATCACAGCCTTTGGTGGTGGGTAGAGACCTTTGCTCATGAGAAATCTTGTCTGGTTAGAATTTTGTGAATAAAAATTGGGGTTTAATTCCTTAGCAAGGAATTGCAAAAAATAATTAGACAACGAAGACTCGGGAAAAAGAATTAAGGTATTCTGGGGATTCCTCAAGACTGATATGTGAAGGTCATGTGTAATAAAGAGCACTTCGGTAAAGCTCTGTGGGCAAGTGCCAGCACAGGTGTGTTTTCCATTCAGTTAAGCAACATGTGTAGTTGAAATGGCTCTTAAAGTAGGAAAGAGAAAATGGCCAATAACTGCAATACATTATTTCAAAGGTCCCACAGCTGCTGTCATTGATAACTTTTAAAAATTCCATTATGTATACAACATTATATTATTAACATCAAGTCTACTCAGTATTCCTGTTTATAGCTGGCATACTGTATGGTGTGATAGGTGATAACAGGCTTGTGTCTCTTCACAGAAAGAAACTGTGAGGGTTTTATTTTTTTTAAGCTCCACATAATTTATGTAACTGGTAACTACAATGTTATACCAAGTTGAGTTTGGTATGAATTGAATTATGTTAAGACCCTTGATAATTAATGAAGATAGATCTCAACTCTAAATGGCCAGTATAAAACAAACAAACCCCCCAGACAACAAATATAGTGGAATTCTATGATAACTCCTTGGAAACAATGATTGAAAACAGAGTTTGCAGATGGTACTGAAATAGAAAGAACAAATATTGGGCAATGCAGCTAGATGTGAGGAGGTTTTTGTTCATAAGTGCCATGTGTGGACTGTTCATTTGGTATAAATGCAACAGCAGATGCTGAAAATGTCTCTATTATGGTGTTATCACAATGAGCCAGTATTTTTATTCTTGGTGTGTTCAACTGACTTGCTTGTTAAAAATTACTCTAATCATAATTTGTGTCGTGGTGAGTTACTACAATGCCCATTCTCAAGTTCTTCCAGTACCCACAAATTTTTAGTTTCATTGATATCAATGTATTAGTACTGGTTGAAATCTTACAGCAGAGCAATAAGCCTCTTTGTCATTCTGAAAGATGTTTCCAATTTGCATGTATTATGTTCTTGGGTTCAACATGTTACTTGTTAGTGTTTTAAACTTCTATTTCTTAAATTCACAAAGACAAAGAAATGAAGGACTCTCCTTTCAGCCAGCCATAATTATATATATATATAATTTTGTTTTGAATGCAGTTTAAAAGTATAATTTTTGTTTTAATGACTGAGGATAAGAAAATCCTTGACCCACAATAAGTATTTTCACCTCTACTGCCTCAGCATCCTGAAGATCTTTTTGTTTAACTGTCTGATATGACATACCTATTTCTAGACTAACAGCTTCTGGAGCTATCACTTGCTCACACTTGACACCTGCCTATGTTTTCAAGTCCTTGTCTTGCTGTAATTCACAGAAATAACAGCAGAACTAATGTTATCTATACATTTTCTATTTTACATATAGTTTATATAAAAATGCTATATATAAACTTCTGTTGTTTATAGAACACTTGTACCATAAATAGCTATTTGTTCTTTGACAGGAATAGGTGCTGTTCCAAACTTTGCCAGTTCATTTGAGGTTACAGCAAAGCTTTAAGGGAAACTGGATGAAATCCTGAAATGCATCACTGATTTCTATGTTCAGTGTGCAGGCAATATTAAAACAAGAGCCAGCACCCTCTGACCTCCCTTATGCAGCTGAATTAACAGTTTAAATGAAATAGATTTACCATTAGCATCAGTCTTTGGGCTGGAGGCACTGGGTCACAGTATTGTGTATCTGGAAAAAGAGAGGAAAACCATTGATATTGAAGAACTGCTTTTAAATTCCTGCATCTTGAGGGTGGCAATCTGAAAAGAAAACTAAACTAACTCAAACACAGTGTAAAGAGTTGTGGGTCAAGATTACCCAAGTGATCTGCTTTGTCCATAGCTTACACAGAAAATGAAGCCAAGAGACTTGGATGCTTATCTCGTTTTTTCTCTTCCAACAGCAGTTTCGAGTTTCTCTTATCCCTGCCTTTGTCTTGTACTCTGTAGAGATTCTTTCCAGATAAAATGGGTCTGAATTTTGAATACAGTTTGTTTTTTATTTTTTCCAAGACTATTGCAGTTGAAAACTGAATGAACCTTGCAATTTTTATCAGCACTGTCTTAATTTGAGTTCAAAGTTAACCGCACTTAAATTAGCAATTCCACTGTAAACTTGTAGAATATTTTTGGAGCTATGAAAAAGTGAAAATGGGGGGTAATAAAATGCAGGTTTGTGTTTTGAGAGGGCAGCACTAGTTGCATTTCTTGCATTCCCAGGTTTTGGATCCCTGCTCTTAAACTCTGTTTCTGATTTTATGCAAATTGTAGACCTCAGTTTTGAAGTCTTCAAGTTGGTGATAAGAATTTCTGCCTGAATGAGATCTGTGATATTTTCCCCCCTCTGAGTGCCATGGGAATGTAATTAGTGCTATTAAAATAAATTAGATTTTGTTTTCAATTAAGGTTTCTATTTTGAAAACTCAATAGCTTCAATGTCCTTTTGAATGATTGGAGAAGCTGCTTATTTTGATGTTTCTTCAGTGGTATCAGCTGTGGGAAACAATTCAGGATAAATCTCAACCAACTCTCCTTGCTCAAAAAGGGCACACCAAGCCATCATTTGGATGGCTGTTGTGTTGTGCAGTTGGTCTGTAACAACCAGAAGCATGTGCTGCTTCAGGTATTATTTAGGTGTGAAGGGCTGTGAGTTTTGCTGCCTGTTTTTGCCTTTCCCTGCCCCTCTTCTTTGTTTTGCTTTTGACCATTGCTGACGTATCATCTGGCCACTGTTCACTAATTCTCAGTTTAGTGTCCTCTAGTAGCTTCTTGTTTTATTAGTCTTATTTAAAATTAAGAAAAAAGTTTCAAAATATGACCAGACTACAAATGAGTTTTTGTTTATATCTCTTAATACTCTTTGTAATGAGGGTGCTGAAATATGTTAAACTTGAGTGGCAAGCACACGTTAACAATCGAGTGAGTCACTAAGCTTTTTCCAATGGTACAGATTGTCAGTGATTATTGAATTTTCTGGCTCCTGCTGCTTTGGATGATTTCTGCTTTGTGTTATCAAGGGTCAGGAGAAAATTATGGGGCCTCTTTTGTGTTGCTGAACAAAGTGCCATGTTTCTTGACTTCTGAAATTAAATCACTTTGAATTTGCTTTTTTTTCTTCATCTCTTCTTATTCACCTTCTTTTACACAGTAGTTTGAATTCCCGTTAGAGAAAAGAACATTAGTAACAGGCTTTCAACTTTGCAGTCCTAGTGAGGCAATTATTAATGGAGGCATTTTGATATACTTCTTTCCATGTCAGCCTCAAGCTGCAGCCACAAATGGCTTTTCAGATTTATTTGAACTCTTGTCTTTAGTTTTCATGTTTTTGATGAATGGATGCTGCCTTTAGAGTTTCTAAATATATGTTGCACATATGAAAACATATTCAAGGTCTCTTCTTAAGTGAAAAGAAAGAGTAAAGCCCATAAATAAACCATCAGAGCATTGCTTTCAGAGACATGTCACACCTGTTGTAGTATTAATATTCTGAAACTTCAGAATGTCAGACTGTTTTTGGAAAGACTCTTCCTAATGAAGGAAAAGAAAAATAAGAAAGAAAAAAATATCGCTTCAAAGAGTTACTTGCCTGATTGAGTTGGGGTGAAAAAAATGACTTGATGCTTTGATCCTTCCATCAAATGAAACAACATGAGAAAGGAGGGGGGGAGGGAAATATCTGTGGCTTCACAGAGTAATGTTATGCTGTCGGCAAGTACCACTAAAGATGTTTATTGGCTTCAGCAGACTGTATCATAATACAGAAGAATTTTCAATCATTGTAGGGCTGCCCATTTCCTCTGTATTAAATGTTGGTGCTAGAATGTTAATAAATCAGTAGTAGTTATTGAACCAGCGCTAGGTGAGTGGTGATAGATTCAGCATTACTCTGCAAAGAGTAAAGGCTGTTGACTGTAGGAGGCTTATTCTGAGTATAAACAAACATTACATAAGATAAATATAAACATTTGCCTAAATATGCTGTGAATTTTTTATGAATAGCTCCTACTGGGGTAGGAAAAAAAATCTAACAGAACTACAGTCTGTGAATTTCATTGAAGAAAATGCTACACTTTGCATATCTGCCATCAAATTTGAGCTAAGGTTTGCTGTGAACAACTGTGGGGAGAACGGAATTGAACATCTGGCTGGTGTTTTAGGTCCTCTACTTACCATTTATGATATGCATAAAACAATTGAGGACTTTGAGGACGGATGGGGTGTAGGAAGAATAACGACTGAAATTGGTTGGTAGAGGAACCCATTTGTGCTGAGTGGCTTTAGGAGCTGGCAGCTGTCAGAGGAGAGGTGTCAGTGCAGGGTGTGTGAATGAACAGAGCTGCTGTGAAAGAAGCAGGGCACTGAGCAGGGAAAATGCTTCCTGTTGCTTAGTTCTTGCTGTCTTCAGGGAAATGGGACTTTATACTGTCTCACTAAAGACGGGCAGGACTGCAGCAAGAGATTATTTGGCTTTGTCATAAATTTTGCCTGAAAACAATCATCTCCAGGATTCTGTTCTTGTTCCTGGCCCAGGAAGAGTAATTTCTGTTCTCTGATGTTGTGATTGTGAGTTGCTTTTGAAGCCAAGCTTTGCAGCTGACCTTTCAAATTTGAAGTGCTATCTCCTGTAGCAGAATATGACACTCCATTTTCCAAGGAATACTAGAGCATTCAAGGTCTGCTTTTTCTATTTTGAGACTTTGTTTCTCTCACCTTCTTTTAGTCTTCCATAAAGGGTGGGGGGGGGGAAGAGATTAGTAGTGAATGCTTTTAAAGATTCAAAGAAACAGCAAAGCAAAAATATTTTTAATGCGTAGTCAACTCTAGGCACAATTGCTTTCTTGTCATCTTTATTGTAAGGTTGCAATAAATAATTAAGCTGGATGCACCACTTCTGTACAGGTTGGTGTAATGTATAAACAGCTGCTGTCTGGTATTTCAATCTCATTTTACTTACTCCCTTTAGTGAAAATGCTGACCCAGAAATTGTCATCTCAGACTGGAGCAGTGCTGCTTCTGCTCAGGAAAACCATTGAGATAGTGATCAGTGGCAGCTGTTTTGGAAAAAAGCAGGATTAAAAAAAAGTCTGTAGTGGGAATATATGGAATAATTTGTGCTTTTGGGGAGCATTTCTAATGTATATGATGGTATAGTAGGAAGCAAAAGAGCCCATGGTGTTCAGCAACAAAGATGTGTTCTTATGCCAAACAATAAAACACTGATTAAAAGAGTAAAAGAATAGAATTTGTGAAAGATATGTTTCTTGGATTATGATAAACATTTTTTTTACAAACCAGTTAGTTTTCAGCTAAAACTAATGCATGATTGGTACGTCTTGCAATCAAAATTTAAGTATAAAATCAAGAATCAAATCTTTAGCACTTTCTCAGAGTTATGTCCTGTTAACATAAAAATGTGACTCCCTGAAAAGTAAGCTCATTACTCTGTCATCACATGCTCTGGAAACACTTCACGTGCTGACTCAGAGTTACTTATGTGAAAGACCTAAGACTGAATAAATGTTTTTTCTGCATTATCTGGGTCTGGGATGCACAGGACATGCATGTTTATTAGTGTTGGCTGCTACAGTTTGTGGTTAGGGCTCTTCAGATTTGTTTGGAACATACAAAACACTTTCCTTGATACCAGTCTATTGTTTTGGAAACAGATATTGACTTTACAGCCTGTTACTGTTTTTTACGTAACACTTTAGATTAAGTGAATAAAAATTTTTACTCTGTTGGGTGGGAAATGCTGGCTGCTGGTTTTGAGTGGAAAGCAATTGTAGTCAGTTCTCACCAAGTCAGGCATCTGAAGTGCTAGATGCTTCTGAAAATTCTAGCAGATGTCTAACTCTATTTTTAGGTGCTTCAACAACATTTCAGAATCTGGTCTGAAAAAAGCTAAAACCCCCCTGAAGATAGCACTAGAAATTTCATGGTAAATCCAGGTACACAGATTATCTGTTTTATTAACATGTTTTCTGTGAATGCTTTGCAGGACTTGCAGGATGTTTTGCTTTTGAACAATGTGATATCACCAAACACTGTTCACTGGTCCTTTTCCATGGTTTTGATTTCATGGGATATAAAGACTCATAAAAGTGATTTCTGATCTTACATTTATTTTTACCTTTGCTACCACCATCAGCAGCTCTGGATTCTTCTGCATGTTACTTGTCTAGGCTATGTGCTGCTTCTTTGAGTAAGAATTAGATCTTCACAGTTGGAGTATGTACCTTAAAGCCTCAGACACTTTTCTTCCATTGTCATCTCCACGAGTCTTCTTTTCTGGGATGTTATGTGCATTATTTTTTTCTTCCAGAAAAAATGATTAGGGTGTATTCAGAAATGTTTATCTAAACTTAATTTTAACATTCAATCAAAATACACTTCAATCTAGGTTTTCTTAATTTTCTGGAAACTTCAAATATACTGTCCAGTCCTGTTTGTCTAAATATAAGGTAGTATTTCAAACTGTAGCTGATGAAGAGGTAACTCCTAAGCCTTTTTACTTTGTTGTCCTTTCTTCTATTGAGGGTTTCTCAAAATGGTTTCTGATCTTCCTATAGATGCTATCGATTGTGTTTGGGGACTAAGAGTCATTAGGTGACTGCTGTAAGATTTTTTTTCTCTGGTACAGGGCTGTGTTTTTATTTTTCTCTAATTACAGAGAGTGGTAAGGAATAGCTGAGGGAGTACTTACAGAATAGTTTGAGAAGTTGTTTTGGCAGACACATTCTCTTTGCTTCTTCTGTTACTCCTTTTTGGGATGTGAAAAAAGGCTTATCAGAGAAATGGAAAATTTCTGGGCCTTGGCATGTGGTGACTGTGACCTTTATGATGACATTGATTGATGTTCTGGATGACACTCTCCAGAGCACTCTGCCAAGCAACCTTGGCCATTGCTCCTCAGAAGAAATAGAAAGCAGAAAAAAGCAAGGTGGTGAGGCTGAAGCAGCAAGCTTGCTAACCTAAGAGAAAGTCCTGAAGCTGCTGCTCACTTGTCTATTGGGGGCTGGAAGCTTTGGGCCCTCAGTGGTGTCTCTACTACCATAAGTATTTGTTTTAAACTCTTTTGCTGAGAGAATAACAAAATAATCATCTACGTATCTAGACAAATAAACTGAGCATCTGTTGGGGGATGAGACCTTCAAGTGAGCTGCTGTTAAGCATCTGTTGCCATCTTATTGGCCTTATACCATTTACTTGTTAAGTTGTTTAAATTCTATCCCACCACTTTTGTGTTTGCCATTCAGATACGTTACCACCCAGCCTGCTTGTTCCTGGTAGAATAAGTGGTTTACCCATGAGGAATAAAGTCCATCTGATAATTTTATTGTTATTGTCTATGAATGGGTGGGATGCAACAGTGATTTAACAGTGAAATAAACTTCTGGTGGAAGCGAGAAAGAAGCCATTAAAATTAATGTGGGAGTGGTAAAAATTTGCCAGCCTTGAAGGGTTTTTGACATGGTTTAACTCCAGTCGGCAACTGAGCACCACACAGCCACTGGCTCACTCCCTCCCACCTGAGCACTGTGGCAGTCACAAGGCTCAAACTTGTGGGTTGAGTTAAAGATAGTTTAATGGAACATAAATGGAAGAAAATAATAGTATTGATAATAATTAGAAACCACTGATGCTCAGTGCGATTGTTCATCGCCCACTGACGGATGCCCAGCCAGTTCCCAAGTAGTGACCCCACCCAGTTTTCCCATAGTTCCCATACTGAGCACGGTGCCACATGGTCTGGAATATCCCTTGGGCCATTTGGGGTCAGGTGTCCTGGCTGTGTCCCCTCCCGACTTCTTGTGCCCCCAAATCTCCTCACTGGTGGAGTGAGGAGCTGAAAAGTCCCTGGCTCTGTGCAAACCCTACTCAGCAACAACTGAAACATCAGTGGGTTTATCAGTGTTTTCATCCTAAATCCAAAACAGCACCACAACAGCTACTAGGAGGAAATTTAACTCTTAACCCTTCTCTTGCTTTAAAGGGTGCTATTAGTGTATTTGAGATGTACTTTGCAAGGTAAGTTGCTAAAGAGAATTATGAGCATTTTTTTTTTGTTGTTTAAATGTTGAATGAGAGAATGGAAATAACCCGTAACTTGCCTCTCACTATGTATTAAAATCCTGCAGGGTTACAATGTGGTGTTGCTAGTACTACAGGCTGTGATAAAGGAATGATTGCTCCAAAAAAGAGCCTGATTGACAGGAAAAATAAATTTTAAAATTTACTTCAAAGCATGCAAATTCATATATAATTATTTTATGTATTGGACCTTCAAGAAGGAAGGTGTACTTAATTAAAATTCTGTTCATGAGCAGGAAAGAAGTGATACATAATTATGATTTTTCACATATTTTATCTTATGATAGCTTAGAATTGTCTTTATCTGCTAGATGTTTCTCCTTTTTCTGTAAAATTTTCAACGAAGACCGTTTGTTTCTTGTGTGGAATAGTACATGGAAGGTCTCAGTCTTCAAACAGAGCAGTGAGGGGAAAATAGAAATTGTACAGCAATGTAAGAAGTGACCAGGTGACAAAGTTATCTAGTTAGCTTGTTTTTCTGTGTCTACTAATTAAAATAAGTTTATTGTATAGTCTATGAAAACTATATTACCAGAGAGTACTTTTGAAGATTATACTCTAAGCTGCTACTCCTGTGACAGAAGTGCTGTTCATCAACAGCACCTGAGTGGTTTTCTTTTGTGCAAGCTTTACATTATTTGATCAGCCTTATTAAAGACTTTAATAAACACTAAATCAAAATTAAACAGGCCATATTCAGAGTGGAAAGCTGTAACTGCTGTCTGATGAAAGGATAGCTTTTTTTTTTTCATTAATCATCTGTCTGTAGATACAATTGGACAGAGACCACAGGATTACAGTGACTCAGTGGGAACAAGAACAACCAGAGTCCCATTTCTATGGACTCTGCAATGTGTACAGATAGGCTACAATAGACAGATCTTTCCTCAGAAAGATCTCAATCTCAAAGGATAGTTCTGGGTTTAACATGATCCAGAGTTGCTGCTGCTGCTGGGTGGCACCAAGTACCCACTGATCCGTTTCAGACCATAGCAGGCAGGATAGTGATCTGTCCATGAGCTTCTTTTCTCCAAAACTGAAGATTCCCCTGTCTGTCTCTCCAATATTCATTTCTCTCTGTCATTTGGTAGAGTAGCTTGTAAGCTTGTGTGTTAAAATAGTGTGGTTTTGTTTAAGTTTCTCTCACTTTTAAGGGATAACAGTCAGATAAGTAAATGTGCTGGGCTATGTCACCAGGAGCACATATGTGCACTGTAGCTAAATCTCAGTATATGCTTTTTCTGATTGGTCATGAATCCAGTCTTTTAACTCATTTAGCCACTTCAATGGCTCCCACTAATTTTTTTGTTTTCTATCCATGTATTGTAATTATACTGATGATAAAAACCATCATTTTTGCTGCCAGAGTAGTAGGCTTTTTTTTTTTTTTAAAATTATAATACAAATTTGAAGATTACATTGCTTACCTAGCAGTAATGCTAACCAGATGGAATGAATTTCTCACTGGCAAGTACAGGTGAACCAGACACCTTTTGATATCAATTCTAGAAGAAAGACATTACAAAGTTATATTTCCAGATGAACAGAATTTAAATTAGTGCAACTTGCCTGGAGAGTGCGGGGATGGCATCAGCTGTGGTTGCTACTATGCTGCTCTTACCAGATTGCATCAGTTTTGAAATACTTGTGGAAACACTGGAAGTGGGGTTTGATGGCACAGTTAATGCAGCTGAAAGTTTGATGTCTTAAAAGAAAGAGCAGAGTTATTTGTGAGGTGTGGAAAAGGCTTAGACAAAAATAAGGTCAGTTGCTTGGCTGGTTTGTTAACAGATGCTGGCATGTTCTTGAGCAGAAGTGAAGAGCTGATGGCTGTTGCACATAGGTTTGTGGTCTCAAGGTTTAAAGATAATTCCGGAACTCTTTGTTAGGAACACATTTCCTTAATTGCAAAAGATTTTTTATTAAAACTAGCACAGATTCTTGTATTTTATTTTCAATTTCTTCTGGGTCTCTCTGTAGTGTTTGAAGCACTGCCTTGCTTGAGTACTTTACCATGGAGACAGTTAAATGATTTAATTGTATTCCAGTTCTGTGAAAATGTGGGAGTCTAGGTCAAGTCATTTGGTCCTGTTAAAAGTGTGTACTGTCTTGTACAAAAGCTTGCCTCATCTAGTATGGGACTGGGCTTTTCTCTACCTTTATTACTAAATAATGTAATATATTTTTATTACTAAAGCAAGGGGAATGTTGAGGCAGCTTCTAATAACATGAAGCTGCAGTTTATAGTTCTGCTTTGGGGTTTTTAATAGAACTTCTGTCATTATATAGTTTTAATAAAATTTAATCAGAATCCACAAAACTGTAAGATTTGTAGTGAACATTATATGTGGAAATGTATGTGTATAACCCAATAAACGCCAGACTGTCTATATATCCTTGAAACCAAACCAAGCTGGTGTCAAATAGTCTGTACTCCTGCCCCTTTGGCTTGGTCATTATGTAGGAAGAATGTGATGAACAAGCTACCCAGCTGATTTGTAAAGGTTTTTGTTTCAGTGCAATGTCTTATGCTTGTGACTGTTTGCAAGAATATCCAGATTTAAAGTGAAGCAGAGAATCTTTACAGGATGTTAAAAGTATACAATGGATTTTGTGCTTCATATTTTAGGAGGAATTTTCCCAATATGGCATGAGAAAATAACAGCTTGTTAGTTAAATAATCTGTAAGGAGCTCAGTGTGTGCTGTGTGGTGGTTTGTGGATTGGGTTTTCTTTTTAGCTATAGTAAACAGAAAAGATCTGAACCAGACTGACATGGGGGGGAGCATGCAAATGAGAACAGATCAAAGCTTTTTCAAAAGTCTGTTTTATTTTCACACGTATTCTCTGAATTCATCCTTTAAGCAGAAAAAGGAAAAATGTGAAGTACAGCAGAAAAAGTGAACAGAAGTGGAGGTAAATGGCAGATTATTTGGTAAAGAGGTTAAGTAGCACATAGGAAAAGCAGGGAAGAATCTTGCAGTAAAAGATGAGTGATGGATCCAGGGGTTAAAAACCCAATCCTGAGTCTGTGAAGCAGGAAATCTGGCAGGAACAATATGGTTGATTTAGTCAAAAATAAGGCTTTGACCATGTCTTGTGCAGTGTGCTGAGGCAGGAAATGATATGGGCTTACCTTGGCAGGAAGCATTTAAGTGAAGTTTAGGTGTTATTACTTGATCCTGAGAACTGCTGCATTGATACACTTTCCTTCATCTTGACATTCTGGGTTGTGTGTGCACTGGAAGTTTGCTGGGGCTGGGTTGAGCTCCCGTCAGTGCCTGGCTCACTGAACCAGCCTGGAGCACAGATGGGCACTTGGCATTGAGACAGTGATGTTTAACGGGCGAATTCGTATCCAGGAGACCTCAATGCCCTTTCCCAAAGGGCTCATATGTATAATTTTTTTTTTCCTATTTTTCCATGAGGAGTGGGGGCGGATGACCATGGAACAAGATGTGGTGACTCCCTGAGGGACTGTGTGCTACTGTTCTCTTGAGGCATAACTAGATCTACTTTGCAGTAGGATGGGTGCTTGCTGGAACATAAATGTGCACAGATGTGACTGCACTGCTTGTGTTTAACAGGATTGTCCTACTGGCACATACATTGTACAGCACTTCCTTTTTCTAATTTATTCCCAGAGTAGGTGTGAAAACATCTACTACAAAGCATGCATTTTCTTTTGAGTCTTCAAGAATTTGAAATAAACCACAGGTAATGTGGGGAAAGAATAAGTTATCTTTCTGAGCATGTCCTGGGTGATTGTAGTAATATTTTAATAATCACAGAACAATTATAGTGACAGGGCACAAAATAAAAGCTGAAATCGGTGAAGAGAATCAGAGAGCTATTTTGCTTAGATTTGTACCTTTTAATGGCAAGTTTTCCAGCAGTAAAGATCTTTTCAGTTGGTGGCTTCAAAACCTTGCAACTTTTAAATAAGATTTCTTTTTACTGAACTCCTGCTTACACAATAACATGTTTACCCTAACTATCTGTGTATTGATCTGGCACTGATATTCCTGGCTCACATATTTGACATCAACTGAGAGGTTATTTTGTGTTTTCTACAGTCTCATTTGAGAATAATTCCATCCTGAAGGGAATCAGTTGTCAAAAGTGGGAAGTACAGTGTATTTCCTGATCTGAAGTTTACCAGTCTGCTCCTTAGAGACTGACACATTTGACTCGTCGCCTACGAGCACAGAACTATTACAAGTATCACTGTTTGCCACTTTACAATTTAATTAACTCACAGTCGCCAAGGTGTTGTTTTTTTTTTTTTAAGTAGCCTAAGGCTTCAACTAAGAAACATGTTAAATATGCTCTGCTAATGCCACCTGCTGATCCGGAGAGTACATATCTGCCTGCAGTTTCTTTTTATGCAGTTTTCATATGCCACTCTGTATACATTCAATGAATAATTTCTCATATGCTTCGTCATAGTGTTACTTTAGATCCGTAGTAATGAATTAGTTCTGGCTCTTAGTCCCATGTTCAGTAATTTTGCTTTAGCTCTGGTCCAATTCTTAATTCTGGTTGTTAAAAGCAAACAAGAGAACCTAACTTAGTCCTGTTCTGTTCTAGTTCCCTGCACAGTCAAAATGCAGACTTAAATAATTTATAAAACTGCAAGGAATGGCTTATTGGATCTTACTGTCTCATAAAAACGTACCTTATGTGTCTGAAAATGTGTAAACTCTTGGGGTTGTATGTGACACAGTGCAGTTCAACTGCTTCATTTTTGTGACCCGATGTTTTGCTGTCTTTGTTGTAGAGGACTCATGTGCAACATGGCCGTGGTGATCAGAATCACAAGGGTGATAAAAAGTACTTTTGCTGGGAATAGTCTTCACTTTTTGGATTGATGGCAGGTGGGTCTGCCCATAGCACTGTGAGACATGATGCACTTACACTTCCCCCTTGTACCCGCCCCCATTTTCCAAGATGTGTTTAGCAGTGGATTGTTTTTGTTTTAGACCTTGTGTTTGAGTTTCTCTGTTTGCACAGTTCAATGGGTTGTAAACAACTGAAATAATCAAGTCTTAGAATTACACTGTATCAACATGCAGATAAACAGTAATTGGATGTGTCTGAACGAGATTGTACAGAACGAGGGCAATGCTTTCAAAGTTTAAGCTACTGAAAGCTTTCTTTTCACATTAGCCTCCACTAAAGGCATGTTTTGGGAGTTGGGAAGGAATTATTGTGATAGACTAGAATGTGTCAGGCATGAGTTTAAACTGTTGAAAGAGTACTAATACCATTTTAGGAAAAAAAGGAAACTGAGCTATTACCACCGTTAGTTTACTCCTATAGTAGCATCTCCTCAGGCTTGGCAGACCTACCCCTTGAGGGGTGAGTTCTGTATCTTTTGCGTTTGCTTGTTTCAGCCAGAATTGTGTCCTTCACCTTTATGATTATGGACATAATACCTGAAGCAAGATCTGCTTCTTGGGTTTGGTGAGGTTTTAAAAATACTTAATTACTATTTATAACTAAGCTTTTCACTGCTCAGTCTTAATCATGTACTCTGCTGTTCCTCTCATAGGATCCATTTCTTCAGCTCACTTGATTCAAATGTCTGTTGTCAAAATACTTTAGAATACTTCATGCTGCTGCTGCAGTAATAACTTTCTATTTTAGTTTTGGTTGTGGCTGATACATGTTTGCATAGAACTAACACCATAAGTTTCTGAGTTTAAAAATCCATGGTTACAGCTGCTTGAACTCCATTTTGCTTTGGACTGGAGCACATGCTCGACTTGTATGTGCCTCTTGTCCCCTCCTCCATCTCACATCATGCCTCTGAAGTGGACTGTCCCTTAATGCTGTGAAATTCTATAGCAGCAGTTGAATACAGTTATGAAAAACCACATAAGGAGAGAAACTGTCACATTAACACCACGTGAGTCCTTATGTGTGGAGACCTGTTGCACCCACACAGTAACCACGCAAAGATCATGTCATCTTAAAACACCATCATTAAAGAAAACCAGCCCTAAATGATGGACTTTGTTACTATTGAAGACTGGAATTAAGAAATGTTTCAGAAGGTCTCAGCATACCTGGTTCTTGCTTTTCAGTCTAGCAGGGACAGTCTGATTCTGACAAGTAAAATGAAGGGGTTAAGAGTTCTCCTAATATTTAATTTTGAGGAGAAAGGCTCAAAGGTGGGGTACAGAAGAAACTATATCTGATCTGCAAGGACTCTCTAGTGAATAATACTTTATGTACAAATGTACTACTACAAGTCCAAGATATAGTAAAAATATGCATACCTAACTCTGACAGTGTTCAGATATGTGCAAAAATTGATTCAATTCCTTCCAACCCAGAAATCAGGGTCCAGCTTCCTGGCTGATGGTGGCATTACTAACAGCTCACCCAGCCTCACTTAGCCTGTGAACTCTGAACTGACTAACTAGAGCAGACGTTTCCTCTGTCAAGTTTTCATTAAATTTTAAACTACATATGCAGGTTTGTGGTGTCAGCAAAGAGAAGAATTTCTCCTGGCAGGATTCAGCTTCGGGACTTTGTGCTCTAAGATGACCCTGCTTGAGCAGGGAAGTTGGACCAGATGATCCATGGTGGTCTCTTCCAACCAGACCATTCTGTGACTTCAGGACTTCAGTACCTGTGTTGGTGGATCACTACTGCAACTCTCCCTGTGATGTTATTTCTATGGCATAACACCTATCAGGCAGGAGCTGAGGGCTCTGCCCCAGTGTAGACAGGTTTACAGTGTGTGCATAATCTTTAAAGCTCATGATGATCATTGTCACAGCACTTTCAACACAAAGAGCTTCCTTGCCCACAGCTCTCAAGCTCAGTGCACATCTCTTCCTAACCTCTTGCTGAGCCTTGACAGTCTGGCACAACTGCAGCTTCTGCAGCTGGTTTTCTTTAATGAATTGGAAATGGCATTACATGGGTGCAGCTTGGTGTTAACCTGTGATTGATGTGTTATTTCACGAGGTAACTTACTGTGTGCGTGTATTAGTGCAGAACAGACACGTTCCACTGCACACAATAGGTTCATTCTTCACTAGATAAATATAATGTGAGTAATTGCAGTTCATTATGTAAATACCTTCATGTGAGACTTTCATGGACTAGTAATGGATTTTGCAGAATATTTTTCTCCTATGTAGAATGCTGTTTTTTTAAAGCAATGTAATAGTGTCCATCAGGAAGGAGGATTCTAAGCCTGCAACTTAGAAGATTTTATTATGACTTAGCCTGACTTGATGTGAATTGAAGGGAATCATACAAATATCTTAGCCTTTCCCCTTTCAGTAGTAGGTACTGTTTGGTGTGATAGACTGTGTTGTTATTTTTCTATTTATTCAGCATCTAGATCATGGAAGGTGAACGGGGTAGAATTTAAAAGAAAAGAAACATACTGCCCTAAGCAAAGGGAAAGACATAGGAGGATTAAGAGGATGTGGTGGAGAAGAGGAGGAATCGGGGTCTAAACGTACAATTGCTTGTGGAAAAATGTCTAAAACTTACGAAGCCTCTTCCTAAATCCTAAATTTATAGGGTTTATTTCAAGTATTTCTCTCCCTGTATGTGTATGTATTAGTGCTGCTACAGAGATAACAACAAATATTTCAATATAATAATACAAGTGCATTCCAGTGTAAAAAATATGAGCAAGCCTTCTGTTGGTGAAGGATCATTAAGAATGAAGTATTAAAGAACTAAAAGATATCCCTGTTAACCTGATATTATTTTTTTCTGACAACATGGTTTTAAATCCCATCTTCTTATAGCATAGGCAGCTTTCTGCCCAAGTTTTGCATGCTGGCATGTAGAAAAAAACCCAGCCAAATGAAAAAATGAACTGGCAACACTTATTTCTCACATTGTAGTGTTTTTTAATGAAGCTTTTCTACTTTGAATAGTATTTCATGCCCCTTGTTTCTGGGCACTAAAAAGTAAATGTGTGAAATTTACCTTTTTATTTCTGTTGGGTTTTTCTGTTTTGCAAATAGAAGAGAGTGTCTTTGCTCCTTACATTGTCTGATAACACCAAGATGCACAATAAAGTCACGTCAGTCAGCTCTGTGAAAAGGAAGGTTGCACAAGTCTGCAAAGACAGATCTGTGTGTCGTGGTGAATTCCAGCCAATACTGTAACATATCTGGAGACCCTGAACAGGCTTCCAATTTAACAATGTCTCTAAAATATCGACGTGTGGAAAACGGAAGCCTTTGTGTGTTTTTGCTGTAGCTCAGTTCCCTGCATACTGAACAAAAACCTTTAATGAGGAAAATAGTTTCAACGGACTTAAAAAACCAGCTCAAGTCTGTAAATGAATGGAAGGAAAAGCCAGATAACACAGCTGCTTTATGTAATGGTTAGCCTGTCTTCAAACAACTCGACTGTGAAATGGTGCAAGCCTTGAGATTATTACTTTTCCCCAATGGCAATTTGTATTCTTGAGCAGTGAGTGCACTACTGTATGTCAGTCTCAGGGTGGGGGTGGCAGGATGCTGGCTGGTGCACATTGTGCCAGTTGTGTTAAATAAGGGCAATTAGGACACAAGTTTTTCCTAAATAAATCCCCAGTCACTTTGTCTATGATTCTTCAAAACGCATGATGCCAGTTCTCTTGGTAGTACAGTTAAGGCAAGACGCCCAGAAAGATGACATGTGTTGTCTTCAACTACAGCAGTTCCTTGGTCTTACATATTTCTTGAAGCAGTAACTGCTGCTCTAAAAAGTGCTCCTTGAAGTGTCTGCTGTTGTGAGAGCTGCCTTTCCCTGCCAACAGACTGTGTGATCAGATGTTATCCAGGGTGGTATGAAAGGGTTCAGCTCTGCTAAAGGACTGTAGTGTCTGTATGCATCAGTAGGTTAAAGACTGGGCATGTGCCAATTATATCCAGAATAACTTTAAACATTGCCTTGGGAAATTACTAAAAGGTTTTTATTGACTTGATTTTTGGAGAACTTATCTTTTCAGAGCTCTGCAGTTTCTCAGCTGTGTGTTCTGGCTCTCTTTGCCTGGGAGTAATTAGTTTGGTTAAGCACTAGACCAGAGTGGGGTCACTAGCTTTATAACAAATGCAAGATCATAATTTCCAGTTATGATTTCATTGATATGAAGAACTTGTGTAGGGCTAAAGTAAATGTCCAGAAAAGGCACTTAGTCATAACTTTATTCTCACCAACCTCTTAGAGACAGTGCTCCTATATAGACAGACAGGTAGTGCACAATTTTTCTCCATGTATTTCTGTCTTTTCCTAAACCTCAGTTTCAGTCACCTCTTGGCAGGGTAGATGCAAGAGAGCTAATAATTTCAGCTATTATTCCCTCTCTCACAAATAGGGAGCACAGTTTGGGGAAGCTGTCTTAGGATATACTAAAAAGTGTTTGCATTGGGCCTGAGTACTTTGAAAAATCATTATGTGGATAAGAGAGAAGGGCATGGCACAGCATCTTGATAAAATACTTCAAGAAAGCTGACATATCAATGATTTCTAATATTCAACCATTTTTATACATATTTATATAAACATGTATAAAACATGGATGTCTTATAATTCTTTAATCTCATAGGTTTTGTTTTTCTGCATGTAGGAGATAATTAAATCATTACTTTAATTGCAAAAGTATCTGCAATATAAATGTGCTGAAGTATGTGTAATTGTTAGTACATGAAGTAAAAAGTATGTAGATATGAAGCTCCAGAAATGGAGCTTCTGTGTCTGACTACTAGCACAAAACTGTTAAAAAGAAGTGCTATTGAAGTGTTGCAGTGGTAATTATTAATTCTTTTCCTTAATAACAAAAAACCTGCACAGTATCGCTTTCCTTTTGTAACTAAAAAGATCTGACTTGAGATTTTTAGAGCTTGAAGCGAAATAAGGAGTTTCCCAGAAGAGCTGCTTGGGAGGAGAAATTTAAACAGTGCAAGTAGATGACACCTCAGGTGGAGATTCTCAGGTGACAAAAACACCCAAGTGAATTCGCAGTGCAGTGCTGAGCAGGTCAGTGGTGTCTCACTGGTGGCCAATAGCAACAGGTGCTCTTAGGAGCTTGTGGCTTTAACCTTTGATTATGAGTCAAGTGTCACAGGAGCAGTGACTTGTGTGTGTGAGGAAGGCTTTTTGTGGAGTTCTGGCACCTCCTGTTCTGGAGACTGAGTAGCTTCTGCAGTTTGGATTTATGGTAATTTGATACAGAACTGAGCCCAGACTGTGATTTTGGTGGTTTTCTCTTCTCCATCAGTCAAAATATGGGCAGCAGTTTGCAGGAGTCAGAAGGGTATCTAAGGTGAAATAGCCCTCACTACATTTATAAAGGAGGGTGGAAGCATTGAATTGAGGGATCAAAGTGGTTGGAAAACTATTTAAGGAATTTTATGTGTTTTTTGTAAGAAAATGGGCAGTATCATTCTGTGGTTTGAAAAAGTGGGACTTGCAATAGATGAAGATGAGAAATGGAGAGACACTACAATGGAAAACAAAATGGTGGGGGGAATAAATGTATTGGAGGACAAATAGGGAGCCTTAGTTTTCAAGTATCAAATTATGTATCAGGTTGTATAATGCTCAGGAGAAGCTCTTGGAGTCTGATGGCTTAAACTTTTTTTGTTACATTGACAAGCTGCCCTGTTGTCTTTTTTTTCTTTCCAGCAGCCCTCAACTAATTCCAAAAATACCAGTTTGGGGAAAGATAAGAATTTCATCCTCCATTGAATGGAGGCAGTTATTGTTAGCAATGTCTGAGAGATGGAGGGCTGAGAACTGCACAAACGTTCTTTGTTCTTGTTCAAAGCAAACAAATGGCACATGTAACAAAACATCCCCTTTGGGTTAAGGAGTGGTGTCACTGGCCTTTGGTCAAATATCACATTGAATCCATTATCTAAACCTAATGTATTGGTCCCAACTCTAGATTAAGCAAAAGTGTTTTCATGACACAAAAATCCTGAAAACAAAAAAAAAAATGCACAAAACCTCCAACCCTCAAACCCACAAAATATTGGGGTGGGATAACACCCAACAATAAGAAGTTTGGCTCAGAATTTTGCTTATGTCTTCTGTATTTTTCTAAAATCTATCTAGTATTGTGTGCTTCTAAGTAGAATCATGGTATAAACTGGCATTTGTGGATGGTGATTTTTTTCTTTTTCTTTTTACAGATAGGAAGGATGGCTATATTATGGCCTGAACTTGTTAGTATTAATGTTTAAAATGGAGTGATACATTAAAAAGTAATAAGCACAGCAGTTGGAGTGTGTCTGTTGCAATATTAGTGACACTATGATGAATTAACAGCCTGGAAAATAGAAATGCATGCTCTGGCAAATATTTTACCTAACGCTTATTAGTATATTTATGGGTATCAATTTTGCTTTTATTTTGCATCTTTTAAGCATAATCATGCTTTAATGTATTGTAAAAAACCCACAACTACCTGGTAAATCTGCTATTCTTCAGCAGGTAAAGTCATGAGCTTTCCATACTGTGTGATGTCAAGCTGTATTATTGAAGTAGAAGTAGAATTTGACCACTATACACAAGCCAGAATTTGAAATCTCAAAGACTACCTTGTATTTTTTTTTTTTTCTGTGACAGAGTATTATTTTGCGTGATGCTGGAATCAGTCATTATGCCCATGTCCACTTTTTCCCCTGACCCAAGGGTATTATAGAAGTGCCCTAATAACAGATTGCTTCATTTATCTACAGCAGCAAGATTTCGACTAATGTTCACTAGAACAAGTAGGCACTTGCACTGGTGGAAAAAGATGCAAAGAAATTTCACTGAAGAAGTGAAACTTGAATTTCCTTAAAGTAACAAGTCTTAAATAGTTTTTATCAGGTTGCAATTGTGACTTTAAGACAATTCATGAATTGCCTAAGTAGTTCTTGAAGTTAAATCAGTTTCAAACTCTGAAAAGTTAAGGAATTTGCTTAGTGTTTCCTACTACTATTTTAGACTTATTAAAACCTGTTTGCCTTTTGATAATTCTTGGTGGCTTTTCTCTGCAATTGTGATCAGATATTTGAGTCAAATGTTCTCACAGGACACTTTATTATGTTAATATATATAATTTCTATTTATGCAACATTTAATGGAATTCATTACCATAATGTGTTACTTTTTAATATATGCTATTTCCAGTAGCCTTTTGAGATAACTTTGATTTTTAGGATCAGTCAATGTTCACAATAAATGAACAAGGCTCAACAAAGCGATACAGTGGAGGTGGATCACAGGTTAGCAACTGCTGCCATAGAATTATACAAAATTAATTTTCTCTAACATCAATAAGTAGCACTCTGTTGACTACACTGCCCATTTCTTGATCTGATATTCAGGACTTCATAAAAGTCACATTCCCACCACAAAATTCATACTTGTGATGAGGAATTAATTGGAGAGTGACAGAGTTATAGGCCTCTGAAGTACCTTATGGCTTTATGTAATTACTCGACATAGCACTGTTTCTTGGATCAAAAGCCATGTTATATTTTTCAACTTGGCAATAAGGATGTAATTTTGAAAATAATTAAATGCTGGTCTGAAGTTTGCATGTTGCTTTCAGCTGAGTGGTTGGAAGCTTAACCTCCCTGATGACAGTGGGTCAATAGATGACACTTCATCTCCCGCTGCAAAAGGCACTCTTCTGAAAGTGGCTGTTCAGGAACATTTTCTCCTTCCTCCCCCCTCAATAATATCATTTTTGGTACCCAGTATTTATGTGTCCCTAATCATGCCAAGATCTGAAGTAAAAGCAATGCGTTTCTGCTACTTTGAAGTCTGTACTTAGGGCTTTGACAAGGGTCCCTTAAAGTGGCTCTGAGGAATTTGCAAGGTTTGGGTGAACATTTACAGACCATTATAAATATATCTAGTGGCTCATTCCAGTGTGTAGACAGTAATAGATTTGCACTTAAATATGTTGTGACCTCTAGTCTTCATTTTTTATCATCAGACAAAGAATGCTAGGTAGGCTGGTTTCCATAGTATTCTGTCCATTATATTAGAGCTCTTAATTACAGTTTCTTACATTTAAGTCCTGTCTTCAGTTTTCAAGGATGTTGAATGCATTTGAAAGCATTAACATTTGCAACCTAGCACTAACTTTGGTAGTAAAAAGGTAATTTATTTGCTTAGAGAAGAGTTCATTTCCTAGCATGAAACACTCAAAAGAAACCAAATGCAGATTTTGTCTTAATAGTTGAAAATTCAAAATAAATGAAGCTTATGTAAAATGGCACTAACAGACTAGAGCTACAGTGGACTGCTGAAATTGGATTTGGTTAGCTATAAACATAATTAGCTTAAAGCATTCTAGCTTGCCATGCAGTGTGAGCTCTCATAGGCTGGGATGTGATAATGCTTTGCTCTTTTGCATTTTAACTCCTTGTGGAGATGCGAAAGCCAACTGATTGTAGGCTTTGTAGAAGCTAAATTAACCACGGGTTCCTTGGGGCTTTATGGCAAACTGTGAGGTTTATTTGGTGTTGAAGTGTGCTAAAGATAACGTGACAGTAACCTGAAATGCTGTACTCGCATACTCCCAATTCTGAGGGCACACAGTATTTTTAAAAATCTTCAGAAACATAGGTTGTATATGCCCTTAATATTCTCATGAATGAAATATTAGTGTTTGATTTGACCTGAACAGTATATACAAACAAGATGATAATATTGTAAAGTTGCATACAAAATACTGATGTGGCTTAGAATTTTTGCAGCATTTTTATTTCCCCAAGACAATAGCTCATGCCCATTATGTGGAATTGTGTTCATTTAATCCAGTGAGTAATGCTACTTGACCTCAATCTTTGTTGTAAGTGGGTTGGAATCAGTCAATAAGTAGGCATTCCCACATCAGTGAAGCACTTAGATTTATACACATGGGACTTCATAAAATTCTAAGAATATGAGTACATATGTGAAGTCTCTATAGAACAGCCCTAATGTACAGTCTCTTTCTCAGATGTACAGATTGCTTGAAACAAGTAAGCCTGTGTTCTCACAGCATGCACACACTGCTTGATGAATCCTTCCACCACTCAGTTGTTTCCAAATAATAAATTCTGAACCTTCAGCTTTTACCTTTCATGTGACAATCTCAAGCTTTGCAAAGCTGAGATGACTTTTTTGTTATCCCTCTACTCCTCCTGTTTCCCTTTTCCATGTGTAAGTGTATGTGAAACATTATATTTGCAGAGAAGTAAGGGAAAGTTGCATACAGGACATTCTATTAAATTGCTCATTGCATGTGGTGGTTATATCCCTTCACTTCCTCTTTTGTACCCTCCCAGTGCCTTTCTTTAAGGGAGAATTTTTCAGGAGAGGTATTTCAGAAAAGAAAAAAGGGAGAGAAGGGTCATCTTAATCTCATAGCCCCCCCACCCCCAAAAAAATCATTATGGAGAATACATTTGAGGATTATAATCTTGGTATTTAGAATTGCAGACAAATACAGATAGCAAGTTTTAACACCACATCGCGCAGAGTAGTTAGAACTCTTCTATTTTTGCAGTATCTGAATCTGAGTCTTCTAATATATATGAAATAAACTGACGTATTTCCCTTCTTGTATTCTTTTTAAAAAAATTACTTTCAAGTAGAGGTGGCTTACATCTCCAGCAAGGCTTTTAGTACTTTAGCCTTCTGCATTTATTACTTCTGTTTAGAAATCATTGTAGATAAGCATCTGAAAAAAGTAATACAATAAACATTTGTGTTAATTATATCATTTCCTCCTACTCTTCTCCCCTTCACCATATGTTCTTTTCTCTCTATGCCTCTTGACTGACTTTTATTAGGGCTTGATACGTGTCTAATCACACACCTCAAAGTACTCTCTGATGATGCAAATGTGACCCTGTTTCTGCACTCTCTTTAGAGTGTCAATGTATCTGAAGTAGACAGAAGAAAGAAGAACAGGATTAATCCATCAGGTGGTTACTATGTGTATTTCCCTTGGTCTGTATTCCCTACCTCAGCCTTTGTGCCAAAGGTTTTGTGTCTCATATTACCCCTTGCCCTTGACTTGGATTTTTTTTTTTGTTTGTGGCTATTTTTTGGTGTTTGGGGTGGGTTAGTTTGTTTGGGTTTTTGTTTCCCTCTCTTCCTCCACACCAAATCCCTTGGTTATTTCCCAGATGTGGACCACTGGTATGTCAGTAACTCACCTGAACATAGTGCTAAGATGCTCTTTGGTTTCAGAATGTAAATTTATTTTGAGCATAAACATTTTCCTTCTCTGGCCAGTTATCTGTACATACTTTTTTTTTTTTTAGTGGGATCAGCCATAATTCCAGGTTTAGCAGTTATTTATTACAGCATAAGGTCATGATAGAAATGCTATATTACTTCCAAAAGATAAATTCATTACCATGCTTCTTTAAAACTTATCTTTCTGCTGCTTTTGCTCCTGGACATCACAAGTCTGTACCAAATAATGAAACACACTACTCCATCCCCAGTATAAAGGAGTCAAAACTTTCAGCAGAATGTTTTTCCTGGTCCTTCTGTATGAAAACCCACTTAGGGAAAGTTTCTGCATCCTTGTGAGAACAGTGTAGAGAAAGTGCTGACAATAATTTTGAGCTGTCTGTCAAGACTGCAGCGATCTGCATACCAGGAACAGTCAGTAGTGGTCAGGCCAGGATGCAATAGTGTGACAGAGTGTGGTGTCACTTCCAGTGGTTTGTGTGTGTTTTGGTACAGCCTTGCTTCCCATTCACTGAATTATCGAGAAGAACTGATTTGCTGCACGGGCATAACCACTGTGCATTAATGAAAGATGCTGAAAGCACTCTGTGGTCTAGTGCACACAAATGTTTGTTAACACAAAAGAAAGTGGACATGCTTGTGCTGTCAAACAAAAATTTCTTTTTCAAGTGAATTTTTTCCCCTTGGACTAGCAATAGTAGATATAGGATTTCTGTATTAAACAGATGTGAATGTCCAGTTACAAACATCCCCAATAAATTGTAGAGCTGGTGTCATATTGAATGTATGATAGATGGAAATAAAGTTAAGGTCTGACAAGTGACTTTATCACCTTTTCTTGCCAATGATTAGTGGGGGGTTTAATACATGTTAAACTTCTCAGGCCTGTTGAATGCAGGCAAATTGTATGTGCTTTTAAAAAGTTTCTAGGGCTTCCAGTAATTCTTTGAAAAATGAATCTAGCTGTTACTTGTCACCAAGGCACTGTGTTGACTTGAAGCAGATAAGGATTAATCTAAAACCAGTTTGACTCTCGCAAAATGAGCCTTAGAATTTCTTTCCTGACATTGTTTAGCATGTAAAAAGAGCTAAACAGCTCAAGTATTGAGGAAATCCACCATTCCTGTTTAATTCTTAGCTAGAAAAGGTACTATTGTTTATGTAATATGTTCAAAAGGGCACATAATTTATTATATACCGTTAGTCAGCCATGTGCATTTTTACATTTCTGCCTGTAGGTAAGCTGAACACCTGGTGACATGGCAGCATGTTTAAAACACCGCTGAGAAAATCCGCAGCAACAGCACAGATAATAATAGGTCTTTCAAAATGGAGTTATACACAATATAAGTATCACTTTTAACAAAATGTTCTTTATTGCCTTTGTATGAAGGTAATAGTACAGAGAGAAATATGATCTATTTACTGTTCCTGGTGGGGATGGCCGGTGGGGGGTAAAAGTTGCAGGGTTCTGTGCTACTCTGCTCTTCACAGTTCCTGTAAAACAGTCTTTCTGTCTTTAAACTCCTAGTGTCTTCTGAGAAATCAGAAAGCTTTTGTCAGCCAGGTGTTGAATAGAGGTTTTGATATTTAAAGCAAACTGTTCAGTGCTCTTAGAAATGCTAATGTGGAAAAAAACCCCAGGTACTACATTTTGAGCTTCAAGACAGAAAATGTTAAACAAGACAAGAACGGTATAGAAAGGCACAGTGAATATTTTGAGGTGTTAATTCTAACTACAGAAGGAAGAAACTAGAATTCTGGAGCGGACACTGGAGGTATATTGTATGATGCAAGGATGACTCAGCCCACACTCAGATCATCTTCAGGTCTTGCCACACTTATTTACATTAAAGTTCATAGCTATTTTAAATCTGTGCATTTAGTGGAGAAGGTGAGAAAAAAGCAGAGGGAGAAGAATAAAAGCAAAAGGAGGGAGGGTAGATATTAAAACGCAACAACAAAAATACCTGGACCAATCCCTTCTGCTCCCCACACTGCACTCTCAGTGGAGGAGCTTGTAATCCTATATTTGCTATATCAAGAGGATTCTTCTATGAGCACAAATTAATAATTTATTCATAGGCTGGAGTCAGCTCGCATTGATTTACTTATGCTGCATTTCTTTTCATTCATAAGCCCTCGCTAGTCGGGATCTCTCGGATAGTGACTCGCTGCGGCGCTCCGGCGTGGGAGGAAGCAGCAAAACGTGCCTTTATGCACAAGGACGTGCTAGATATGACTCAATTAAATGTGCGAGCCTGACCTAAACCCGGGGCTCGCTCCGGGAACCCTCCGCTCCCGCTCCTCGGCGATGCTACCTCGGCGGGGACCGCTGCTCTCCTCCCTCCGCCCGCCTGCGCCCTCGGTGCGGCGCCGCGGCCGGGATGCTCCGCGCTCCCGGCAGTGCAAGGGCTGAGCTCCGGCCATCCTTCGCCTCTCCGGGCTGTGTGACAGACAGATGCTTGTCATGCAGCGGTGCCCTGCCTGAATTGGCCGGGTCCCCGGTGGGTGTGCACGGCCCCCACCCCCCGCCCCTGCCAGCCCTGCCGAGCCCTCCCTGGCTCAGCCCCCGGCAATGTGCAGCGCTCTCTTCTCGCCTTACTGGAAGGGCTCAACTACACTTTCAGCTCCTCCAGACTTTCTCTGCTTTTGCCGTACAGAGGCACCCTCCCTCTGGTCCAGCTCCTCCTGTGCCTGCCTCTCTGTCTCCGCGCTATCCCGTTAAAAGGCTGCTGCTCCTGCTCCGCTGAACCAATGCACTGGCTGACTTGATCTGGGATGAAGGCTGGAGGTTATCGGCGCGGGAAAGGAGAAGAACTCTAGGCAGCTTTCCATTGGTGAAGTGAACAGTAATTGCAAGAAGACAGCCTCCCCAGTTGGAATCAATAGTCTGCTTTCTTGCTGCTAAGGGCACTTTGGAGCAGCAGTAGGTCACTGAAGTAACTTCAGCACACTGCTGACTGCGGAGTTGTAAAGAACTACATGCAAGTGGCTGCAGTAGTGCTGGAAAACGCTTTGCTGTTACCAGGGACACAATAGTTTTCAAGTCATTAGAGCTTTGCTTCTGGTCCACTCCTTCCGTTATACAGAGAGGGTCCTTCTTTGGAGGGATGAGGATGGAGCTGTGATTTTTCTCCAGTGTTGTTCTAGTGGAGGGGGCAGAGTGGGGAAAGAGGCTGTAGAAGCAAACCCCTACTGCTGCTGAACTCAGGTTCACTTGAATTACCCCAAATCTTTCCAGGCACAGAGAGGCACAATGCCAGAAAATATGAATCTTCTTCGGGCTTTTGGGGGGAGTTTCTTTATCTTCTGGACAGCTTTTAACACAGCCTTAGTGGATGTGGTTGGATCGGAGCAGCAGATCCCCTTATCTGTGTAAGTGCTTTCATGCTATTCCTCTCAGGACCATGTTCAAGGATGAGAACTTGACTGCTGAAGTTCTTATGTTTTTGTATTGCAGATATTTGACTGTTCAGGGCACCTTTGCTCCCCTGTCAGCTGTGTTTAAAGTGGGAGTCTCTAAGGCGCTCAGCACTACTTTGATTTTATTGTAGGAGCAAGTGTTGGTGGAGTATATGGCCACAGAGTCTTAAGTGCTTGTATTTACTGATGTTGATGCTGTTAACTCTTTCTTGTGTGGGAATTTATCATTCAGACAAATGTTTTTCCATTTTATTTGCTGCTTTCCTTTCAATGGATGTATGTTATGTAGTGCCAAAACATGTTTCTGTACAAGTTGATTCTTTAAATTTTAACAGTGCAGGTTGATAGTTTCATATCAGAGGCCTTACCTTAGCACAGTGTCTAGTTCATGCTTATACTTGAACTGCTTCACTGATCTTTTGCTGTGCTTGGGTTCCTTAGTGAGCTCACTAATGCAAAATTGCTGGGATCCTTCTGAGTGCCGCTGAAGCTGTTACAGTCTGGGTTGCTTTGCTATGACATGTGTATTACATTTCTTCCTGTCTCTTTTTTTCTCCACAGTGTAAAGCTCTGGGCCTCAGCGTTTGGTGGAGAGATCAAATCTATTGCAGCCAAATACTCAGGTTCCCAGCTCCTGCAGAAGGTAAGGATTTCTTCAGCTGTAATAAGGAAGGTTTTAACAGAGAAAATGGAGGCAGATTTAATTTTTTAAATGACTAGGAAAGCAGTGCTGTACATGTTTTTTGTCCAAGATCTATTTTTGTATTGCATACTAGTCCCTGATGACTCTTACATTGCACTGCACTATCTGTGGAGTCCTTGGTTAAACTGATATTTTTCTGTTTGGATTACTTGTTTTTTCTTCCATTGTTTAAAGTAAACTCCAACACTTTTATTTCTTGAAGCCTGGGCTTCAGCCTTGGTTGCGGGTATTTAATCTGGTTGCTGCATTGTGATGATGATGTTTCTGTGCAGAAACAGCTGTTTCTTGTGAAAAATGTTAACTTCATTCAAGGAGCAGAATTAGTGCGTATTGTGTTATTTCATCCTGTGCTGTATGTTTGCAATTCACTGTATCAGGGAGAAGGCGGCTGCACTGTTGTTTGTCATCCCTGCAGTTTTTACAATCCCATTATTCCCCCAATCATCTCAACCCAGTGCTGGGATGTATTACATCATTACAGATAAGGGGAATGAATGTGGTTATCTTCTTGCTCAGCTGCACAGCTGGGTAATAAGCTGGTGAAGAAGTGCAAAAACTTGAGAAATTGGTATAAGACCACATAATTGGGGCAGAGCGTAATAAAAAAGCAGATTTGAGTATTAGGTATATCAAGGACTTTGTCTACTCTAATTTAATGTGCAACCTATAGTAAAGGTCTGTATCATAGATGATTTATTTTTACCACAGTTGCTGAAAAAATATGAGACTAAGAGGAATATGTTAATAATAAGACTGTGATTTTGAGGCATTGAATATATGATCCTCAAAATGCAGTATGTAAATGGAAAAACATTGAGACATTCACTGATTAGAGCACTCAGTCAACACATATATTTCTGCTGATTTTTTTGTAGACTTGATTTTTAATTCTGAGTAACGCTAATTTTTTTTTTGTCTGATTATGAAGGAAATTGTTCCTTGAGCTTGTAGCATATATTTTGAAAGGCTTATATATGTGTGAAATTATGCAACAGACAGTATATGTAGCAGCTGAAATAAAAAGCTTGTGCTATCATTTTAACACATTTAAGGCAACTAACTTAATTGCCAAAGGCATATGAGTTCCTTAGCAGTATCTGTTTTTTCAGAGTTATCCAGGACTGTAAAATGTTAATTTTACTAAGCTAAAATACAGAACAAAAATATTTGAGGTCTCTTACTACCTTTCAAGGCCTTTAAATGGTTTCACTTCAGCATGTTGGGCAAACTTTCATTTTATTCTGAAAACCGGGGCGCTCAATATTTATTTATACTTTTAGCTCATGTTCTTTGAAGTCCGTGTAGTCTTACATTGTCAGGGTTTTGTATGAACACCCTTAATTTAGAAAGCAGATGGAGCTTTCAGTTTTGATTAGTTTCTAATAAAGTAATATTAAAAGGCTTTAATTTTTTTATTGGGCCACAAGAAACAAGTATCTTTATTTAACTTTGGAACTGTTCCATGCACAGCTATTTTTGTGTAAAAAAAAAAAAAAATGGTTTTAAAAATGAAACCTACCAGATACAGATAACCCAGTATTTCCAAGAATATGGTGTATATGGAATATACTGTGTCTTACAATCGTGCTAAAATCCATGAAGAACCGTCACGGATTTTGTTCTTCTCTTCCTCATGGTAGATATTGCTGCCATCCCTTCTGTAATGTATTTTTTCCCTCTGAAGTAGTAAGATTGCTTCCTATTGGCTGTTATAATTGAAGGTAATTGGAAGCTATTCATTTTACCTTTTCATCAGCATCCTTTCTGTTTCACTAACAAGTCTGTGCTCCTGTTTTTCAAGGTGGACACTGTATATTCATTACAAGCTATTTTGTTTTTGTTTCCTGCTTTTGTTATGATATTTCATTATTGAATGAAAAAGACAAAATGCATGTTTGGCAGCTATTTAGAGTTTTTTATTCCTCTGGCACTTCATCTATTTTTCTTTTTTCCCCCTTCTGGTCACAGTAATTTTTATAAGATCTCTGTTGCTTTTTATTTCTATTTAGAATTCCAAGCATCTCTGTCCATTTAAGCTTGCTATTTCCTGCTATTGGTCGTGGCCAATGAGCCTGGATGACAGATGACTTAAACGTGTATTTTTTTGTATTGTTACGCTTTATAGTTCTTCTGTAAGCTTGTAAACCGTACCAAACTTCAGGATTTGCAAGTATTTTCAACATGCAAAGTCAGTGACAGAAGCTATTGTAACAGCTTAGGAGGTGGTAGCACAGGAGGGCTGTAAATGCAATCGCCTTTTTTTCTACCCTCTCTGTCCCCAGTAACCAGGCAAGAATCTGTTTGGTATTTACTGTGGGCTCTGGTGATCGGAGTCCACGTCATTTTAAAGTCAAGGTTCCACTTTTAGAAGCAGTGAGGCTTCTGATATTACTGGAGAAATCCACATTTCCTGATTATGAATTAAGCATCGTTAAACAAGTGAAGATATAAAACGTGTGTATGATTATGGCTCTGGGCAGTATATATTTCTCAATAGTCAACTGCTTTGGAGTACCATTTAGTTTAATAAAGGTTTGCTAAATGAAAAATTAATGTAAAGGTTACTTAATTCATTTTGTCAGCATACATGGTGAGCACTACTTTCAGAGTGATGCACTTGAAATCAAGACATGATTGACAGTCTCTACTGCCCAAATGCTTTGTACATTAAGAGTCATTTGACCCATACTAAAATTCCATTGAGCAAATGAAGTTATGAGATACTCAGTAAAGCAAAATTTTGCCAGGTTATAGCTGTGGATATTGATTTAGTTGTTGCAATTCTGAAGTCTTACTTTATGGTGAACATCAAATGAGTCACCAGCATTGGTGTCCTCTAGAGTTTATAATAGATGCATAAGAATACTTTTGTTGCTTTTTGAAGCTATTTTAGAAAAAACCCAAAACTGTTCACTTTATCTTAATTGAATACTTTATTACCTTATTCGTTATGATAATCTTATCCAAAGATGTTGCTATGCCTCCTACAAGTAGCTGGGATATGAGTTTTCCAAGATTGACTTTAGTTGAAACACAAACACTGCAAATAGCTCAGAAAATGATAATAATAGTTCAGTAAATAACTTCAGCAATTGTTACAAGCTTTTAAGCAAAATTAGCACTTAAATTGTTCTATTCCTTGCTTTCAAAGAAATGGAAGACCACTGAATGTACAAAAACACCACACAGGAGGAAACAGGATGGTATTATTCTTAATTTGCTTGATTTCTGGAGATTTTACAGCTGGCATAGATTTGGCAGCGCACAAGAAGCTTCTTGGTGCTGTAGAGATATTCATGCTCTTCACCTTAGGAAATACTACTGGGGCCTAAGAATTGACTCAGATTTTGTCTCTTAGGTGCTTTTTTTAACTCAGACTCTCAAAAGACATCTGCCTTATTTGAATCTTGACACTTCTTTACATTTCTGTCGTAATCACTCTGCGCTCAGTGAGTCCTGGACTAAGTGAGGGAGTGTAGCCCACTGGCAAAGCCAGGCTTCAGATATGAGGATGCAAAGCGAGGCTTAGGTGCCAGGGAGATCTTCACTTCAGCTGCTGTGACCAGAGTTTTGGAAAAACAGACTTTGGGGAATGCTACTGTTCACATTAGTGTCCATGACAATAATGTGTTTTCAGTGCCACACTGTTGCAAAATAATAGCAGTAATAACATGGAAGCATAAAATGCAGATAATGTGCCTTCTGTTAACACTAAAAACAATCATTGTTATACAGTAAAGCTTTTCTCAAATCAGAGCATTGTCTGTTTCTCTGAATGTGCAGCGTGGTCTATGCTTTCTCAGGTTCCTTTTGAGGAGATTACTCTTTATTTCCCCCTAAGTATTCTAAGCTTTGATAATTCTTGATTTTTTTAATTTTTTTTTTTAATCCTGAACAGTCAATATTATTTTAAGGCAGATGTAGGAACAGTTTCTAACTGAAAACTTAATTTTTTGATTCTGCCACAAAGGTTTTTTAATGATGACAGGCTTCTTTAGGGCTCTCTCCAATTTTCCTTATGTAAGATGTCTCACGGAGCCTCCCCTGTTATGTAAGCACTGGCTGCCTTGGTCTGAAGCAGCCTGGAGTCTGTGTCTGCCTACTCCTTTCAACAGATTCTTCATTGTGTTGGGAGCTCTCAAATCATTGTGTTCTCTCAAAGCAAGTTTTTCCATCAGGAGAGCGTTGCTAGTTTTAAAGATGCAGAATTGCATTTTATCTCACTGACTGGATGTGCTGCTGTATCTTGGGAGTTTCTTACAACTGTGGAAATGCCAGTGCAAAACGAACATAATGGGGTGATTTAGATCAATTAGCATTCAGCTGGTGAATCTGATTCATACAGTACATCTATCTTTAGTTCTAAACTGTATAATGGTGACTTAAATTCTTAGAGAAGTTTAGTCCAATTATCTTGACATTAATTGCCTTTCTTTTATTCAGCCTTATGTGGGTTTTGGTCTTTGTAGACTGTTTCTTTGCTCAAGACGCTGCAGCTACTGCTTTGAAGGAAGGGTCAGTAGGATTGAGACAAGCAATTGAAAGGAGAGAATGGACTGACTTCTTGGATATCAATTCAAACTTCTGCCAGCTGAACAATTTTACAACTGCAAAAATAATACTGTTTTTTCCCTATCAAAAAATAAGAGAAAAATCATAAAAAGATCTATAGACATATGACTTTAATTCAAAAAATGATAAAAAAACTCCAACCTTGAAAACAAATGCAGCTCCCCCCCCCAAAAAAAAAAAAAACCCAAGCCAACAGCAACAACTTCCTTCCTCCCATCAACCAAAACCAACAGTTCCCCAAAGCTCAAATTCAAAACCCCGTCAGCTATGTAAATGGTGTGGAGCTTTACCCAAAGATCTATTCAGAATTAATTCATTATAAATCAAACTCCTGAAGTCTGTGTTCTGTAAAATGTGTCTCCTAGCACTGAATTAAAATCAAACCTTATAAAATAAAAAAAACTACGCATCTGCGAATCTTAAATAGGTGTAATTCTTATGATTGGTGCAAATGACATTTTGGAATTTGCAGAGCTTGAACCTCCAGCCCCTTTAATTCCTACAGGTCTTTGGACTGTGTAAATGACAAGGTTATTTTCCACATCAAACTAGTGACAGAGCATTTCAGTGTGTTTGAAGTATTTAATATTAACTGCAGACTTAAAGATGTAAATTATTTTGGATAGATGTTTTAATTTTTCTTTGTTCAAAAATAAAGAAGTCAAATGCATTCGTATGTTACTAACGTATTTGGTGGGAAAACCTGCTGGGTTCCATACTAATTTTCAGATAGTATAGTGATCTGCAGAGGAAAAGATCACAGTGCTCTCAAATTTGGAGTGCTGTGTTCTCTTTCTCACCATAATAAAGAATAACTTTTCCTTCTTCTAATGAAGTCCTGCTTTTTCTGGAGGTATTGGGAAAATTTCACTGCCTTCAGTGAAGTTAGAACTGCATCTTGAATGATCTATACTCTCATCTCCTGTTTGAATGTTATGACAGGAGTAATAATTTTTTTGTAGTCTAAATCAACCTGAATATCAAACATCATGTTTTATATTTCCCTGTAACTAAAAGCAAAGTCCTGGTTTAAGCCATGCTGAATCCATGCTCTTCCACCATCAGCAATCTATTTTGCAGTATTTTCTGTGCCTTTCTGGGTTTTGCAAGCAGAGTGTGATCCTCTTACTTGTATTATTGAAAGTAAATATGTTCTATTGTTAGTATGTGACAGAAATGTGAGATGGCCTTAGTAAGTTTATGATACATGCATTGCACTGCCAGTAATGTCTTTTAATATGGAAATTATTGAGCGGACAATCCAACTGGAAAACATCAGATCTTGAAAGGAAGTGAATGCTAATTCCCTAGCTTAATGCATTTATGGTTGTTTGTTTTCACATCCTGTATTGGAAAATGCTTACATTTCAAGGTTAAGGGAGCTGGTCTCCATGCAAATTATCTTGACAGTGAAAGTATGTAGAGCCATGAATAGATGCTGTATTGTAGTGGTGATTCACTTTTAAGCAACTGCTAATCAATATTCTACACTTCCAAATGTCATTACCGTTCTGTAGGGTACAATTTTTTGTTGCTGATAATAAGTGCTTACACATTGTACAACACAAATTATATATTGATAGGGTAGGCTGTATTTTAGTTTGCTGTAGAAGCTTCACTGGCAGGTTTTAATGAAATACTGGGATTAATATGTTGTTCTTGTGAAGTTCCATTCTGTTTTTTCTATGTATAATGTTTTTGCAAATTTACATGGATGTTTTTGTGATCCTATTTAGTATCTGCCAAGTTCATTTGTGTAAAGCTGAAGTACTTTCTTAGAGTGAATGACCAAATTATTGCAAAATTTGTATTTGAAAAGGAAGGTATTGCAAACCCACGTTTTTTTAGAATCATAGTTGGAGAGAAGTTGGGAACGGTCTTGGTAGCCTTTCCAGATGTGAGGAATTCCAGGGACAGATAATTCAGGAAAATATCCTGCCCTCAGATCCTCCCAGGACTTTGCAGGTGAAATTACCCATGTTATAGTTGATAAACAGCTGTTTTTGAGGATGGTGTAAGGAGGAGACTGATTGGCTGAGACAGACTTGTTCACATGGGAGTGTAGAGATGCTGCAGTTAAAGAAACTGCAGCAATATAAATGTGTTCTCTATACCCATGATAGACGAATGAGAACTCTCTTTAAATACAAAAATTAGTTTTTTCCTACTATCAATTTGTTTTCTTTTTTTTCTACTGGAGGAAAACACTGAAATAGCACAGAACTCTTGCAGTTTGGTAATTATGTAGATCTTGCTGAACTGCGTTATGGTAAGAAGATGAGCTACATCTTTTATTTTGGACTATAAGCAATGACAGTAATTGTATTTCTTCTTCGATGTCCATATCTATGCCCTGTTAATCTTTGTGCCTTCATCTCCTTAAGGCATGGCTTGGGAGTCCTTCAACTTTCAGAGCAGAAACAGGTTGTAAAACCGCTGTTGTCACTGCTGTGCAGGTTGGCCAGGCTGGCTGAATGCTTGCAATGCTTGCTGCTTTTCCTTTCCCCTTATAAGCACAGAATCAAATGATCTTAACAAAATATATGGCTTTTTACTATAGAAGAATAAATATATTATAATAGATTCAACTTGTTGGATAAAGATGAAGACTGCTCTTGTTGGACTTCAAGTCCAACACCTATGTGGTAAGATATCAGCAGGTTTAGCTTTCCAGGATCTCCTGACCTGTTCTTATGTTCAGTGCAACTATGAAGTACACAGATAATGGAGCTTCACTAGGACTTGTAAGACAATGTGATGTCCCAAAGAGAAAGAAGGAAATTATCAGATCTGAAGTCCTGGTTTATTTTTTATGTACCTGCCACAAGTTCTAGTGCTTTGCCATCAACAGTTTTTGATACTTGGTAAAGTTTGTTCTTCACTTTTCTTACTCCTAAGAAGAGTTTTCCTTAAGTTGAAGTTTTGCTTCTTTAGGTAGAGCCTGTTTGGTTGGTTGGGTAAAACCTTCAAGGCAGTTCAGTAAATAACTGAACAGGTTCTGACAGTGACTCTCAATTGAAAGAGTTTAACAGGTGATTGTCTCCCACCATTTTTTTCTGTCTGTCAAGATTCCTAAAAGAACTCTGAAGAGTAATACACTTCATTAATGTAATCAAAGAAATTTCTAAAATATTAGGTGTTTTCTTCGTTAAGCACTTGTTCCTACTCCTGTGTTTTGCTTTTAGTTTCCGTAATTCGACCTGTTTTATTTTCCATGTTTCTCTCTCTTTCTCTTTCTGAACCACCTTATATATCTTATATTTTAATTTTTCTGTTTTAAAATGGGCATGTTTTCTAGAAAGAAATGTTTTCTTCTGAGACTGCTGCCAAATGTTTTCATAAAGAATTTTATAGTACAGGAAGCACTTAGAGATAGTTACTGTTATTTATCCTTCAAGCTAGATTGTGAAATCTTAGAGCACCAAAGTTAAGGAAGTAAAAGATAAAGGAAAAAGCTGTTCTCAGGTCTGTAATGAACAAAATAATAAGGTGACCTAATCTAGTTCACAAGATTGGGAAGATAACATGAAAAGTGTATGTGCATAATTCAGTATATCCAGGTTTAATGGACGAGTCCTTTTGATTGTTCATTAGTTGGCTTTTTTGTATGTGTGACTGACAGTCAGTAGTTTCCTTATTGAAGCTTTGCTCTTAGTTTTCAGGAAAGGGTGGAAGATGCTTTTGGGCTTCTGATAGTCTCATGAAATGTTTTCCTTTGGTGTACTCAAAATCTGGTGTTTTCAGACTTTCCTGAATTTTGGGCAGGTGGCAGATTATGTGTTAACACCCTTCCCATACAATGTTCAAGTTGAGTAGAGCTCCTTTGATTAATGTTTTGAATACAGTGATACTGAATTTAAAAATTCTAATTGCACTCTAAGAACTCAGACTTTTGTGTTTGACATTAATGACTTGGCAAAACTGGTTCTGGGAACAAACCTTAATTATCCCCCTCTCTACAACTCTCTTGCTGTCTTTCACTATGGAACTCAGTTTTTCATAATTTCTGGAATCGTGGAATAATTCATTCTGGAAGAAGATTTAGAGGGTCTTTTAACTTGGAATCCTGCTCAAAGTGAGATCAATGCTGAAATAAGTGTGAATTTCTTGGGGTTTTGAATCTGATCTTCAAAACCTTCCAGGACAACAATGCCACAACCTCTTTTGTTGCAATGTTTGTCTCTGGTCTGGACAAGAAGTTACTTGAGCTGGAAGTTCCAATTTCAGTTTGCTGTGTGTCACTACCCCAGCTGTGCACCTCCATAAATAGCATTGGTGTATCATCTTCATAATCTCCTCATAGGCATGGAGAGGCACAACATGACAGGTCTCTCTGAGGCCCCACTCATAGATAATATTCTGCCATTTTTTAGTTGCTTCATCAGGTCTCAACGTTTTTTCTGACCTATGCTTTTAAAATACTTCACAGAAACTTTGTAGGCTTTTTAAATGATTTCTCTTCTGTTTGATATTCAGGTGGGCTTTTCCCCACTCACAATAGGAATATGTAACTGCTCCCATAATTGTAAAGTCTCAGGAGTAATTTCCATTAAGATGCTTGCATGAATAGGAGAAGACTCTTTAATTTGTAATGGTAACACAGGAATTTAATTTCTAATCTAGGGCTAAACCAAACCATTTAGGTCCCCGTTGCTTCATTAGCCATTTCTTTTACTATCTTTATCACTCACAGTGTCTTAAGCGAACTTAGGGTTGTACAGAAAGTTTGTCAGCTGGCAAAGGTTTTATGTCTTATTGTCTGTCAAGGGACTTCTTCGTGCATTTATACACAAACAAGGACTCACTTTCCTAAAAAGCAGGAATCAAAATTATGCAGTCATAGTATCTGTAGCCTGTTAGGTAAAAGCACTGTGGAAATGCTCTTTGGAAGGCATTATGAAAACTTGGTCAGGGCCACAGCAGGTAGTGTTCCTATTATTCCTCTAGGTCTCATTGTAATGTTTGGCTATTCAATACACTTTGAATATTTTGTGTCAAGCTATCTTAAAGTCATTAATTTTCGAAACACACACAAAAAAATCTGTGCAATATGGGTATTAAAATTTGATGTGCTGGGAACACATCATTGGTCACAAAATTAGATAATTATCTTCTAAAGTAACAAAGCTTCAAAGATAAAAAGCAGGAACATTCAAAGTTCAGCTTTACCTTGAAGCTAAATGGCTATCATTTTCTGACAGCTGTATGAAATGTGTGACTGCCGAGCTGTTTGGACATGATGCTATCGGATTACATTAATAGAAATTTTCCCTGATAATGAAAACTGGTAGGAGGCTAAGAGTAAAGCTTTATATTATGACTTGCAGCCATTGACTATCTGCACCCAGCAGATTTATTACCCCCTATGCACATTGTGCCTTTTACAATATCTTCTGCAATTTCTTCATGAAAGTACAACAGGAAAGATGATGATATGGATGGCATGATACAAAAAAATCTGAGTACTCACTTCACATTTCAGGCTTCCACCTCTCATTACCAACTGCAATGCAATTTTACAGCAAAACTAGGGATGAATTCTGACATCCCCCTGAAACTTTCCACAAAAAAACCCCACATTGTAGCAGGGGGAGGGGGTGAAGGAAAACTGGAGAATTTCTGTTGATCAATTCAGATTTTCATTTTCCTGTTGAAATCAAGGCAGCAGACTGAGATACAGGTATGTCTGGCTTTTATCCTAGGGCTGTAATAACTTTGGCCTACTTGGTGGCCAAAATTCAGTGAAGGCCTTAAGCACGATGTTATTTTAACCTGTAATGTCATACATGAAAATGTGCTCGTGGTGGTGGTGGTAGGATTTCATCTAGAATGCCAGAAACCTTGAATTGAAAGTTAAAACCACAAGGAGGACTCTCTCTCTCCCCAAATGGAGGCATCTTTGCCTAACTTTTCTGTGTAAAATGGCCCTGGTGATACTTCCTTTTTACTTAAACTTTAAAACTTTGAGATAGTTTGAGTGAGGAGCAACACTCTTTTTTTGTAGAGCGTTTAGCACATGGAGAGAATCAGGTGGTGAGGAACATCATTAGCATATGGATATGGAAGTAAAGAAAAGTCTTTCAGCTCTGAGAGCTGAAAAGCATCAATTTTAGCACACTTTTAAAATAAAACTTATCACTACTGAAAAGATAAATGGTTTCCTGTAACAGTCATGAATAACTACAAAATTGATAGAAACTCACTTATTTCTGCTGTTGGTATTTGGTATCTGTAGCTGGCAATAAATCTCCATATGGCATTGTGCTGGCAAGTGAGATGGAACCCTTTCTTGTCAGAGAATGAACCCATCCTATGCTTTGAATACAAAGTGAAATGCTATGCTGATATTAGAAAGTAATTTTCAAATATTTTATTCTTTCCCTCTTTCATATTTTTTTTTCCTATCCTGGTACTTTTTCCTTATTATCCATTTTCCATGTAACTACAGGTTTGTGCTATATTTTTTTCTGTCTAGATCCTTCAGACTTTTTCTGACCTTTTCTGGTTTTCTTCCAAGTAAGACCCAACTAACAAGCCTCATTGCAGAGTGAACTTCACAATTCTCAAATGCAGTTAAATTGGGAATCAAACAATTTTCTTTATCCTTTTATGGATATCTGATTATGTCTGTCTATATTGCAATTACCACAGAAATTTATTTTCATGTGTTGTCACTCTGTCCTTCTCTTTACTGCCATTTGTTTATAGTCATTGCTTTTCTTCCTTTGAGAATTTTCACCCTTAATATATTTTTTTCTGTGCTTTGAGCAGCTCTAATCATAATGCTGCGGTGAGGATCTGGTCATTTGAGGAGAACTATGCAGCAATAAAATGAGCAACAGCGTAATAATACTTTTATACATAAGAATGGGGGAAGGTGTTATGCAAATGCAAGTGTTCTTAAAATTATCTTTTCATTGAGGTACAGCGTTCAAACCTTTAAAAAGAAGAATAAACAGATTAGGGTCTACTGGTGCACTTTACACATTGTGAATATACTTATTTATACCTTGGGTGCAGGAATGGGGGAGAGACAGGATTCCCTCCAAAACTAAAGGGGAGGCAAGATACAGTGTCTGTCTGATGATACAATTTGCAAGGAGGAGTCAGTGTCAGGAAAAAAAAATCAGGGTTCAAAAAACAGCTAAAAGTGTGAGAGCAGGGACGTGTGAAGGTAGGAAGATGAAGAGGAATGGAACACATTGGGAACAAAGAAGCAGAGCCACCGAAGAAAGTGGTATTTTTTTTCTCTGTAGTTTAATACAATTGGAGAATACATTTGTATGAAATTCAAGCAATATGTGTTCTGGTGGTTATTTTTGTCAAATCTATTAAATGAATAATTTTCATGTTAAAAATATATGTCACAGTCAGAAGGTCAAGTTTTGCTATTTTTGAAATGCACGAATACCACATGATTTAAAGCTTATGCCAAGAACTGAAATTAGGAGGAAAGTATATGCTAAGAAATGTAAATTTCAGTTCAGGGGAAGCTTTGAAATTAAACTGAGTTCAGTAGTGACATAATTCTGACTTTTGTATTTAGCTTCTCAGATGCTTAAAATTTGAATGCTTTAACATTTTTGAAACATTTGTTGGCTGCTTTACTTGAGGCCCTTTACTCTATACAAGCCAGTGTAATAGAAATATAGTTCAAATACCTTCATACCTTGGCACTGATCCTGTCCAGTCCACCTTAGGCATGTTATTAATGTAGATATATGTTTGCTCAGTAGAGCTTCTTCAGCATTACAAGATGTCTAGGGAATTTTGTCTGAAAAAGGATGGTAGAAAACAGCATTATATGAGGGACTGGGACCTATACTTATGTGTTGGAATAATTCAAATGTTAGTGTATAGTATTATTCATGTATAACCATATTTATCTGATTGCATGCTACTTATTTATCTTGGTTTATAAATATACAGGAGTTGAATTACTGAAAACTCTAATTATTCTGAACATAATTTGTCAGACAAAACCAGCTGCTAACTCAGCTCTTCTCAAGAATCTTCAGTAAAATGCAAAACATAAAAAAAACTGTCTTGAAAAGTACAAAATTCCCATTCTTCACACAAATCCTCTGTGCCTGTTGGATATCTTCCTCTCCAGAGCCTGGTAAAAGCCTATGGCTTTCTGATATGATGGAAAGGACCACAAATCCAGGCCATGTGCTGTGGCTTGCATTTCCTGAACTTCACTTGCACAAAGCAAATTTTTCAATATTTTAGGACAACTCTGTAGTTTGGCAGAGACGATCTTGACTGACATGTTGGTATGTTCATTGGGGAGTTGGTGCAGCCATTAAGTTGAATTAACATTAAGTTGAATTAAATAATGCTTCTGCTTTCAAAGCCTTCAAAACACCTACAGTTCTGTTTTGCCCCTGACCTGTTAATTAACCTCATGCAATTCAAGTCTGATATATGTCTGGTTCCATGTGTATAAAGATGTGGAAAATTCTCTTTTCTGTCTGCAGTTTAAAAAAGTTTTGATGGCAATTTGTGTGCAAAATTTGCTTTTGTGGGGCTGTGTTCTAATTGGCAGGGTGCTCTTTGTTTTGTAGGTATGTATGGATGACTGACTGATCTAGTTGACTGAGCAGGTTAATTTTCTGTAGCTTCCCATATAAGCAGTGCTGTCAAAAGGGAACAGTCTTGGAGTGTGGATAATACAGCATCTGTTCCAAAGGCTTAGGAATGTACAAGGTGTTTGCAGGATTAACGTTATTACTTCAATCTCATTTAAAAGTAAACTAATTACCATAACATTTGAATGCACATCAGTTCAGGGTCAATTGAGGCAAATGCAGATGGAAGTTACTTCTCTTGTGGATCCGAGTGGCACCTCTGCAGTTGTCTTGTGCCTCAAGTAAGGTCATTTCTGGTAGCATTGTGCATGCTTTTAATGAAAACTACTTGCAAGAAGTTGTGTAGTTCACATATTGTAAAAGAATAGCTGACTCTGTGTTGACTGTCTATAGCTAAAATCATGACTGCTGGTGAGAAATGATGATGAAGAGGAAAAGTGAAGTAAAGAATTGGTGCTGACTGGCAGCTGGTTAAGGTTCATGCAATAAAAAAATTAATTTCCACGTATATCCAGGATATATGGTCTCCTGTGGCTGTAGGCCATGTTTGTGTCTCCTGTGATTGTATGCCACCTTGAAAGCCTTTAAACCAGCACTTGGAATGCTGAGTGTTGTATAAATTGCAAAAGAATTGGATCTGCAATCTGCTAGCTTTCTTTTATATTCACAATAGTCATACACAGTAATGAGACTGTTATCTGTAATGAAACCATATTCTGTTGGAAAAGAGGTGGAGAATGTTTGGGGGTGCAATGTTCTTTAGACTGGAAAAGTGTTATGGTTTAAATGTGAAGAGTAATTATAAATCTTCTTGATGGCCTCACATTAAGTCAGGCTGTAATTCCTTTGAACTGCAGAAGTGTATGTACTTTGCCAATTTCTGCTTTTTCTCCTTGGTGGGAAGGAGGCTGGAATTGAAAGATAGTTTTTGTTTCCTTGTTTAATTGCTTAAAAGAAAAAGTAACTGGAACAGAATCCCGTTTCTTGTAGGTGAACAATAAAATAAAATTCTCTCACCCAGTGATTTCAGAATATGCGCTCCCTAATTCTTCTGTTCGTTCCCTCCCACAGGAGCTGGCAGTCTCTCTGTGGCACTAACTCTTCTCCTTCTGTGTGTCACATATAAAGAATTGCCTTTTTTTCCTTTTCAATGAGTGGCTTTATATACAACATATCTTTTGTCTTAAGCATTTATTTTTCTGATACATTTAATTTCCTTCTCCCCAATCCTCTGTCCTTACTTCAGATTTCTGATATTATTTGATAATTGGCTTTTTGATAATACTGCTTTTTTAAATCCTATTTTCAGATTTACTCCTATGTATTAAATTTTTTTTATATACATACAGGTGTAGTAAAGCCATTAGTTTGAAATATTCCAATACCTTCTCTTAAACAATATAATGTCAAACCTTGATGTATGTAAAATCATAGAATCACTTAGATTGAAAAAGACCTTTAAGATCATGTAGTCTGACTGTTGACCCAGCACTGCCAAGTCCACCACTAACCCATGTCCCCAGGTGCCACATCTCATGGCTTTTAAATCCCTGCAGGAACAGTGACTCCACCACTTCCCCAGACAGCCTCTTCTGGTGCTTGACAATCTTTTTAATGAAGGAATTTTTCCCAGTATCCAATGTAAACCTCCCCTGGTGCAACTTGAGGCTGTTTCCTTTTGCCCTATCCCTCGTTAACATTGAGTTCTCTGTTTCTGCCAGTATCACTTTACTTCTTAAATGCCCCTTAGTTTTGACTTCATTTAGTCTAGGACTTTTCCTTGGGTGCAGAATGTGATTTCATTTGGAAAGTGGAGATGATTCTCTGCTTGTTCATAGTGAATCTTTTCATCTCTTTGGCCTAAATTCATTCTATAATCTCTAGTGCCCCATTGATCTTTCCAGACAAAATAAGCTGTGGAAAAACTAGTAAAATATGAAAATATATTTTTCTTTTACCACTCTCTAAGGTTTCCAGAGCTGGAAGAGTTGTTCAGGATACAAAGGAGAGAGGGTGCAGGGGAAAACGGGAACAGAAGAAACATTAATTAAAGGAAAATTCTGAAAGTTTCCTTACACTCTTTATTTCTCATATTGTTTCAGTACCAACTTAATAGTGGCTTCTTTAGTTTGGTGATAAGGAAGTGGGACTCTGGAGGCTCAGATCCTGTTGCTGTGTGTGTCACCAGGGCTGGTGGAGCCACACTGAGCAAATGATTCTGTCCTTCATACACTGTTTCTCATAGCAATTTCTTTGAGAGCCTCTAGCTTAGTTTTTAGGTTTCAGTAGCCATGTGGCACTTTGCTTCTGCTGAACAGTTGCAAAGGTGCTATCTGAAATTTGTTCTTGACTTGCCATTGTACCCCCAGCTTTGCTACCAGGACAATTGCAGCCCAGCCTTCCAGTAGGATTCATTCAGAATCTTCCTGTCACCTACTGCCACTTGCTGCAAAGCCCACAGTTACACTGCACTGGTTTCAATTTACTCCAGGTAGTTCAGAGAGCAGGTCAAAATCTAGTTTCTTTTCCTGGTTTCATTTGCTTTACTCAAAAGACCTCCATAGGTCTGGCTTTTGTTTAAATTCTTACTCCTCTCTATGCATATAGGTCGTATCGTGTGACCGCTCACTTGGTTAAGCGTAGAAGTATTTAAATATTTGATAGTGAGACTTCTTTGAGATTTAAATTAAGCTGTTTGTTATATGTTGAAAAATAGGTTTCTTACTAAAATGACAGAACTGCTTTTTCTGGAGCTCATTTGCAATAGTTACACTTATACTCAGGTAACGCTTCGAAGTGAAGAAGGGTAACCATCATTATTTATTTACAGTGAGTGTTGAGAGCAATTAAAATACCTTCACACAACAAAAGCAGACTCAGAGTGTCAGATTTACAATATCTTATTCTAGGCTAAGTTACAAACTTAGACTATGCTTGTGATAGAGTTTTCTGGGGTTTAAACCAGCATTACTTAAATAGTATGTATGATTGAAGAGTAAGAAACACCACAGAATTCCATGGAAAAGGAAATAGAGGAGGCATGAAACAGCCTCAGTTGTAAAGTCCTATGAACAATGTCATTCTATTAAATGAAGGTGGTGGTCTTAAAAAACAGGCAATTGGATCAGTTTCTTTCTGCAACTGTTGCAAATCATATGACCTTGAGCTAATTACTGTGTTAAAAAGGGGTAACAATAGCTTTTGTTTAGTTTTATGACTTTTTTTTTATTCCATATTTAAAATTCCATTTTTCAAGACTATTTACCTATTCAATCTGAATTTTTCTCTCATTGCTACTGACTGGTACATTTTACAAGATATATTGTATGTATGACCTTATACCATCCTTTATAAACAAAACCCCCTAAAATCTCAGAAAATTTTGTCCTAAATTTGTATCTATTATGTAACTGTAAGAAGTATTATGAAGTTAGATAAAAGAAAATAAAAAAAGTTATAGAGCCATTTTAATACACCTCATTGTCTGAGATTGTGAAATTTATCACTAATGAGCATTGCCTACTATGTTGTCTTTACTTTGTTTCCTCTGCCTAAAATAGTCCTTAGAAATCACATAGTAGAACTGTGATATGACTCAAAGTTTGGATAAGGATTACAGGAAAAACTTTTTATTAATTTTTGTAGCCTGGATAACCACGTTATTGGAAAACAAGAAAAAGGCTGATAGGGAAAAAACCCCAGAACAGTAGAATTTCCTCCCCTGCCATGTATTCATTATACATTCAAGGATTGCTCTACCTGTGCAGGGATAAAAATACCCAAGTACTGCAGCAAGATGTTGTATTGCAGGTGGTGTCTGTTCAGGCATGAAAAAAACCCTGCCTGACTCTGGTTTTCTGGAATGTGGAGAACCTGTGAAGAGAGATTTGCTCTGTTGTGCTACATAAGTATTACCAGTAGTCCATTATGAAACAGAGAGGTAAAGGAAAAAGAGAAAGGCAGTAGGTGAAATTGGATATCATTGTTCATTGCACTAAACCAGGCAAGTCTCTTGTCTGATGTTCTCAGAGCAGAATTTTTTTTTTTTTTTGTAAGATATCTTCTGGATGCTTTGTTGGCCTTTCAAAGAAAAAAAACCTTTGAAGGAAAAAATCCCATCCTTTACAATAAAGATTTTGCACACTTGTAAATGCAAATCAAAAGAAATTATTCCTGAGTGAAGCTGTTTGAAATTTATTTTCTGTACATCTGGAAAAAATTTCTTGTTGCTTTTATTTCTTGACACTGAAATTTTGTAAGACTTTCCAGCAAAACTAGCAGTGATACCAAAAAATAACAACAACAAAAAAAATCATACATGAAGAAACATTCTAGGTAGACTGAAAAGGTTTTAATCAGCTAGATATGTAAGTATTTATATTTCCTCTTAGGAGTAAAATATTAATTCCAGAATTTAGAACTCAGTCTACCCATTAGCTCCCTCAAAATGTTCCATTTAGGATCCAAAGTTAATTTGTTTTAATATCTATTGTTTTAAACTAATAACAATGTTTCTTTAGCCTTATTTGCTTCAATGGCCCTATGAGTTTAAAATGTGTTGAGCCAGCCTTAAATACCCAACATTAATATGGCTTATAATTTGGAAAAAACGCTGGAATTCAACACTTGTTGAGCTGAAGGAGAAGACAATCCATAATATTTGACTTGTCTAAACTCAGCTGCTCAGAGAAGTGTTTGAGGTGTGATGTGACCTGCGATGGTTTGTAGAGGTGGTGTTGTCAAGGTCAGTGTCATCTGCCCTTCTCTTGCTGTCATTCTGTCCTACAGTTCCCTTCCAGTCTGTGACTTTATATTCTCTGAGCTGCTGTGGCTTGTGTATAAAACACTTATTCATTGACAATTAAAATTAAAATGAACCATACTAAATCATGGAAGTAAAAAAATAAAGAAAAACCCCTGGGACGACTTGTTTCCCCAGAGCATACTGTGAAAGAGATCTTGGCTTTACTTTTTAAATTTTGCTGTTGCTATAGTGGCTTTTCCCAAAAAAAGTTTTATAGTCTGCTGGACAAAGTAGTAATTAGGTACCTGAACCATGTACATCAAGTACCATGTAGAAGTTGTATTCTCGTAGTGCTTGGCTGCTGCCTAGGGAACTGCATATCCTGGAGCTACTGCTGTGTTATGTATTCAGGAATAAAGAGTACTGAAAAATCTAAATGCTAAAAATAAATGTGATGGAGGCAAGAGGACTCCCTTAGTCTACCCCTCACCGGTATAGTTTTGTGGGGTAGAGGTATAAAAAGCTCTCAGTTTGTTTGGATCAGTTTAAACAAATTCAAACTAAAATAGAAAATTGCTAAGAAAAGGTGACTTGTGGAATTGTCTTGTGGTTAAGGTTTAGTGCATAACTGAGAGAAAATACTGGAAAGGAAGGTGTAGGTTGGCACTGTAGCACGTGTCTGTCTTGCTCTGCTGAGTTGGCTTCTGAAGAGTCTTTTTTGCCACAAATGCTTTTGAAACAGAATGCAAAGCAAATTCTCAAAGGGAAGCAACTTTTAATCAAAATTTTAATAAAATTAAGATTACGGTTTTAATCAAAGGCTGATTATTAATGACTTATCCCATACTTCTTGATGTAGACTGCCTATTGTGTGTCAGACACAGAGATAAATGTATTCCTGAAGATCAGAGTGTTGCTCAGGCACTCATTTCTCATTCCCTCACCTTTCTTGTTCTGAAGCTGGGAATGGCAGCACAGTAAGTGCTGTTCTCACCTCTCTGTACAAGTTTGGAGACAAACCTTATGGAGAAGTCTGTCTTGTGGAATTGCCAGATTAGCTGAAAGGTATAATGTGTTGGTTGACTTTGATTTATTTCAGACAAGCTGAAACCTTTGAACACCATGTTCTTGACTCAGAGTCCTTAGCTCTTGAAGTTGATGTACTTGTAGGGCATTTTGTGATAGTTGTTGATTTTGTTCCTACTCTGAAAAAATGTAACAAAAAATGTATTATTTTTTGATTAATTTTCCTCTTATTCTCACTTTCACATCACATTACATCTCTGTAAGGGGAGCCCTGTGTGCCATAATCATCAATTATGAACAGCTGGACTGTTCATGCCTCTTTTAAGGTCTGTTTTCAACATCAAAATATTCTGAAGATAAATGACCACAAAAGGAGTAGGTAAAATGAACAGAAAATCAAAATATTTTGAAATTTCAAATATTTTTGAACTGGGAAGGTGAAAACCAGGTAAATGTAAGTTTCAGGAAAACTGGATTAATACAAAATTCTGTGCTAATATAGGGCTTGAGAAATTCAAGGATCTTTTGCTGCTAAAAATGAAAATCATGTTTCTCATGATTCTCATTCTCAATGATACTTGTCAGCATCTACCTATATACAGGTATCTGAATAAAAGCATTATTGTATTTTGTGTGAAACACACCTTTTACTTGTCAGAGCTTTTTTCCTCTCTAATTGCTTATTTTCATTAGGAATCCGATTTTTTTAATTTTAGAACCTGGTGGGGAGTGTGGAGAACTTTCTTTAGCAGTAGGTGTTTATCCTTTTGTCTAGGCATGGTTTGGTCCCTTTTTTTTTCCTCTCCAAATAAAATGTATTCCTCTTGTAAGCAGTTGGCTTTTAGTTGATTGGCTGATACTAAAAGATAAGCTGTGGAAGTGCCAGAGGGTATTAAGTCACACTGGCAATCTTAGTTGCACTGACTAATACTCTCAGCAAGGAATCATTGGTGTACAGCTCTCAGTTCAGACCATGCTTTGCTTATGAGCAGATCCTTACCTGGATATCATTAAGTTTAAGCCTTCATACCTGGGATCAAATTAATGGCAAACTGCTCCCAATCCATCCCCTCATCACCTACCAAACTTCAACCCTGCTTCTATCTCGGTGAGCTGCTTGAAAAGTTCCTACATTCAAGTGTCCACGTGTTTCTATATTAAGCCTTTCTCACCTGGGTGGAACAATAAGCAGTAAATAGTTATGAAGAAGAAAATTACAGCAATTGCAAACAGGCAAAATATTGTTTTTTGTGCAAACTGATCAATACTTCATTTTCTACCATTTTGTTAATCTGTTTTGATTGCTCAAGATAACTTGCCCTCCTTCTCCTCATAACAGGATGCAAATTTTCAGGCGGATGATTCTGTCCTTCAGAAAGTTCTCTTTAACCAGTGCCATGTGCCAGCCAGACTCTTTAGCTAATCTTGCGTCACCTTTAAAAAAGAAACCCTTCACAATTTCTGTAGTTGTCTAAGAATCTTGTATCTATGATCTGTACTTTTTTTTTTAATTTTTTTTTTTTTTTTTTTACCATCCTGGATAGTGCCTACGGTATCGTGCGGTTTCTATCTTTACTACAAGTGAAAATGCCTCCAGACTGTTTGTTTGCTTTGGCTCCACTCGGCTGACTGCCAGTCTTTCTTCCCAGATAAGGTACAGACTGCATGACAATGCCCATACAGCCTTTTGACAGGCAGCCATAGGAGCGGCTGCGGGACCAGCTTGGCCTGCGGTCTGTTCCTTCTCCATCCCGTGACTGCTCTGGGAAGCAGAGTCCCTGCAGCCTGCCAGACTGAGTCCTGGGCAGAGCATTCAGCTGCTGAACTGCACTGTGTGTGAGGCTGCCAGGAGTGCTCAGGCAGGTGCCATCCTCTGTGCTCCCAAAGGCATCCCCCAGCTACCTTTTCAGGTTGCCTGTCAAGATCTGGTCTGAGGGCTCATCACCTCTCAGGAGAACATGCTCAGGGTGCTCTGGCATCACCACCTCTGTAAGACAAGGTGGATGTTCGCCATTAAGCTTGTCCTGATGTCTTTTTTGTCCTTTTTTTCCTCTAAGCCCAGAACTCCTTTCAATCACTAAAGATTCTGATGACTTTGTAGGGTACAGACAAAACCTGATACACAGTTTGCCTCTCCCACCACTTGCCCTTTTTCTTCTGTTTCAGTAGCACTGCTGATGTGCTGACACTTAAAGGTAACCTACATTGCTACCAAGTCCTGTTTCACTCCATAAACTTTGTCAACATAGGGAAAAACAACCCAAATCTCACGAAACCCTTTTATCTTTCTAGGCTTTGTTACCATTAGGAATAATGAAAACACCTTAAGAATATTCAGTGAAGCTTTGTCTTTTGAAGTAACTGTTTGTATGCTTCTCTCTTCAGGACTGTTCAGCCTAATGTGGATTCTTCTTAGACCCCAGTTCTATCTCACTTCACATGTTGTGGGTACTTTATTTCATCAAGCCAGGAGAAGCATTTTAATCTCCTGACACTGCCATAAGGCTCTCAAGGAAATTTTACCTGTTACACTGTTACAGCAGAAAAAAAAAAAATCACACTGGATCCGTAATAAGCTTTTACTAGCTTGACCTATTTAGTAGTTTTTCTTCCTTTTTGTGACAATTTCTGTAATAGAGATTAGGAAAAGTGTCAGTTTATCACCGTGAAAATGGTAAAGCAATTACACAGCCCTTTAAGGCATTGTATTTTGAAGTTTTATGTTTAATGCAAGACTTTCTTCTAAGCTTAAAAAATGGGAAGGAATTTCAGAAGTGTTTTGATAATGGTCTGGGATTTTTCTGTAGAACTTCTTTTCTTGCATTTACTGTCTTTTGTCACAGGATGGCAGCATGAGTAAGACCCTAAGAAGGTATAGTGGTGAGTCCTTTTTGGTGTGTTCTAAGGATTTGTACAGGGTTAGATTTGTTACTCTTCAAGGGGACAGGTCAGCTATAATTTTGCATCCTAAAGACTGAATAACTAAGTTTACAATGCTTGTGCATCATTTTTATAATCTGAATTGTAAATTATGAGGGATGAAGTGGATAAACTTCTCATTTGAAAGATCAAGTTTCCATTTGGATCAGGCTTTTTGAATAGTATTAACTTTTACACCTTGTCCTTTTATTTTTCAGGTTAGAACTCAGGGTTCATTTTTAGTATGCTTGTATATGATTTGGAAATTTTTTTGTTGCTGGACTACAAACTTTTGCCTTGTGAGCGTGTTTCATAAAATATCTACCTGCACCTGAGCCAAATGCTTGCGTCTCTACACCCTGAAGAAGCTTAGCTATTAGAAATTTGTAGGTCAACCCCCTTTTTAAAATTAGTTACTTGGTCATTGGTTTAACTATAATTGTTATTATAAGGCATTGTTACTTGCTGGGTGGAATTGATGAGGGGAGTTTGACTTCATATGAGTTTTGGGTGATACATGTGCTGATGTATCACTTAGTGTGATTCTGACTCTGTAATCTCTTTCCTTGCAGACTTCTTTCATATTTGATCTTAATTTGCTGCTGCAGATAATTCTGCTATAAACCACTTAGAGTTGTCATAGCCTCTCACATAAAGCTACATCAACCACAAAGCTAACAATGTCTTTGATCACTTTTGTGGTGTTTATTAGTTGCTTTCCTTTCAGGAATAGCTGGGCCCTTTTGAAAGCATCAAAGAAGTCTACAATAATCCTGCATCAAACCAAGACACCCCTTCAGCTGAAGAGGGCTCTGCATTATCCCTCCAGATGCCAGTGGTGCTGGTTCTGAGTCTACTGGAGAGTTCATGAACAGCAGTGTAGTGCTTTTCTGCTACTGTTGGGGATCTAAGCAAACTTATGCTGTAGTGCTCCCAGCTGCCAGTAATTTTAGAGGCTTTAACTATAATGCTCACTATGCAGATTTACATTTACAAATTCTATTACTTTGTCCATTTTATTCTGTGAGTGGTTCACGTCCTTCCTATTCAATTTTCTGTGCATCAAGTGTTATTTCAGCTCTAATTTGTTTGACATTCTTGCTAGTAGTATATTTGTATTCACAGAAAAGCATGTGAACAATTTCATCTATTGATGCTGTACAATGTGCCTATTAGATATACAAGTAGCAGTTGAATATATCCCCCGACCATTGTTAGGCCTCTTCAAATGATAATGTGCCCACGTTCCTCTGTGAGGCTGATGCAGCATAAGAATGAGTCTGCAATCTTCAAGGACCTGTATGTTGTGCTAGCAGTGACCAGAAATTGAAAGTAATTACTTCCATTACTTACGCAGTGAATAGCAGGGAATATGTGTAGTTTCATTATGTTCATTAGTTTTACTTGTAGATCACTGCCATTAGCAAATCACACCATTGCAGTTCAAGCAGCTCAGTTGGGGAGCTCATCCCATTCCTGTGATGGGATCATGAGCAGAGACAGAGTGAAGAGTTTCTGGTCATTCTCCAGGCATTGCTATGTGAAGTGTGGAATCAACCAGTGGGACTTTTAAAAGCTCTAGTTATTCTATACTGGCTCCTTCACTAAAAATGGCTTTGTACAGTGAAACTTATTATGCAATGATAAAAAATACATACACAAATCTTCTTATTGGCCTCTTTTTACAGAGCTATTTCTGCATATTTGGAGGAAGTATGAGCATAAGGAGATTTGCTTTCAATATCCCAGGAAAGAGAAATTATGCTTATTTTATCCTTTTTGGTTAAAGGTACTAATAGTAATAAGTGATATTACATAAAGGTATCTCAATGTAGCATAACTAGAAAGCTGTCAAGTCCATGTTCTAAGATCCCCTTGAAGGCAAGAATTAAAAATGACAACTTGTTAACACTTATTTCCTGAGCTGAATTTTTAGGCAAGTCTGCATCTTTTACACAAGCAACTGTACAGAACAGCGAGCGTGTGGGTGTCCTCAGCAGGATCACAGTGTGCTGCTACCAGTAATCTCACTGAAAAATAGTAATGAAACAAGAGGGAAAACAAGTATCTGCTAGTAATGTTTATGCTAGTGAATGAGGAGCTTGATATTAATAGCTTAAATACATCATAGTTGCAAAATGGCACAAGTCATCCAAAGTGGAATGTTAATTGGACAGCTTCCTTAGGCCTGTGTAACTTCTCACCCTTCAGAGAGAACTGGGGAAATTCATGATGTGAAGTTCTTGAAATGTTTGCCTTGATGTGGTTCTGACTCAATACATTAAATAGGAAAGATAAGCTTAATAGAAAAGGTAAGTTTATGAGTGGCTGAATACTGAACTTTGTCACACTGTTTTGGCCATATTAAAAAAATGAAGCTGGTGTTGCAAAATACCTGAATGCTGATTTTTTTTCTCACCAATCAAAAATTGAAAAATTCAGCTTGAATTCATTAGTTCTCTTCCTTAAAGTGGGATGTTGAGCTGTAAGGTGGACTGTGAGGGAGAGCAATAGAACTGAGAGCATTTGTCTTTTCAGCAAAAAGCAACCAAACATTACCTTCATCAGTCTGCTCCAGGTAGCTTCCATCCCCAAGTACTTTGACTAGAATACGAAATTTTAAACATTCTATATGATTCCAAAGGAAATTATTGGTTATAACTCAGAGCGCAGTATTTTTGTTTCAATTAATAGGCATGAATTCTGTAATGCCTGCTCTGTAGTTGGTTGTGTCTGAAACACATACTGTTGCTAATTGGCAGATGTAGAAAACAAGACTTTATTCCAGATTAGCAATTAATATTCTTACTTTGGCATAATTGCTGGGTTTATCTTTGCTTTGGCCTATAGCTCCTTACTTGCCTCCACTGGCATGTTGAGGTTTTGTTTTTCTGATTTCCTTTTGTACTGAATACCCACATATCATGTACTCTATGCCTTTCCTAGAAATCATTCTCTCTGTAAGGAACTTAAAACATTTGAAGTCATTTTTATATCCCTTCCTCCAGTGAGAAATATTCCTATGACTAATTTGGCATTTTGAAGTAGTGGGAACTGGATGGGAAAGGGGTTGGAGAAGTAAAAGAATGGATTTTTTTCAAATGCTTCAGCTACTTGGAGGTGGAAACCTCAACAGTGTCTCCTTTGCTTTGAGTCACTCACAACTGAGAAGTAGAGCTTACCTGCAAATTGCCAACTGCATCAAGGCCACTTAGTCTGACGTTCCTGTTGGGGACAGGGGTTAGATGATGAGGCATTTAGTATTCCATTGAAAAGACAGAGGCAGACAGTTTTATGGTCAGGTTAACTTATGGAGAAGGGGAGGAAGAGTTCCCTATCATACAGAGAGAAACAATGGACTCTTGCTAGTGTACAGTCCAATGAAGGTGAATTTATGTCGCTGATTTAAGAACTAGTATTTTATAATGACCTCTAAAAGGAGTCAAATAAAGTGCGGAGCTATGACAGACTTGTGCAGGGGGATATAAAAAAAGTAATACATGGAGAAGGGAGCTTAGATGGAAGAAATTAAAAAATAAAAAAGCAGAGAGGACATGTCATAGACTAAAAGCCACAGCAGTGACTGTCGGATGGCAAAAGTGCATGTGTGTGTAGGAAAACAGATCTTCCATCTGCTGACCTTTAAATCCCCAAAGTCTCAACTACACTCCTTCTGGCAACTAAGTTCCAGACACAAGAATGAATGAAGACACTTCCTGCAGTTTCCTAACATGTGAAACAATCCAGTCGCATCCACTGGGCATTTGTCAGTGTGGGTGGATGACAAAATAGGAGAGAGTGGGCATTGCACCTCGATCACAGGTGGAAGTGGAAAACGAAGCTCCTTGCATTCCTCCCCACCATTTATGTTCAGGTTAACCTTTAAAAGTAAACAAAATAGCTTGAAACTCCTGTCATGTCTTTACATGGGCAATTAGCTGCTACAAATAGGAGATTCTCTTATGATATGTAAGTAGCTATCATGTTACATTGGTTTCTGCACTGCAGTTGAAGACATCCTCAACCTTCTTCTTGAAATATAGGAGAAATTATTTCATGTTAGATAGTATTCATATCTGGTTAGAAATTAGAAAATGGGATCATCTATTCAAAGAGAATTATTAGTGAAAACAATGTGACAAACATCTGCAAACTGTATTTCATGTATCGTTATGACAATATGTTTCCTATTAAAAAATATTAGTGAGGATAAGAGACAGTTAAAATTCTAAAATTTTCTTTCCGATTCCTGCCAAAAAATATTGTCTTTATGTATGTAGTAGAAATATAAATATTGGATGCAAAGTGATCTAAAAACTGTGAATGTTTCTTTTATTTCTAAATGGAGGGGGCTTTTTATTATATATAATGATCGTTATTGGTGACTGTATGATGATGATGATTATTATAGGCTTATCCTTTGTCTAAGATGAATTCTTTATTCTACTACAGTTCTTCTGTAATTTCATGTAAATTTAGAAATACAGAATTCAAATATTATTAATTTAAATTGAAAGAGTATTTTAAAAAGATAAAATTCTAGTTCTGTATATACTGGAGTAGCTGAATGCAAATCAAGTGTTTATACTTAGAGTTTTTTGCTCAACATCAAAATCAAGTTTAACATTCTGCAGATTTTAAATATAGGTACACTATTTTGTGGGGTTTTTTGTCTGTGTACAGCTTTGTTTAACCTTTCACAGTCAAACACAGCATTTGATGATTTTTGTTGTATCTGACTTGATATATAGGAACTCTTACAGCAAGTGGGAAGGAACATTTCACTGCTTTCTTTCAATATAAGAAGTGCCATAATGAGGGTTATTGCTGTGCTGTAGGGTAAATCACACGACATATTTCACACAATCTCTAGAGCTTCTGTTCCTTCTGCATCAGAATCAAGGCACAACATGAAGGGTAATTTTTTTGTAAATGATATTTTAGAGGATGCACAGTAATAATGATGGCATTCTGAAAGAAAATGGAGAAACAACCTTTTAAAGCATTTATGGACTTCAAGAAGTAAAGTGAGTAAAAATCGTGTGACTTGTCTTTGCATCAGACTTTTAAATGTTCTGTCAAGTTCAGAATTTGCTTGAGCAAACTGTTATTTGACTTGGATTACTGAAACAGTGTGCTCAGCTAGTCATAAAGATAAAATAAACCACAGAGTAGGTCCTTGCTGTGCTGTTGAGGGTGGTAGAATAGAATTGCCCTCTCTGGATGGATACGGTCTGCAGCTGTTAACTACTACATAAATGATCTGAGGTGTTGAGGTGAATGCAGGTTCTGTGCAGGAATGTGATCTGTACTGACCATCTTTTATTCCAAAGAGCAAAGCCCAAGGTTGAAAAAGTCACTTCTTGGTACCACGTGTGTCTGTGTGTCCCAAGGACCATTGGCAGGATTCTTTTATTGTGTTCATTCACCCATATCTCCTATGGGGGATTACAGCATTAAATTGTTGTACTTTACACTCAATACCATTAATCTGAAGTGGATAGTTTAACTTAGAGTAGGTTATTAGCTGTTCACCTTGAAAACCAGTGAATAAAAATGAAAGGTGTCCTGATGTCAAGCATTATTTCTTGGAATTGCAGTGCCTGGATTTTGTAATTGCCATAAACAACTGAAAGGAGACAATGCCAGTTAAAGTGTTGGTTTAGGTCACTTGATATGTAGTAACCAAAGTAAATTGTAATATCATATACACTTTTGGATATGGAAGGAGGATCTTCCCCAATTCTTTTTTTTTTCCTTACCCTCCCACACACCAAGGTACTTTGGGGTCTGGTTAGCAAGTGGAAATCCCCCCATGTCCACCATTCTCTTAAGTTTATCATAATACTGTAGGCTGGATTCTGGAAACTAAAATGCTTACTGAATTCATCAGGCTGCTGGGGCAAGAATTATTGACTCTTACGTGTATTTCTTAGTTGTGGGCACAGGAAGAATTTAGTGTCATCATTATCAACCTTCAGAATTTCTTAGGAAGGAAGTTAGGGTTTTGTGCATCTGGTATGTCTATTAATTAAAAACATGATGAGGGCTTTCTGATAATTGATATCTTAATATAGTTGATAATAAAAAGAGCAAGTCTTCTAGAAAAGATGGTCTTTGCATTAAAAAAAATTTACAATATATATTTTCAATTACTTTACAGTTAAATATTTTCAAACTAACTTTTTCTGAGATTTTATTTGGGTCTAGAAGTTGCTTTTTAAAACAAAAATTAAATTTAGAGTTATAATTTTTTTGGCTTTAAACTGAAATTTTGAATTTAACAGATCTTGTGTTTTCCCTATTTGCAGTTTAATTTCTGTCAAACTGTGTAATGTCTTTTACGTAATTTAAATTCTTGAGTTCTGATACTCATGATTGTGTGTGTCAGTTACAGGGTGTGATGTTTTATTGTATTGGAATAACTGCATAATCGAATAATAAATCTGAGTTTACAGTTAGGTTTTGAATATGTGAGAAAAAAATAATGCTTGAAGGGCAGGGGGTTTTTATTTTAGTTTTCTAATACAGAGGAAGTAGGAAAGGTGATACAAACCAGGTTCAAGTCTGGTTCTACACCCCCCTCTACTATTTCTTTTCTCTCAGGGGAGGCACTTTCTTGGCTGCTTCTTGTCATGATGTATTCTGTGTTGAGACTGAAATATAGGGAATCTCTTGGCTGGTGTTATGGCAGTGATGGCAGCTGCTGGATCCAGCTTTTGCTGGGAGGATTTTGTAAAAGTTATTTACTTCGGGTTATTAAATCTTTTCCTTATCTGTCTTGTGGATATGTCCACATTAATGTTTGTAAAGTACTTTCTGAAAATTGAGGGAAGGTGTTTGAAAAGCGTAAAGCACAACCATTCTCCCATTCTCTGCCATAGTCTTCAAAAGGGATTAAACTTAAAAGCAGTCTGGTAGCATCTGTTCTGGGAAAGTAGCAGAGGGTTTCAGCTCATTTCACATGGTTCAAAACCAGGGAGAGGCTTTTAAATTCAGTTTTATTTGCAGAGCAAGGCTTTGGCATATTTGTTTGCTGTCTTTTGTACTGGACCACAAAGTTTTCTTTCGCTATAGATAATTGACACGCTATTTCATACTTTGGAGTGTACAGAAGGGTCTGTTATCACTAATAACTAAACTCCAACTTCTCACAAAATGTTAGTCTCCTGAAAAGTTGTCTGTAGTGGATAGCATTTCATTCCTAATTTTTTTACTCTTTCTGAACACATTCTGACTTTTTCTCTCTGAAAAGCCTGATGGTGTGGGGGGTGAGAAGCACCCCAAGTTTGCTTTGGAGTTATTGTTGGTTTGCACTCTTTGGAAAGCAGCTTTTGAATATTAGATACAGGCAATGACTTTGGTGCTTTAGGCCTAATATTCTGTACATTATAGGTCAAGTTACTGCTATAAGTTTTTTCAAGGTACATCGTGGGACTGAATTTGGAGAATATTTTATATAGAATATTATAGGAAGAAAACTGGTTTTGAAGTACTGAAGCATAGGATTGGGATTTCTAAAAATCACCTCACCCCCCCATTCAGGTGAGAGTTGTGGGTCCACTATAAAGTGGCTTCTGTTGTAAGGAGGAAACTACTACTCAGAAAACCTTTACCCTTCAGGTTTCCCACTTGCTGTGAAATCAGAGCCTTTACACAACAGACACTGTCAGGTGAAAAGCAGTTTTCACTTAACAGTCATTGGAGAACCCAAGGAAATGTGAGTGTGCTGCTGGCATTGAAGATGGATAGCTGCAGAATATAGGAAATGTAAGTTGAAACTGCAGGGCAGAATACAGGCCCTTCATTTGGATTATCCCATTTCTCAGTATTCATCCTTTGCCAATGGAATTTTACTCTTTTTGAAAATACATATTTATTTATTTTTAAGATGTGTGATACAGTGGTTGAGCTAAGTTGTTACAGCAACTGAAATAGTTTGGACATCTGAGGGAAACACTGTAATAATTAGAGAGAGTGTTAGGCAAACTCCAATGGAAACAAGCTTTTGTAAGGTACAAATAGCTCTCCCAGGGATGACAGTTCTCCAAGTGATATCTCCATGGTTTCTGTTCAAGATGGAAAGAGTATCAAAGGCACTTCTTTAGTAAGACTTCCTAAAACTTATGTTGCATCAATTGGGAATTTCCCCCAAAACATCATTCTTCTCCAAAATGCTTTTACACCATTTTTTCCTTTTTTTTTCTTTGTCTTGTGTATATCAGAAGCTGAAAAAACTTGCAGTATTTGACTAAAATGAGCAAATCTTTGTTAGGGTAAAAACTTTTTAAACATTTAATGGTACAGGTGCAGAGTGTTGCAGCTAAAAATCTGAGGACTCTTACTAGGCCATCAGGTTGAGGCTTCTTAAAGAAGTCTAGCACAATTTCAACAGTTCCTAGGACAATTACTTGTTATTTTGTTTCTTCCCTTCTTAAAACTCAAACCAAACTGTTTTCCTTTAAAAAAGAAAATGTGGTGATTTTCTTGTTTTCCCTAGTCACTTGATTTAGTGTTTCTATTTTCTTCTTCTTATATTTTAACATGTAAACCCTGGAAAAGGACAAGGAAGTGTACATGCTACTGGGACACAATACAGCTTAAAACAGCATTTACCAAGAACTACTGTCTGTTACTTATCTCTTGCTGTGTCAGCTGTTGAATTTGAGTGGTACCATGGAGATATAGCACTGCTTGCACACATCAGCCATTCTGTATTTGGTCCTAATCACAGTACTTTTGTCCTGTTCCGGTCCTGGCTTAATATTATCAGTTGTTCTTATTTCTTCTTTATTGTCTGCTCTAGAATTGATGTTGGCCATGGGCAGGAAAAAAATCAGGCTTATTTTATGTAATATTTTAAATCCTCTGCTATTTTTTTCTGGATTCAAGATACGCTTCCATAGAAATGGAAATAAGGCCTAGCAAGTATTGTGGACTGAGTTCCATCAGCTGCATGAGATAGTGAATAAAAGATGAAAGAATTTCAAATGAGCTCAAAAATATCTCTTCATATTACTTTGTTCTTTATAATTTTTGAAATCTGTCATACTTTATTATTTAAAAATTGAACTGAAACAGTACTCTTTCGTAGGATGGTAAATTTTAGTGGATTCTTATATTTGAAAGATTTAAAAGGTGGATGGTTTTCTTTCGTGAACTTAAGATAACTATTGAAAGCAACAACTCCTTCAAGGAATACAGTTAAATGGGATAATATTCATGTGAACAGGAGCAATTTTATCTGTGCAGTTGGTTATATGTCTTACAATTGGAAAACAGGATAATACAGAAATTTTTGCAATCCACCAATATATCCTAGTACATTCAGTGTGACCTTATTCATGTGCCTACTACTTCTTTAGACTTATGGAGTCCAGGAGCTTGATAAAAAACCAGGATAGTGAAGTGCTCCATTGCAGTTGTGTTTGGCTAAATTGAAGTGTTTGCTTTCTAAGACTGAGTTGAAGCTTGGAGGCTTTGCATTACAAACGCTGTTCACTTCAACAAATGACATGGTCACTTGTGATATCTGTCTTTTTATAAAAAGCAAATCTGGTGGTGCAGCTGGGCCCTGTAGAATAAGCTTTGTGCAGAGTGGAAGTCAAAAGTGAGAAAAAGGACAGTAAGAATTGCTGGAAATGCTTGGTGAGAAGGGAACAAAATGAAACAAATTATTATGCTAGGCTATTAATCCATGTTGGACTCAAATCTTGAATAAAATATGCAGTGCTGATTTTCCATCTCAGTAAGGTTACAGTAGGATGAGGAAAGGTAGAGGAAAATCTTTAATGTGAAATGAACAAGACACCTTTGCAGGGTGAAATTAAGACTAGCATACAAAAGGGTTGAAAGGAGAGAGAGTTTGAAAGCTGTGTAAAATCACTGGTGACAGCAAAGAAGTGATCAAGAAACTATTAACAGTTTCTTTTAACAAAGGAGTTGAAGAGCATCATATGAAATTCATTTAAAAGTGTTGATATAATGGAGATGTTGTTTCCATTAGACATAATCTATGTAATTCATTGTCATGGGATATTAATAATGCCAAAGTATAAAGAAGTTCAAAAGGCAATTAGGCAAGTGCACAGAGGAAAGTTTACCAGAGAGTATTAAAAATTAAATGGCTGCAGATGCTACTTATAAGTTCTTACATCACAGGTTTTCAATTCCTAGGAGAATATGTGTGGAGAACATTAACACCTACTTCTTTTATCTTTATAACATTTAAGCATCTGTAGCTGGATACTGTAGCAGTGAATACTGTGTTCATCCAATATGACTATTGTTGTGTCCATAATTATTGTAGGCTACAGAAAACATACATTGTTCATTTATGCTAATTATGGGTGATAACATAAATTGTGGTGGCTTCCAGGCAATGAAGTTTGGGTATAACTTCCCGTGCTGGACAGATGCAAATTCAGAGCACACCATTGGAACTCTTATTTCTAACCTGACTGATTTGCTTTACATTATAGGTGTGTTCTGTGTGTGTGTTTGCTTGTTGAGTACAGTGTAGGACTTTAGCACTGTATTGTAAGTTTTGGTAACATTCTAAGATTTGATTGCTGCACATTGGGCTAGAGGAGTGATTTGTTTACAGTGCTCATCTCTTGAACTATACATGGTATCTTTAGCACACACAACAGGAAGAGCATAAAACAGGTAGTTGACAGCAATATCAACGACACCAAACTGTTTCTTACTGCTGCTTCCTCATGTAATTTGCTGTGTCATTGTAGATTATATTTGTTAGTTCAATTACTTTTAAATTCCTTGATAAAATAATTTGTTAGTGTGACTATTTGGAAAGGTCAATTAAAATTACTTAGCCCAGAGAAATCAATTTACATCAGAAAAACTGTTTGAAGAAACTGTTAAGTGCTTGATTTGCTAACAAAACTAAACATGCAGTTAGATTTGGAACTGCAGCTGTGGCAGCCTCCATCTACAACGAACCTGCAAGGGAAACCTGCACTCACCAGTTGGGAACACTGAAGCACTGAGAAAGGCTTTGTGAGGTAGGAGTTCTGTGTCTCAATGTCTGTTGTTCTGCCATTTCACTTCAGTTCCTTATTATTTATTGCTTGTAATTTTTTTTTTAAACAACTAAAAAGAAAATTAGAAGCATAACCTGGCATAGTATATCTTTGATACACAGTGAGCATGGCTGGTAGTCTGTTGTTTTAAATAGACTCTGTACCTGATCAGGTATCAGTAGCTTCTTTGTGCTTTGTCTTTATAGCTAAAATAGCATTGATGGGTACAGCTAAAATTAATTTTAAAAGAGCACTTTACAGTATGTAGACCTCTTTCACCTCTTTTACCCTTTGTTAATGGTAAAGAGCACTAAATCGACTTGAAATTGGGTTGAATTGACACCTACAATACTTACACTGTGCTTATTGTGTGAGAAACTCACTGTAGTATCATAAATCAAGCTGTCAGGCACAATGTGAAAGTCCTACATTCATTACATAAAGAGGAACTCCATGAAGAAATGGAACTCCTATGATGAATAGACACTGGACACCAATTATTGTGGTGCTATTAATCATTATAACCATAGTTAACATAGAGTAGGAACTGTGAATTTACACCTCTGTGGGGGGAAAAAAAGCACTTATGTTCATTTTAAACATAAAACTTTGTGAGCTTTATAATATTAAACATTCATTTGATGAGATGACAACTAGAAGTGAATGTTGCCGAGTTACTTAGAAACACTTATAATGGAAAATATGATAGATGAGGATCTTCGTTGCCGCGCATGCTCTGGGAACACATGCATCACACTGATTTCTGCTGTCTCTCGCTGCCTTCCTTGGGAGCCCTCATGTTATTTTACAGAAAGATTTCTCTTATTCCTTCTTAAGATGACTTTCTTTTTTTTCTGCAGCTGCAAAGTTTCTCGTTGTGAAAAGGATATACTTGCCAATGACAAGAATGCTGAGTAATATGTAAAGTGTGTGTTCTCACTGATAAGGAGGAGAAGTCTTTGCACATCTATGTAATGAGTATCTATAATTTAAATATCTTACAAATTATTTCCTTGTTTGGTAGACATCATCCTGACTTACTTTTTCACATAAGTGCCTGTAAGTAGTTCTGTTGCAGGTACTTCTTTGTGGTCTTATTCCTACTTCATGTAGTTCCTGGAGCTTTCTGTATGAAATCCAAGTGGCTTAATGAATTTGATACAAGTAAAAAACCCCCGAACCCTACAACAGTAGAGGCAGTGGATCTCAGAGTACCTTATTGTTGAGTAGCACTAAAATGTGTAATATGAAAAGTGTATGTTCCACTTCAGACTGCAAAAAATAATTCACAGTCAAATTGCAGATTTTTCAGAAAGTGCTGTGAAATCATTAATTTTTGTGGAAAATAAAAATACTTTCCTGTGAAGTACAAACTGTACAAAATGGTTTAGATGCTATATCCGCTTGGAAGCTGTTAATAAAGCTATTGAGTCTCCAAAATAGTATTTATTCTAGCCTTATGTCTTTTGCTGCTACATTACCTTTTGAAAGCCTTTTTTTTGGTGTTAATTTCTCTCTCTGTATCTCATTCATTTCAGGTGTTTTGAATATTAAGCAGATATAGTTATTTTGATGACATAAAGTAAATAGTGAGATGTGAACTTTTTGGTCCGCCTGCTTCATCCTTCTTTTGCATTTTCATAGGCAACTCTCTGAGCTGCAGCAGAAATCTGGAGTTCCCTCTCACCCTGACATAAAGGGAAGGGTACTCTACCATTCTCTTTTTTTTTTTCTTTCCATCAGGATTTGAGTAGAAACCCTGTCTTCTGCTTTGCTTGTGCTTCTTGAATTATCACTTGAATCCTAAAGAGCTTTCAGGATTTCTTGTCCCTTTTCAGGCTGCTGAAATCAAATGTTGTCATCTCAATGTTTCACTGCAGAGAGGAAACGAATCACACGAGACCACTTTCTGTACAATCAACCACAGAACACTCAGTCAGAGCTGAGCAAAGCCCCAGTCAGAATTAATTGCTAAAATTATGTAATTACAGCTGCACTGAATGAGACTAGACCACAGCATCTGTTCCAGTCTCAACTGCACTTATTCTTGCATTTGGGGGAGAAGTGCAAACTAGGATATAGACTTTTCTATGCCATTTTTTCAATTTCTAAATAAAATTATGGTTTATTTAACGGGATATTCTCAAGTGAAATAGAGATTTTAAAAACACCATATGGTAAAATTGTTACCAAAGGAAGAAAGGAATTATCACTTAAATTGTTACTTAAGTGCTTACCAGTTTATAACTTTAACGTAAGCTTTGGTACATAAGTAAACTAAGCCACCTCTTTTGGGTTGTGGATGCCAAACTGAAGATACTGATGTGCTCTACTCATCACTTACCTGATGGCTTTGCTTTTCTGGAACCAAATTGTGGAAGAATTTGTGCTTTTTGAAAAGTGCCATGGATTGCACACTCAGAAGGGCAAGATTTATTGTTTTTGAAAAAGTAGTAAAAGGAATTGAAGCTTCAAAATGCCCAGTGAGAAAAACAAAAGCTACATTTTTTTCCTTGCTTTGGTCCTTCCTGTGACCAATTTTGCTGTTGTATCCATTGGATCTATTTCTAGGTTATCAAGTGGGCAGTAAGGAAATATGTCCTTTTTGCCAATCCTAAGCCAGTCCCAGATAGTCCCCTTAAAACAAGAACTGGGCCTGAGTACTAGAGATAGAACCAGTACATTCCACTTACTTGCTCTACTAGTTTTTAATCTTGAAGTTGACCAATTTTCAGAATTTACTCTAAAATCATGAAATTGGTATATAGACTTTTCCATCAGAACTCAATTTATATGTAATAACTTCTTTCTCCCCAGAAAATGAGTCTTTAAAAAGGCATCAAACAGTTTGAGATTTGCAATCATGAATAAAGAAATTTGCCTTACGCTGTTCTACTATGGAAACTCTGGGAGTTCAGTGTTATAACAGAGCATTTTTTAAAGCTAATTTAGTGTCAAATGTTTCAGAAAACTTGCCTATGTCAAACTGACCAAGAATATAAGAGCTGTGTTCCAAACTAAAAAGTATCTGTGTGTATTTCACAAACATTTAATTCACAAATTGTGTTCCTTGGTGTGCCATCCTCTGTAAATTGTCTAGTAGCATGTCACTACTCAATCCTTGTTGCTCCCCTTGTTATGTTGAAGTCCCTAGTTTTGAGCATGGGTTTTTTGCACGTATTAGATTTGTTAATACAGTCAGATTTCAGTGTTGTCTTTCCTAAAACAACCAGGCAGGATGTGTGGGGCTGTCTTTGAACACAAAATACCAACTGAGAATGGCTACATCAGTTTTGTAGTTTCATTTACTGCTCTGTCTTGCTAAGAAGTTAGGTTTTTTAATGTTACACACATATAATAAATGTTGACAATATTTGTCAGAAACTTTTTATTAAATGAGACAGAGATAAAATTGGATTTCATGATAAAAAGAGCACTCAAACAATCTCATTTAGAATGTATAGTCTCTTTTTGCAGTGCCAATCTGCAGAGCTGTTTGGTGATGAGTTCTGGTTATATGAGCAAGGTATTTTACTGTCTGAATTCTTAATGTGCTTAATTTTCAGCAACCTTTGCAGGTCCATGGAAGCATATTGTGGTAGTTGCTAAAATGATATTTTAACATACTTGTTTGTTTTAAAGCTCACTTTAAGTTAAGTGTTAAGTTCTCTCTCCAGTCTATGTTGTGTAAGACCAAATTTATTCATGATCAGCTGCTGTTATACAACAGAAAAGTGATATTAAGATGACAAATAAGCAATGGCTTTAATATACTAATACCATTTCTATGTATTTCCTTCCCCTCACATCTTAACAAGTACCCCTGAATATATGCATGTGGTTTCCACGCAAGAGCTAAAATCAGAGCTTTTATTAATCCACTAGTTACAAGTGTTTATCTACTTACTATTGTCCACTTCATGTTTTAAAAACTCAATATATTAATTGTGGGACAAAAGATGACATGGCCTCACTGTTTTTTTTCTATTCTGGTCTGATTCTTATTGTTATCATATTGGAAGATGGTAATCTAAGACAGAGGTGGGTGGGTAGGTCTCAGAGAACTGCTAAAAGGAAATGGCAAATATGTGATGGACTTCAAACTGAACCTTAAGGCATTTCCATTTTCTTCAAAGTGTTTGTATGTATCTGTGTGTGTAATTTGTCACATACGTGTTCCATAAAAGATCCTCAGCTTGTGTTTCAATCCAGCTGTTTAGTGCCTTGCAGTTCTGGACTAATAAAATGGAACATACCCCCTATTTCCATCTGTAATTATTTGCAGGTATTATGTGTGGCGCTCACACAACTCTGTTGTTTTGGCAGATAGGGAACTTTTTTTTGATCTCAAATCTAATTCTGATATTAGTATTTGTTTTAGGTGGTCGAAGTGTCAAGTGGCCTGGCAGTGTTCAAAACCAGTTTGGATAAGGCCTTGAGCAACCCAGTCTGATGGAAGGTGTTGGGCAGGAGGTTTGGGACTAGATGATCTTTAAGTTCCCTTCCAACCCCTTAATATTCTATGATTCTATGAAGAGAGATTGGCAAATGTGGCTGTGTGCCCACGGAATACAGGGGACTATAAAGGAGTTGATTATGAAGCTGCAGGAGAACTTGGTTTAGAAAAAGGATGTTGAGAGATGTTATAAATATTGTTTGACCTTTGACTGTCACTTCAGGTTCCAAGATGATTCTTGTTGAAGGGGGTTAAGCTGCTGGGAGCTACTCTTTGGCAACAGGTGGCATGTGTGTGATGCTGAAAAGCAGCAGTGCCATCAGTGTCCTGGAGAGTTATGGTGATGAAACAAAAAGGTGAAGTTTTCCTCAGCCTTCAGCACATATGTAGTCTTCTATGAAGAGAGATTTAGGATGCTATTTTTGAAAAATGCTTTCTGTTGCTGTTATGTCTGTAACTATGTTCTCACCTTTTAAACTAGAGAATTCATCTCTTTAATGTAGCTTGCATAAATTAATCTTATTATTTTCTTTATATTTTAAATCTGTAGTTTCTGGTGTGTACTCATTTTCATAAATCATTATTTAAATATAATTTGGAGAAATCAGTGTTTTCCTTAGATTAAGGAAAAATGTCTCAGAAGTATGGTGAGAAATTTAGGGGTTGAGTTTAGTCTTTTATGGTATAGGTGTACTTGTGTTTTATAATACCTGTATGGTTTAATCCTAATGCGGATAATGATGATATAGATGAGTGTGGGGGGGGTATTCCTGCTGGCTTTATTTTGTATTGTCATTTAACATAAATTTTCACAGTACAGTAGCTTCCATATTAAATACGAATGACCACCCTGGCAGGGACAATTTCAGGAGCATGTTCCTATCTAAGAGAAGATGCAAAGAGATTTGACAAATAGGTAAGAAGTGTTTGGAATTTGGAGGAAGCAGCTGCTGTGTGCATTAGCTGTTAATCAGTTTGATGGTTTATATATTGTAGAGGAAAAAAACCTCCGAACTCTTTGAAAACTCCAGTTCTAAATCTTGTACTGCTCTGCCTCCCCTCGTAAGGATTTGAAGGGGGATAAGAGCTCCTTCAAGACTTTGTGCCTCTCAGTGCAAACATATAGAGGGTTGTCTTAGATTTTCTGTGTTCCTGTGAGTGTACAAGGACTATTTTAGAGGAGTCTTAGAGTGTAGTATGAATAGCTGTGCCCTTTGTGTGATAAGGGATAAAGATTTGTTGTAACATGATAGGAATATTAAAATTTAAAATTTTGAAATGGTAAATTGAGCTACCATGTACCTGTTGTCTCAAGTATTTAAGGACAGCTCTAAGGATGACAACTGACTGTTTGAGTGGATTTCTCATCTGACTTTTATTATACTTTTTTGTCCACCCAAATGGTGCTATTGACCATCAGTCCCACATCCCACTGTTTCTGGCTTTCAGAAGTTTCAGTAGCCATTTATTTAGTTGCTCCATCCTAGTGACAGACTGCTGTCTACTAGGGAAAGGACCCTTTAATCACTTCTCCCTGTATGGTGTGTTTAGACATCAGAACAGTTGGCTTTGTCTTTGAGTCTGAGATTATGGCAGTAGCTCAGAGGTATCAGAAAGCTACAGCATGAAGTTTTCATGGATACACTTATTTAGTGCCTGACATTTATCCTCCTAGTATAAGGTTCTAAGGTTTCTGCTAGCTTTTTCCTTTTCTTCATGGATTATGGAATTAGGTTTTATCTGGACTTGATAAACTGACAGTAGGCATTTCTACTGTGAAAGTGGTTCTTTTTTTAGTCAAGAGGCTGAAGTTGGATATAGGTCTTAGCTTGACTTTAAAAAATGCCACGATGAACAAATGTAATTTGTAGTGTTTCACGTGTAACTTAGGTATTTGCAGTTTTATTTGGTTCACACATAGTTGCTTCAGATGAAATATATATATTGCAGGAAGTATTTTCTGCATTCTTATTATTTAGTAGTAGAACTTCAGATGGAGCTTCTCAATGAGCATTAACAATGAAAGGGAAATTAAGTAAGGGTTAAGAAACTGCTTGCAACTAACAGGGATTTTTTTGCTGGTTGAGATTCAAGAGTGAAAGATATTTAGATGAAAGCCTTGTTATGCCATTATGTGTGATTAAATTATACAGTGTCATCTGAACGGTATCACCTTCAACAATATCTCTATAAATTAGCTTTGTGCTTTCTGCTTTTTGAGTCTTTGGAGCACCTATATTTATATGCTCTTGTCTGCTCCCAAGGGCCCTTCTTTCATAATGAGGCTGTATCTCTCCTCGCGTGGTATTTGATGCAGATGTGATTACAGACAAGATGCAGAGGGTTCAGCTAATTTGCTCTATTTATTCTACTGCTGAAGATACATATTTCCATTTTAAAGGCATCCTTCTGTGGTTTCTTTATGGAGACCTAAAGATTTCAATAAGCAAGTGTCATTAGAATTTCTTTCCTATTAAAACAGTGGTTTTCCTGTTGATGGGAGGCTTCGTTCCACATGTGTCTGGATGGTGGTTATTACGTGGTAATATTTGGATGTTTTCATATTTAACTAGGTTGAATTCAGGTCTCCTGGACCTCGTGTGGTAGTCCACTGGAGACACCGGCTTTGGTCCTACAAAACTGTATTACCTCGATGTCAAAAAGACAATTTATAGTTTTAATGCTGAGCAGCAAGAAAATCAGGAATGGGGAATGTACGGGTATCTAAGCAGGTCATCTTCTTTCATGCATTCCTTTTGTAATTAGAACAGGTAATATACATAAAAATAGAAAAGAAAAAGTTATTCTGACATTTTGTACTGGCTTTTTTTTTTTTTTAAGCTGATTTAAGTGGTTGGTCAAGAAATGTAATGTGAAAGAAGCAACAGTTCCTGAAATAATTCTTCTGGAATGCCTTTTATGTAATCCATGATCGTAGGCTGGTTCCTTTCCTGGGAGATATGTAAAGTGCTACTATTCAGAACATGACTCTTAACAAAAGGATTATACAAGAAGATATGCTGTAATTAAGAGAAAAAATTCTAACTACTTCTTACAACTAGAACCTTTCTTTAAATGATGAAATAAGCCTAGGAGGTGAGTGAACAAATATGTGGCTGTGGTGTGTAATGGTGTTTATTATACCTGTATAAGGAATAAAGGTAATCTAAACAAATTAACTGTGCTTGGAAACTACAGAAAATCCTGCTGAATGTGCTCCATGGGGTGCTTAATGTAAACTTCTTGGAGATCTCAAGCATAACATTTTTTTAAGATGTGTGAAATTTCACTTAATTTAGCTGCTTAGTGTCCTCAATTCATGTGAGAAAATATGATCTTGATTTCACTTGAATCATTAATATAAAACTTAATACTTGAGTACATATGCTCCAGAATGTGATAACTGTGTTACAAAGTCCTGGGCATGTGGAACACTACAAATCATATGAAGAAGTAAAAAGCCCAGAGTTTTGCAAGATTCTGCTTACGTTATTTTGTATATCTGTTAAACACATTGCAAGAAGTTGAAGAAAAGGGAAGTGAGCTTTTAACAGAAAAGTAATTCTTGTTTTATGCACAAATTGTATACTGTGTTCTTTATTCTTACTGACAGATAAGGCACAAACTACAGATGTGACTGATCAGTTTGAGTGCAGTTGCATTAGTGTATTCCCTAATTCTGGGGAGACGTATTTGTGATAAATTCAAATTCCCCATTATTTGAAAACATGCATGTTTCAGAAGAGATTAAGTAAATTGCATATTTAACAGGTAAAAAATAGGAAATAATCAAAAGCTTAGAGGAAAACCTTATTACCTGGCTATGGCTGCTGTGTATGCTACCATTTATTGGGAACTGGGAGCTGCCGATGTGGACAGAAGGTGCTTTAAGCAAACAAACAGAAACGCCCTGAGTCTGGACAGCCCCAGAACTCACGTTTCTGTTGTGCCAAGGTCTGGCTGCAGTGGTTTTAGTGCAATGGTGGATGATTTCTTGAAAATGCTAGCAAAGAGAAGGCTTTTGAGATGTTAATTTGCTCTTATGCAAATTAATCCATCAGTGAATGTGGAAGACCCAACTTCTTTTCCTAGAGTGGTTCCTATGGTTTCGGAGGTATGCTTTGTCAGCTGGGAAGTTATGAATATTTATGGTACACGAAAAACCCTCATTTGTTTTGCAGTTTCTATACTTTTTATTTAATTTTACATTAAAAGATGTCATTTCTATCCATTGCATAGGTAAATGGCTTCATCAGCAATCATTTTATGCATGCAAGAGCTGGTCTGATTTACAGAATGCTAAACACAGATGGGTTTGCTCCTAATGCTCTCTAGTAGCTACTGTAGGAAATAGTGCACAGTATATGCCTAATACATTATTTACTGAAGATAAATGCCAGACATGATTATGGTAAATTAGACCTTTTGAATTATTTATGAGACTCAGTGCTAAATGTTTTTCTCCTCCTTGTGTTACTATAAAAGCTGTTATATAATTGTTGGTAAACACTTTTTTTGTTAATTATTCAAGATACAGGAAATAGAATGTTTGGTTAAGTGAATCTGTTATTCAGTTAAAGCTGTCTGTTGGTTTTTTTTCCAAATGTATTTCAACATTTATCTCTGCTTTCTGAGGTAAAAAATGAATACAATATTAGATAATAGTTCTTGTAATCCCGTCATCACCTAGATAGAGATACTGAAAAGCAGAGTGCTCTATGGGGAACTTTTTTTTTTTTATTTTTTAACCATCATACTTTCTAATATTTCCATAATACATGAGTGGAAATATGTTCCATGCATATGTGACTGTTTTCCGTTGAGTGGATTTCTGGCTAAAGTTTAGTATTTTAGCTTGTGACCTGACTTGCACAATGATCACCCTCTTTTCCATTGAAATACTTGAGTTTTTGAGGAAAAGGGGTCTGTGCAGTATTGGAATAGCATTCTGTATGTTCCAGTCTCTATCTGCTTCACTGGCTTCCAGCAAAATACCAAATAAAAAATCTGATCCTGAATTAAGGATTCAATACAAGGAATCCCTCTCCCAGCCATTTTAATGTTCATGGGGTTCTTTTTTCTTTTCCTAATTATATTTTGAAATTGAAATTCTAAGATGCCACCATTCCCAAAGGCCAAATGAACATAATCTATTTGACAGCAGACTGGCTTTTGGCAGCAAGGAGCATGCTGACAATGTGGGCATATACATCTTTTGTTGGTTTTTATTTAGCATGTGAAATATATTTCTCAGACTGTGAGAGTATTTTTGCACCAGTTTTAAAGCTGTGGTAGCAATTATGTGTTAAAGTCTCATTCTGCATTTTTCATAGAGACAAGGGCCTCTTATTTATTCAATCTGAAGCATCTTTGAAGCTCTCCATAGTCATATTTATTTTGATACATTTTTTATATATTTTTCACTCAGTTGGGATAGCAAGGCTCACTTGTTCATAGTCGTTCGGGCAACACATCGAATCTGCTGTAAAACATAGTAGATATTTTACATCTGAGATGTGGAAATGTCACGTGGCTTTGGGAGAGTTAATTCCAGGAAAATTCTCTCCCTTCTTAGTTGAACAAGGTATTTCATAAGGCACACACCCAGGGGTTTGAATGGGGAAATGCTGCAGCATGTTCAACACTGTTCTGTAAAATGTGCCCAGTTCACATTTCTCATGATTCTGAGTAAAGTCTGGAAGAGGAAATTGTGAATTGGTGGAAAGTGGAGAAAGTTTGGTTAGGAAATTTTAGGGATAATACACTTCTGCCATGAGGTATTTCTAATCAGTCTTTCTTATCAAATTAAAAATCAGGAAACTTTCTTATCAGGTAGGATATTTTGGAAAGCTGTTACTGTTTGTTCCAGTTGATTACCTTTCTCTTCCTCACATTTCTCTCTTGGATTCAGCAAGAAAAATCAAATTCTGTGTATCCTTTTACTGATGAGTTTTTTTTAAGAGTTTGATGTTTCTTTCTTTATTAAGCTTTGTGACAACTGTTGGGTTGGTTTTTACTGGAAAGCTTTTTCTTCTGTTAAAGGAGAATGTACTATTTCAGTCCATATCTAAGCTATACACTCATTTCAAGAAAGCTTTTGTAGTTAATGTTAATATGCGCATTGTATTCAATTAAAGAGGTAAAGTGCTAAATATTTAGCATTTAAATCTGTGAGGAAAAACGGAAAACAGCAGCTTTAATTTAAATTAATTCAACTTTAAGATAAATTTCTGCATAGATCCAAATTCTGTCTGTTCGGTTTTTCCTCCTGTAAACTGACAAGTTAAATGAAGCAGCCACAGTGTGGTTTGGCCTAATTCCTGTGTGCACTTCAGACCGTGGTGTTCACTTAGTATAAATCAAGAGGAGGTAGTTGAATACCTGCTGAGCAATGATTTATGTTTCTCATCTACCCATTTACCAAAGGAATGAGAGAAGAACAGATAATGATTTGTCCATGCATATTCACATCACTTGACCTATTCAAATTTTTTCATTACCTGTGATCTTTTCATAAATGCAGGAACTTGGCTGGCTTGAATTTCAGATGTGATTAAAAAGAATAGTTATAAAACCCGAACTGATACACAATAGAGAACAAAATACCTGTGAGGTTATAGAAAATATTTCATATCAATCCCGAGGAGCAAATTCAGCCAACCAGGGTTAAAAGTTGGTGCAGTGAAGTAGTAATTAGTGTTAGTAAAAAAAAGGAATAGACTGCAATTGATGGTGCACTGGGTTTCAGTTTCAAATGGTGTGATGGCCTATTTCTCATCAGTAATATTGCTTGTAGAGGTACTGAAGTATAAAGATCCTGTGTCAGTCATTAGATTTGACATGCAATTTATTAATTTCTATTTTCAAAGTACATGTAATTGGGGGGTGGTGTGGGAGAGAGTAGTGAAGTAGGTGTTAGCTTTGTGAATTTGCACTGATAACCTTTGAATTAGGCATATTATAAAGTTATATAGTATGAAAACTGTCAAATACTATTGCCCCCAGTTTCTCTGAATTTCATGTCAGATATGCTTAATTTAGTGGAAAAAAAGGGACTTGGGGCTATTTACTCTTCTCATTTTTGGCCTTTCTCAATCAAGTAATACAGTTTTTTGCATCCTGATCAATAAAAGTCACTGTGATTATAAATTCATTAGTAGTTTCATAAATACTATGAATTCAATTGATTTCCAGATGTTCACTCTGCAGTTAGCTGTAGAAAAGAGCAGAAAAACATTCTAATACAAATTAAATATTCTGAACATAAGTCAGTTTGGAATCCATACTGTATTTCAAGAGAATTAGTTATGTTTCACCCTTTGCTTATTAGAATTTGTATTTTGTTATGAAAATGATTTTGGAAAACGCCTCCATTCATTCTGTTTAAATTTTGGCCCTATGAAGAAAAGTGTAACTTTTCACCCCACCCCCTCCCTCCCATTATCAAATAGAATTAAATATGACCACTCTTTTTTTTTCTTCTCCTAATCCAGTGGCAGCCTGCAGTTTCCTGATAAACAATTAGTGTAATGATTTATCTAGAGGGAAAAGTAAAATGTTTAGAAGGTACTTTATCTGCAAATTATTTTAAAATTAAATGGCGAAGTGATGGGCCCAGGGGCATGGTGATTCAAAACAGCACCAAGGAATAATTACAGTAGAGTTTGTAAACTAAACAGTCATCAATATTTACAGGTTCAGACAAGTGTTGATTTATTGTGCATGGTTAACACGTGCTTTAACAGAAGCCCAGTTGCCAAGACAAAAAGTCAATGCATTTGCTGTTTGTTTGAAATGGGCCAAATGAAATTTTTGTGGCTGAAAATAACAGAAATGTGTGAAAGAAGTGGTAGAGTTTGTCTCTTGCTTGTCTGTTAAGAAAAAACAAACAGAAGCCCACCACCCCACTGCACACTAGAAAACAAACCCCAAAATAAAACAAACCCAAACCAACCGAGCAACCAGAAATCAGCAATCCCAAAAGACCAAAACCCAGAAACTAGGTAATGATGTACTGAAGGTCACTTAGGAGATGTTGATTCCTTTCAACTATCATTTATTTAAAAAGATGTCGCAGGCACCAACATGGTGTGGGTTTGGAAACACAGATGTTAACGACTAGCAATGAAATCACAAGTATTTAAAGTGGGGAAAAAACCACCATAGTGCAGTGATGTACTGTTTACTTGGCACTGACACTTATGCTTACCCCAAAGGGTTAACAGCTCCCCACCCACCCGGGAGTACATCAATAATGCATTTAAAATTCATTACTGGTAATTTTATCGTTGGTAGCCATTTACTGTGCTTTAATGGACGTGTTGATAAGAGTCTGTCTGGAGACGATAACAGACTTTTTCCTTTTCTGTTCCCGTGGCCATAATCACGGATGTGTTTGTTTACTCGCATGCTCGAGGAGTCTCAGCAGAATTAAGGAGATGGTTGTGACGTGCTCCTGGAGCTGAGAAGCACCTTCTGCCCGCATCCTCAATACAGCTGCATTCTCCGAGCTGACTGTAGGAATCAAGACTTCGTTCTTAGTCTTCCCCAAATCCCAGGGAAAAAATGGCTTTAGAAGCGTCCTGTTATGACAGTGTTAGCACAGAAATGATCAGGAGATAAATGGAACTGGGTATTAACTTTCAAAAAACAGTTTTCCAGGGATGCTTTGCCTATAGAACAGTAGAAAGCTAATTTTATGAAAGAAACCAAATTATTTTCCTACGTCTTTAATTTCTTCCTAATGTGGTGATTTCCAACTCCTTATAGGAGACTGGCTCAGGCAGACATCCTACAATATCACCAAAATGCCAAATATCCCTTGGCTGTCTCCAGGAGCGGGTCCCCCCTGGCCACTATACAAGAGGGATGGTGAGAGCTGCTGGAAGCACAGGCAGCAGTAGCTCTTTGTTTCCCTTGTGCTCCATTTATCATTTCCTAAGAAAGAAATGATCTTCCTACTTCCCTTGAAGTCCTTGTGGGTAAGCCCTTTCCCTGGCAGATGGGAGTTTTCTCTTGGAAACAAATTACCTGCTTCTGCTTTCTCTGTATTTAGTAGCAAAGGTATTGAAGCAGGGCGTGAGTGAGACACCGAGTTCTGCTTCTGAACACTTGCTTCTGCTGGCTGTTGCAGGAAAGAAAATGTTCTGGATTTTTTGTTTCTTACTTTCAGTCCTCAGTGCCTCAACTTTTTAAACAAAAGTTACTGCATAGTTGATGCTGTTCAGCTCTGACAAATACTGAATTTTCCCCTATCTGATATAATCGTAATATTATTCAAGCACAAGTTTGGAAGTACAATAACCTTTTTTGAAGAGTAAGCTGAACACATAAGAGACTGGTTTTTTTCTCCCACAGAATGCAGACCATATTCTGCTTTTTCAAAATTACTTTTGGTTTTTTTCTTGCAGCAGATATATAGATAATAGAGAAATTCTAAAGGAGAGAAAGAATTTCAGTCACAGACCCTGGAAGGTTTTTATTTAATTCACAGGTAAAAGACTATTCTTAATGACTATGAGATTTGCTTGCATGCAGTGCTTGATTAATCTGACATTGCTTAATGATTGCTGCCCTCCTGCCCTTAGCTTTTGTTAGAAATTGCAGCTCCTGCAAGCTGCAAGAGGAAGTGGAGTAACACCTTGTATCTTCTCTGCAGCTTGATGACTTGCAGCCTGTATGAAAATCCTGAGCTATAATTTGTAGAGCTGAAGAGTATTTATTTGAATGTCTGGTCCTGCACCCCTTTAGTGTTGCTGAGTGGGCAGCTGGAAGCCAGAATCACTTCCATTTTCTTTTTCCTTTAAAGTTCTGTGTGCAGTGCCAATCTAAAGGCAGACTGTGTTTGGGTGAGAGTATGGAGGCACCATCTGTTCCAGGTTGTTCTCTTGCAGAAGCCTGAGAACCCAGCAGAACTGAGGGTAGCCTGGCAGCACCTGCACTCACTCAGTGTTCCATGACTGTCATCTTTTACCTGCTGCCAGTGTCTTTCACGGGGTGACAAAGCCTGTCTTTGGCTGTTCTTAAGAGCTTAATTGGTTCTGGCCATAGCAGAGTATAAAGTGTGTGTCAAGGAAAAAATTGCATATATCGTATATTCTATGCTCATGATTAACTTAATTTACTATGTCACAGTTCCAATGTAAATAAGTCTTTAGATGTGTTTGGAATCCTTCCTGTCTTCAATGAGAGGAAAACTGGGACTGCTGTGTATTAAATTCTGCTTCATAAACATTCATGGAAATGCACAATTTTCTGGGCATAAACAGTCCCATTGGCCCCGGCAAAAATGTTTAAAGTGACTAAACTGATTAAGAGCTGACTGATGTAACTGTAAGGCTACAGTCACCATAAAAGCTGTGTTTGGTCCCAGAAAACCTAGTGGCAAGCACTGTTAGCTCTATAAAAGCATCTTTATTCTGTGAATCCTAACCAATTAAAATATAAAACAAACTGTGGATCTTAACCCCAGAAATTTAACATGTCTGAAAAAAGTATTTGTATTATAGACATAGAGCTGACTCTGGAAAGACACATGGAGTCTTCTGTAGTTGAATACAGATGACAGTATATGTGGAAAACATGCAGACACTGTAATGAGGAATAGGAACATGAAATAAGAAGAGGCAAGATCTTTTCTGCTCTGTCCTGAATTGATTTCAACAAAATGAACTTATTACAGAATTGCCTTTAGGGTTTATCATTTGTATGTCTTAATTTCTATGTAAATATGGAAATGCAAAAACAAAAAAAATAAAAACCCCAGTATATAAAACCCAAATCTTAGAAAGATCCATCTTGGACTTCCCAGCTTTCCTTGGTGTGCTCAGCTCTTTGGAACTGACTGGGGGCCCCCGTGGGAAATTGGCTGTACCTGAAACACAGAACAGACAGAACGGGGTCCCTGTGCCAGCGCTGTACCTGTAATGTTAGACAGCTCCGTGAGGTGTGATTGTGGAACAGTTTGAAACCCGCAGAAAGAAGCTGCTGGTGATAAAACATTAATTGCAAGGAGGCTTGTAAGACGATAGGATGAATGAGAGTATAAGTCCATGTAAAACATAGGTTCAAATAGAAACACAATTGCCTTTTTTTTTTTTAACTTATATTTTTTCTAAAATATACTCGGTGCAATGGAATGGCAACATTTGAAGATTTTTTTTTTTTAATTTCTGCTTGATATTTTTAGCAGTGTGCAATGTTTCCCTTAATCCATTTTAATAGGATTTGCAATCCTTTTTTTGATCAGAAGCTTCAAGGCTTTCTGAAGCTTCACTACAGCTACAGTAGTGGTAAAAGGGTTGTATGAATTTGGTTTGCAGTCTCTTGATGCAATTTATGTATGTTCCTACCAAGGGAAATATCCCAAACAATATTTGTAGTGAGGATCACACTTTTTGTGAGTAAGTGATCTTTCGTAATGGTTTATAATTAACTCATTTTCTGTAAATTTGTTTTATTTCCTTAGAGAGACAGAGACTTTATTTAAGAATATTTTGAGATTCATCAGTATATAAAATGAATTTCCAGGGCTAAAACATCAAAACTGGATCCTGTTTAGAGTACTTTACATTGTATCACACATAATGAAGTGTTAGCCAAATATTTTCTTTAACAATTAACTTCATTTTAATCCTCCTAATCTGGTGTGAGCACACAGTCCCCTTTCAACCCCAGCTGACTGGACCACATCCAGGCTCCTCCCATCAGTGAAACCAGATGCAATTGGACCAATTTAGAAATAAGGCACAGAATGATTAGTCTGATGAGTAGACTTGCACAGTACATAAACTTTCAATAGCTATATAGATGTATTAGCAAAAGTCTGCTCTCAATATGATATAAAACTATCCTAACCACCTGATTATGTAATTTGCCCTCAACACATTCTTTTTTACAAAGTTTGCTTGAGGTAAAAAATAGTTTTTTTTAAAGAAAGGATCAGTAGGAGTTAGTGTTTAAAGAAAGGATTTTGCATCTTCTTTGCTCATAATGAGAATTATATTTAAGATATCTGGCTTGACCTGATTTTCCCACATGTGAAAAAACAAGCATTCTTCTCCTGAAATGTTGTGAGAGTGTCTTAGGCCCTTCATCCACATAGGACAACCTTGGTCTAAGTGGTAAGTCTTGCATGGGGCCTGCTGGAATAATGTTTAGAATCTTGAATAATATTCTCTTTGTATGCTTATTTCTCCTTATCCCCTTAAATAATTTTACTCTGTTTTATCTGAGAAAATCACAAAGCGCATCACAGGTGAGCTTTGATTGTTAGCTGATCAAAATCTTAGTTTTTTTTTTTTATTGTCTATCACATGTTGGTCATTGATAAATTCAGAACAGCAAAAGCAGAGAATTTTATTATGTCTGTCTGCTTCCTCCCAAATGCCTTAACTAGCAGAGACAGAGGCTTTGGAACAGCAGCAGTGCAAGAAAAGGATATGGTAATTACAGTGGTGCTGTTTTTTTTTTTTTTTTTAAACTGCTTTCTACTATTATTTTCTGCATATCCTTGGGCCAAAAAAGCACTGAGATGAATGTCATTAAAGACAGTGTATTCCCAGCTGTGCCAAGTACCATGTCCTAGAAATTCCTCCTGTGCATCTGGAAAAATGTTTCAACCGGTATTAAATCTATTTACAGAAAGGATGAACAAAGGTGTTCATCAGGGAAGAAGGAAAGGGAAAATACTTCAGAAAAAAAGATTGTAAACTGTGATTAATACATATTTTCCAAAGAATTTTGTAATAACCACCAGGTTATTATAATAATTCAGATAGAAAAAGCTTTAGTGTTTAGTCTGAAATAGGTTTTTAGTCTGTCCCCCCTACCCTATTTATCCATTTTAGGGGAAAAGTAAATAGATTATCACTGAGAGAGGTTTTTTTTGAATCTGGAATCTGCAAAGTGTATTCTTGTATTGCAGGTCACTGCAATAAATTAGAAATTCTCTGTGGCCTCTGTCATATTTGCTGTTGAGCTCTAGTCACATGAACACCGTGTATGCTAGATATTTTCTTAGTTTAAGGCAGATTTAAGTTCCATTTAAGTACCAGATATCTGATACAAATGAATTTTATTGCATATTTTGATAGCTCCAGTCACAGTATATTGTGAGGGTGCTTTAAAATGTCTTCCTAACTGACTGTAGAAGAGACTGCAGACGTATGGCCTCATTAAGCATGTGTTAGTTGAGAATAGCCTGTGTGAGAGAATAACCTGACATTGTATTGTCTCAGTAGAATTCCCTTTTTGCAAAGGAAGGAGTCTTAGATTATCACTGTCTCCAGTTTCTAGTTTTCACACTTATAATACTGTATATCAATTACTTTTTAATGTGCCGTTTGTCCACTTTGTAGAACTCGCCTTAATTTGCCATCCTGTTTAAAAATAATAAATTGAATAATTGTGGAGTGCAAACCAGTGTTGAATTGGATAAGCTTGGTTTTAAAGGTCTATCTCTTATTCTCATACTGCCCATGATTACTAAAAAGTTTTCAACATAAAAAGGTAAATGCCGAGAAATCCCAAATTCTGAAACAATAGAATTGCAGTCAATGTACTGGCCATCCCCACCCCCATCCCAGAGCCAGAATAAAACTGCATAAATGGGATTGTATGATTCTATTGGGAAGGCAATTAATCCCCTGAGAGAGAGAGAGCGCGAGCTATTAATATGCAAATGAACTTCGTGACATGGTCAGCATATTTTAAAGGGTTTTGTGTCACTAACAGGCATTTCCATTGGAACAAAGCAATTTTAAAGAAGTTGCAGGAAAATGAATTCTGAGAAAAGGAGTTTTATTAAGTAGATGATACTTTCTCAAGTGCCCATTTGCTGCTGGTTTCTGACTGGGAGCTGCAGCAGTGCAAGCAACAAAGCAGGCACGTGTCTGCTGGATGCATTAGCACCCAGGCATTGAATCTTTAACTTCTTTTTCCATGTGTCATTTCTTTGTCCCCCACAAACAGAACTCTTGAAGGGCACAGATCATGCACTTTTTCTAGGATTAGTGCATTTCTAGTTTGTTATGGGAAGGAGGAGTCACGGGTACATCTGTGTGGAAAAGGTCAAGGTATTTGTGGACTGTGGGAGAGGCAGTGCAGGCACACAGGGCAGGCAGCTGCTGAGGGTTTCTGATGCCACTAGCATTGCCTCATCCCTCTGCTCTCTTCCATCCCCTCTGTGCTTTTCTCTGCTCTGGGTTTATAGCTCCTTCCTCTGGATGATTCTTACCCCAGCCCCTCTTTAGCTGCCTTTGCTCACCACTCCCAGTGGTTCCTTGGCAGAGTGCCTTTCCTCTGTATTGCATTCCTGTCCCTTATTTTGATCATCTGAGTTAAACACCGTTCATCCCCCAAATATACAAGCCAGAACAGGGGCATCAGCTGCCTCTAAAGATTGTCTCACCTCCAGCTCCCAATAACACTGACATTCCTGAGTCAGCCAGATGCAATCCAAAATCAAAAAAATGTTCTTAATCTAGATTATAATGGGATTCAGATGCATTCTGGTATCTTAATCTTCCCTTGATATATTTCACTAAAGGATTTGTAAACTAGGGTGGTCCCCTCTCAGCCATGTCTTTGGTTAACCTGGAAACCATCAGCTCTTTGCTGAGCCCATCTCATGCCTCTGCTCAACCACTCATGTAGCGAGGCAGTGGAGCTGCTCACTCTGTGGCTTTCCAAAAAGGAGCAATCTCCTTTCTCCCTGGTGTGTGTCCCGGCTGTTGGCAGCTCTGTGCTGTGTTTGGAAGTGAGCAGTGCACTCAGCCAGCCAGCTGCTGTCACAGCAGGATCTGCCGGCCCTTGACAGGGAAATGATGCCGGTGTGCAGCACTGGGGAGAGAGAGAGCATTGGTCAGAGAGCCTGGAATTGAGGCAGATTTGGAGTGTGCAAGGGGAGTGCTGAACTGCAAATCTCTTGACCTCTGCAGGCTCTTTGAGGAAGTATTGACAATTATTTTAAAGTGCTGGATCAGATACTACAAACCAAGAGTCAGGCCAGATCCTTTGAAGGGTAGACACAGAGACTCTAAGGAAGGAAGAAAATTCAGTTGTCTGTAGTCATTTAAAAGGTTTTGACCTACTTAAAATCTGTGTGAAAGCAAACACATAGTTGTGGGATGTTATATTTTATTTCCTTGGTAACTTTATTTTATATTTATGGCTCTAAACCACTTCCTGAAAAGCAAGGGAAAAACTGACTGCATGTACTTGAAGAGGTATGACAGATATAATCATGCTTACTGAAAGCTCTGGGATTTTCTCTACCAAAGTAAAGTGGGGAGCAATAGTGTATGGAAGCTTTTATGTTGAGACATAGAAAAAAAGAGCTATTCTGTAGCACTGGAAGAAACTTAATACATTTTTTGTTCTTTGCAGAAAACATCAAGACATTGTGAGTGAACTGTTGAGATTGTGGTAATTAGCACAGGAAAATAGTTTCTCAACCTACCTTTATGATTATAGTAATTCTGTTAATATTTTTGTGATAAACTGCAGCCTACATTAGGACAAAGGTCCCAGGAGAGAAAAGACACCAATACTTAAAATGTCTCTTTAGTTTGTGAACAGCAGTGAAATTCACTTTTTTGTCATGAAAATAAGGGAGGTGACAAGAAACTATCGGGTATCCTAAAGTACCTGGTTCAGTAAAATGGTCTGTGGATTTGTGTAAAATGCACTGGGCTATTATTTTAGCAGTGGCTTACAAAAAGCTGGCTGTGATATAATGTACAGAATGTGCTTGTTTCCTAGGTAGGACTTGATGTTTATTTTCAAATCCTCAAAAGTCAGAGTGTCTGTGTTATCAGGAAAAAATTCTCTGCTGTGAGGGTGGTGAGGCACTGGAACTGGTTGCTCAGAGAAGTGGTGAGTGCCCCATCCCTGGAGGTGTTCAAGGCCAGGCTGCATGGAGCTCTGAGCAACCTGGTGTCATGGAAGTGTCCCTTGGAATTAGATGATCTTTAAGGTCCCTTCCAACCCAAACCATTCTATGATTAAAAAAAAAAATGCATGACTAATACAAAAGACTTGATTTTTCTTCTTCTTAAAAGAACACTTGACTTTTTAGGTTTTTTTACCTTGCCATATAAGTCATATTTTGATATGAAATGACAATTTTGTGGCCTAACACAGTTCAATAATATTCAGCCATATCTAGTTTTTGAATAATACTTACTTAATATGCTATTTGATGATCATTGACACTATTCCTATGGTTTATAGAAGGAGCAGAGGTATTCTAGTTTATCAAACAATGAAAATGTAAGAAGGAAGAAAAAGTAATTTGAATTATAATGAAGTGGTATAAAATTCACAGTACATTAGTTTTCATCTGTGGGATCCTATAATGAGTATTATTCTGCCAGGCTAAAAATTAATGTTGTGAGGAACTCCCCTCAAGTGCCTTGTGATGTTTCATATCTTTTCACTGTGCTAACCATGATAGGGTTTGACCCTAAGTTCCCAAATGTATCTCATTAACACAGAGATTTCTGCTTTGGCTTAAATAATAAAATCATGTAGCTGACTGTCTCTGTCAGTTTGTCAGTGGGATGAAAATATCTGCATTTCTAGCTTTTTACAAAAGTACCTTGAGGGCATCAGCCAAAGCAAAATTGTTGACATTTCCTGTGGTCCTGTACAAGTATGAAAATTTCAAGTTCTACCAGCACGAAGCTATTTGACAGAACTGGGAGACAGCACGCAGAAAATAGATCACTGCCAGTTTGCACACTGCCCTTCCAACTTTGGATTTGAAACACTGGATTTGAAAACCACAAAGCCAATTCTCAGTCATTTTCATACTCTTGGATTAGTTGTGCACATTGTCTTTTGACATGGAAGATACAACCCCGTTACCTTCACACAGGTTAAAGAAAGTTATTTTTGTGAAAGTCCCAATTAATTTTTGAAGATGATCTCAGTGAGTAGAATCAAAACACTAAGCATTTCTTTTTCAAACTGAAGATGCAAAGGCAAGTCTTTTTAGGGGTGTATTTTCTTAAGAGGTTTATAGGAATGCATAGGATGCAGCTTTTGCTTTTATTCAGTGTTTCAGCTGTCGGAATTAGTGTCTGGTTTTCTGAGGTTCAGTTAATGATTCAGATCTACATCTGGAGTTATAAAATGTTGCTGCATCCATAGAAATGTTTCCTCCGTGCAAAGCATTAGAACTGAATAGAAATAAAATAGCAATTAAATATAATAATTCTGCATAAAAAAATCATCACAATTGCAAAATTGCACTTTTGAAACCTTAATTTGTGAGACTGAGAGACCATCCTGTGCACCGAAATTTACTGATGTCATGAAGAAAGTTAAGCAGAGTTAAGTTTTACATCATAAAGTGTTTGTATATGCAAGCTAAAATGCATTTGCTTTTGCAACTGTAAACTGAGGTTTCTTAGTTTACAAGCGCTTGAGTTTGTCAGCTAAATTGTTTTTCTTAGCATAACTTGCTCATTTGTTATTCCCCTGAGGGCTTTTGTTTGCTCGTTTTCAAAGATAAAGCCTCAAACAGATTCTTGTGCTTCCAGTTGTAAACATCCTTTTTGATGGGTGGATCTAAACGGCTCCTGCCTGCGAGCACTTAATCTTTAGGACGGATGGCAGCGGCCCCTGGCTTGAGAGGATGATCAGCCTGGAAAAGCAGATGGGCGGGATGCCAGCTGGGGTGTTAAACTACTGCGGTCCTCTGCTGCTTCTGCTGGGCAACTCTGGCACTGGGTGTCTGTCTGCCCTCCTTGTAGCTGCCCTGGTCTTTCTGAAATGTTTCCAACCCTGTTGAGGCAGTGCTGATGCTGTTGGTGATGATCTTAGTAGCCATTGCCTAAGAGATCTGCACGTTTCATCTTCCAGTGTTAACTTTGGTAAGATGATGAAGTAAAATGTTTCTAACAATCCAAGAAAGCGAGAGAAGCTCTCCCCGTATTCCCAATACATGGTATCTCAGTGAAAACGAGTACATTATAGGCTGTTTTCTTGTCCTGGGAGCATATCAATAGCTTTGGCAACACAGTCACAGTTCTAATCAGAAAGATCACAAGAGCTTTTACTTAGGTGAACTAAACATAGGGTTGTTGCCTCTTTCCCCTACACAGAGTTGGAATTTGTTTCTGCTTTGCACACAGGAAATAATTAGTTCAGTAATGGGTTGGTGTCCGAAAAATGCAAAGCATTTGGTTCTTGCATTTTCAGAATGTTTTGGAAAAGTGAAAATTCAACATTTGTGCTGTCTCCAATCTCACTTCTGGTTTCTCACATGACCATCTATATTTCCTTTTCAAAATGAAAGGACAAGCAGGGGATAACTCCTCTTGACCCGACCTAAAATAATTTATTTAACCGCTGAACTGAGAAGTCTGTTGTTTTTATAACTTCTGTAATCAGAATAACAATAATGGCAACAAATCTCAGAATGAAAATCATAAACTTTTCATACCGTGTTTGTTTTACTGAGTAATTTTTGCGCCTTAGTTTTAGAGCATCTCAGAGTTCAATTGTGTATAGTTACATATGGACAATGAAAAGACAGTTCCAGCCCCAGAAGTCTACAGTCTAAATATAGCACGAGAGAGAACAGCTGGACTCTGTAGCAGCACAGGCGCTCTAGGAAGGAGTGAAATAATTGTGATTGCTGCAATACGCAGTGGTCACAGCACACCAGCTGCCTCCCCAGCATGAAGCAAAGTTTCAAGTGGATTAGGTATTCATGACTTTAGCTTCCCTGGTTTACTGGTCCTGAAGCTTGCAAATGAATTTATTACTTGTCAGATGGGTAAATTATTAGTGGCTGAAATAACATGAGAATGTATCTTGGCAATGAGGTAGAAAAGAGTCTGAAGATAAGAGGATGACAACAAACAAAACTGTTTGTGTGTCTTTAGAAGAAGTGAGATTCTTTGAACTAGCTGAGTTAATCTGCATTTATGTGTGCTTCACAGGAGCACACATGGTGAAAACTGGAACAGGAGAGACTTACAGTAAATGTAATGGAACAGCTTATTTAACATAATGCTCTGGGTGTGGAAGGAGAAGAAAATGCTTTGCAGGCAAAGCTTTGCTGCCACGTGTGGTTTGCTGCAGCTCACAACACGGTGCTGGAGGTACCTCAGTTGGCTGTGTCCTGTACTACTGATGCTGTAAAAAAGTATATTTGTCTGTGTCAGATGAAGGCTAAATTTAGGCCTGAATTAGTCTAATTCTGTCTCTCTCTCCTGTCTGATCTGCAAACATCCATATGCAAGCTGTCTTTCGTGTCATGGTGAGCAATTATCAGTTTTCTCTTCCACACAGGCAATTTCTGTATAGAAGATGAATAAGACTTGTACTTCCTTAGTGTAGCACCAGGTGCACTTACTAACTGTTCCTGTTAGTGTTTAACCATGTTATTTATTTCCTATCACTCTAGTAGTTTAATGAGTAAAATGCCTTAAATAGTACGCCTGTGTGTCTAATTAGGCATTTAGATGAACAAGTCTTGTAGTCTTCTGGAAGCACAGAAACTTCTACCTCACGTCTGCAAATAGTGTCTTACTTAGAGAACTATTAATTTCTTTCAAACAACTCTGATTCACCATACACATAGCAAAAAATATTTTGTGGCAAGTGCATACTAGAAGATAAATGGAAACGTGTTTTTTTTTTTTTAAATAATATTTCTTACTGTTATAAACAGTTTTAACAGAAGATATTTCAGCCTCAAACTAACCCTTGAGTTTCTTCAGTTAAATTATGGTGCCTTAAAAATCAGCATTGAAAGTTATTTTACAAATGTAAGTATATTATTTGTTTATGCTAATGTCATAGAGGGAAAAGTATAAGACATTAACATGAGTATTCACAATATATATTATAAATTACAATGTTTGCTTCTCTCAAACCAGAAATTGTAACTTTGAGGGGCTGTAGGGATGAAAAGCAGAGCAGGTAACTGCTACAAGCTATTTCTACTGAAGACTGTAATTTTCCTCTTGTAGCTCAAAGCAAGTAGGGCTGCAGATACTGGTGAAGTCTGAATCCTGGGGAACTACAGGTTCCTTATGCATCTCTCCTTTTCCCAAAAGGAGGAAACTAGGAGCACCATGGTAAATGACAAAGTCTTGATGGACAGAGCTTTCTCAGGATGTGGCTGGCTTTGGATAGTAACTTTTTTCATTCCAAACAGTTCTCACAAGTTTTATAAAAAAATCCATTTATATTAATATGCAATAACAGACTATGATTGGTTGAGTATAAATTACTCCTACCCTGAATTCTAAAATGTTTGTACTGATGGTGGTAAGAAAATGAGTGAAGTTGATGAAAGTCTTTCACTGTAAACTTTTAGGCATTTTTAATTTTAGTTTCACTGGGTTTGCTACTGTGTACTTTTAAATGAAGTCTGAAATGCTGAGATATTTGAGAACAATTGGAGGAGAAAAGTATGTTGTCCTTTAGTGAAAAACAGTAATTCTGCACTTTTTTTTTTTTTAGATCCACAGGTTTATATTTGCATTAAAAGAAATGTTAATGTTGCATTAAAAGCTGGACCATTCTGAAACTGCTAATGCACTGTAAACAGCAGAGAAAGGTTGTACAACTTAGACAGAACAGGTAGAAATGCCTTTGAAATTGCAGTTACACTGAAGAGCTGACACTTTGAAACTGAAATTGTATTGACATTTAACAGTGGAGCAATGGGTTTGCATCAGGAGCAGTTTGTAGATAACATGACTTTGAAGTTATATCTCTGAATCTTTCTGCTTAATTTGGATTTTATAACCCCCTTATTCATGAACATAACTACCTTTAATAACCGGACAGTAATTAATAGAACGGGCAGATCTCTGCAAGTGTTATACATAATTTTAGGTCTAGTGAAATTTTATGGATTGACGCTTGGCTAATGAGGAAGCAAAGATCATCTCAGTAGGCAGTTTAGGAAGAGAAAAATGTGTGGTTTATAGTAATACTTGTAGTGATAACCTAAAAATCCTTGCCTCTCCTTATTGATTTGGAAAAAAGCATTTCTCCTGTGGTTCAGTGTGCTGTCCTTAAAAAGGTAGAGGTTTCCGTAAGGATAAAGTAAAATGGGAAACTAGGGGATGGTGTTTAACATATTTCAGGCCATAATAAAATATTGTACAAGATAATTTTTCTCCATAAAACCTTTTAATAGGTTTTAGAATTTTGTGACTTTGGGCACTATCTGACACCTGGTTTTACTGCATCCTTTTCTAGTTAATTTTCACATGGGGAGGGTATAAAATTTGCATATCTCCTTCATTCAACAGGTTCTGTCAGCAAGGCTTACTCCACGCATGTGAAGCAAGAATCCTCACAGAACAAATGACAACATTTGTTAACAACATTATTTGTTTTGCACTCCTTAGTATCAACAAGCTTCAAGAAAAGATATAATAGCATTTTAAAATCTATGTTAAGTCTGCCAAAAGTGTGTTAACCAAACTGGCAGGAACACAGGTATTACAGAACTTAACACTGGTTCCAATATTTGGCTGATCAGGTATGCAACCTCAGCTCTTGCAAGTAGTTAAGAGAGTGGTTTGTATTTCAAATGCAATTATAAGTAGGTTTCTGTGCATGTAGTGTGTGTTTACTTACACACAGATTAGCTGCTATGCCTTTGATCTCTCCCTGTTTTACATGGAGAGAAAGCTAGTTGCAATAATTAATGTTTATATACAAACATATGTTTGTTGTGGGATTTTTGTTGACTGTAATGGTGACTACTGTAAAATGCTGGTGGGGTTGCATTTTAACATTTGGGTATGTTGAATAATAAGCTAGTTTTTTATACCTTACCTGGTCTCTTGGAATATTCATTACCCATTTAAGCTCTCTCTTGCCTCTTTATCGCTGTCTGTTATATCTGGACATATGAAACAAGACCAGGGAAGATATTTTTACTCTGATATAGCAGTGTCATATTTGCTGTGCCTGTTTAACCTTTTACCACAACTTAGTTCTGATAGAAGTGATATTTTATGCCAATTACAACAGATTAATTTTGCTCTGGTTGTTGTCAGAGGGTGTTGGGTCTCTGTGTTCACTGTCATAAACCCAACAAGTTTCCCAGTTTTGAAGGTTGCTTCTGCTGTGGGTGAGCAGAGATGTCACACATCCTGTCTTGCTACAGGAACATGATGTGTTTATTGCAACACAGTTTAGTTGTATGACTTGAGCCTCAAGGAAGTAAGCAGTTCTTACCAACTTCATTCATCCATTGATGTGGATTTTCTTCTGTATTTAATAAGCTGCTGGTCAGACAGCATGAAATCCAAAACACCAGTCAGAGTAAGTGTGCATGTCTCTACAGGAACTGTGTCATTAAATAAAGGTTAAATCAACAAAATGTTGTGGGAAGAGAATACTGTAATTATTAAACCATATCTGTTTTTTCCAAAGCAATAATGTGAAACTGGATATATGATATGAAATCTGTAGAGCCAAGACAAATAATTGGAATAGTATTCTGTCCTAAACATACAAGAATTCTTAAATGTTTTTCTGATTATCTGTCACAAATGCTGCAATGTCTGTGCATAGACTGTAGGTGGGAGCTTCTCAGAGCATATCCTTTGTGTTACAGGAGACTTTTAGGATCTCTGTAGCTTCTGTTTCTTTGGATTCCTCTCAGTTGGTGAAACCTCCAGGCAGAAAAATGTAAATATGTGGTTTGAAACCTGCCCAGAAGTCTTGGCCTAAGCTGGCTTTTCTGAACTGCAGTCTAGTAGAAAGTAGTAACACGGAAATTGTCTCTAAGTATTAATTGCCCACGAAGAGTTCTGGTGCTTTGAAATGAGCTTAAACTGGAAACACCGCGGCAGAAAGGGTTGCTTCAAATCTATTGAAACAAACCAAATTCCTTTGCCACCTTTTAGTGAAATGTAATGATTAATGCAAATTACTAGAAGTGTCTGTTCTTGCTTAATAACATTATCTGTCTTCATCAATAATAAATGCCAGTGTCAACATTTTTACGATGCTTGTTAATATGTAGTTTTAAATAAACAATGCAGAGAAGTAAGTTGTTCTTTATTTTTTAATGATATATCAAGAAAACTCAGCTCACTGGCACTTTAAAATTCCTTTTTTAAAAGCATGATTTGTTGAAATAGAATAGACTAGTTCTGTGTTAATGGTGGCACACAGGCACCTCGGGCATCATTAGCTGTTTTACTTTGTCAGCTATTTTTAGAGGGCAGGGATTTTGACATTCATTCACCAGCTGTGCATATCTTTTGCTCAAGGAAGGTTTTTAAACCAGATAATTATTATGATGAATTAAAAGTATAAATTATGAAGACATAAGGTTGCATATCCTGAATGCAGAGCATGCATTTAGCTTAGAGAAGACCTGCCCAAGTGGGAGTTTTCCTGTAGGTTCTAAATGACCTATAATTCACTATTACATTGGAGTACTTTGAAAGAATACTGCCATTAAAATTTACCTGCATTTTCAGAAAACTCAATTTTGTTTAGGGTGCTTTCTTTCCTCTACCTGGAGTCTGGGCTTGTGTTAACTCGTCGTGTTATAGTAAGCCCCACTCTGCACCTTTAGCACAGAATGAATATGTTTGTACAAGGAAGTATGGAAGAAAAATACCTGTTCTCTAAAGAAGATGTGTTATCCTTTTTTTCCTGGTTTTGCTTTCTGTGTTTCTGGGGGTAAATTTTTAAACTTAATTTTGTGAATTTTAGGCATATTATTTGAAGAAGCTTTTCCCAATCTTTTGTTTTTTGAAGGCAGCAACATGAACTTGTGACTGAAGGGTTAAAATATATTTGGTGCACATTAAAAGGTCAATATTTATCAGAAGTGGTTTGGTAGTATCTGACTGTTGTTCTTTCCTGATTAAACTTTACAGCAATTGTGACAGTAGTAGTGTCAAGTGGCTCATGCACTAAGATTTCTAGACTTTTAAAATATTGCATTTGACAGACTTTGCCAGCTGTTAGTCCAGGAAATGATTAAAGCATCTTGGATGAACGTAGATAAAGTTTCTGATGATACCATTAGAGTGGAAATGTAATCCCCCCGAGGAAGAAAACCATGGCAACCTTAGTAACGTGGAGTTATGTAGAGCACAACTTGAATTATGTAGAGCACAACTTAGAGGGTATAAATAGAATAGTATGGAGAAAAGCATTTAAATATCTAAAGACTTGAAATATTTCATGCTGTCACTGTGTTGGTATTTATGGAGAGCTCTGGATTATAAGGCCTGATCCTAAACATGTGGGGGTAAAAAAGAAAACTTTTCTTGTGTTTGGTCGTGTGTGAAACAGGTCCTATATAAGCTTTTGGATTTTCCTCACTATCATCAATGGCAGACTAAATGGGGGCTGTTATTTAATACATCAATTGTTCCTTGATGTTCTTTGCAAAATTTCATATCTTTTACCCTAAGCATTATTGCTTCAAAATGTTCCATATTATTAAGTCCAGTTCTAAGACCTTCAATGATTTGCAAAAGACACTTTTAAGCAATTAAAACTAAATTGAAGCAATTCTAGCTCTTTCCACCCCACAGTCAGAACTCAACCGTGCTGTTTGCATTGGTGCTTTTGCACATTCCAGCTTCCCTTTTCTTGTGTTGAGATACCCAGATATTTCTGCCAACCTTATCAGCAAAATATTTTTTAAAAAGGCTTTCAGTTCACTGCAAAGGTAAAGCTGCTGCTTTACCTTTGAGGATACTGTAATATTGAACTCAACCTCTCTGTTTAGCCTGAGCAAAAGTGGAATGCTTAAGGTCGACCGCTGTTTGAGGCTCTGGGAAATCTATTATCAGGCTGAACATTTCACACTTCAGTAAACTCCAAATTAATTACATTGATGGTACATGAATACCAAAAGAAAGTGAGCGTAATTAATGCTACTTCAGCAAACATCAGAGGAAATATTAGTGATTTCCAATTGATGATAATGCTAATGTGTTATATAAAAGTATTTTATTAGAAATGGTATAATGCTGAATCTTGAAGTACCTGTGTAATGTGCCAGATTATTAATTTAAATATGTTTTTATTGGCAATTTAAGATGATATCAGCATGCAAATGTATTTTAATATAGTCCTAGTTACATGCAGTTCATTTGCAGGACAGTTTAGCTGTGAGGACAGACAAACCTGAAACAAAACAGGAATGTGTATGGAGAGGTTGGAAGAGAACTGATCTGCTGCCTTGTACTTCTGGAGGGCAGACTTTTTGGCCTCTTTAGGAGACTGGTTTGCATGGTCCCTTGGAGGGCATTCCTGAAGGGCAAAGGAGTGCAGGAAGGCTGGACATTCTCAAAGAAGGAAATCTTAAAGGCACAGGAGCTGGCTGTCCTCATGTGCTAAAGGACGAGTGCATGGGGAAGACCATCCTGGCTGAACAGAGAGCTTTGGCTGGAACTCAGGGAAGAAAAAAAAAAAGGGAGTTTATGACCTATGGAAGAAAGGGTAGGGAACTCAGGAGGGCTACAAGGATGCCATGAGGTTATACAGGGAGAAAATTGAAGGGCCAAAGTCCAACTAGAACTTAATCTGGCTACTGCCATAAAAGACAGTTAAAGAATGCTTCTATAAATGCATTGGCAACAAAAAGAAGGGCTAAGAAGAATCTCCATCCTTTATTAGATGTGAAGGAAAACATAGTGACAAAGTATGAGGAAAAGGCTGAGGTACTGAATTCCCTCTTTGACTCAGCCTTTGATAGTAAGACCAGTTGTTCTCCAGCCCACTGCGTTGCAAGAGTGAAGCCCCCATACTCAAATGGGCAATGGTCAGCAACTGCTACACCACTTAGACACACAGACTATGGGTCCATGTGGGATCCACCCAAGGGTGCTGAGGGAACTGGTGGAAGTGCTCACTCAGCCACTTCCCATTATTTATCAGTAGGTCTGGTTACTGGAAAGGTCCCAGTTAACGAGACATCAGCAGATGTGGTGCCCATTTACAAGAAGGGTTGGAAAGAGGATCTCGGGAACTGCAGGCCTGTCAGCCTGACCGTGGTGCCAGGGAAGGTTATGGAGCAGATAATCTTGACTGCCACCATATGGAACAGGACAACAAGGGGCTCAGACCCAGGCAAGAGCATCCTGGCCTGTATCATCAATAGTGTGACCAGCAGGACCCAGGGCAGTGACTGTCCCCCTGCACTCAGTATTGGGGAGCCCATACCTCAAATCCTGTGCCCACTTTTAGGCCCCTCATGACAAGAAACACATTGAGGTGCTGGAGTGTGTCCAGAGAAGAGCAGTGGAGCTGGGAAGGGTCTGGAGCCTGCCTTAAGAGGGACAACTGAGTGAGCTGGGAGGATTTAACCCAGAGAAAAGGAGGCTCAGGGGGGACCTTATTGATCTGTACAACTGAAAGGAGGTTATAAGCAGGTGGGTGTTGGCCTCTTTTCCTAGATAACAAGTTACAGGGTGAGAGGAGATGGCTTTAAGTTGTGTGATGGGGAGGTATATNAGGTTATGGAGCAGATAATCTTGACTGCCACCATATGGAACAGGACAACAAGGGGCTCAGACCCAGGCAAGAGCATCCTGGCCTGTATCATCAATAGTGTGACCAGCAGGACCCAGGGCAGTGACTGTCCCCCTGCACTCAGTATTGGGGAGCCCATACCTCAAATCCTGTGCCCACTTTTAGGCCCCTCATGACAAGAAACACATTGAGGTGCTGGAGTGTGTCCAGAGAAGAGCAGTGGAGCTGGGAAGGGTCTGGAGCCTGCCTTAAGAGGGACAACTGAGTGAGCTGGGAGGATTTAACCCAGAGAAAAGGAGGCTCAGGGGGGACCTTATTGATCTGTACAACTGAAAGGAGGTTATAAGCAGGTGGGTGTTGGCCTCTTTTCCTAGATAACAAGTTACAGGGTGAGAGGAGATGGCTTTAAGTTGTGTGATGGGGAGGTATATGTTGGATATTAGGAAAAACTTCTTCACTGAAAGGGCTGTCAAGCACTGGAACAGGCTGCCCAGGGAAGCACCATCCCTGGAGTTATTTAAAAGATGTGTAGATGTGGTACTGAGGGACATGGACAGACTGGCCATATAGCAGTAATGGTTGGATTTGATGATATCAAAGGTATTTTCCAACCTAAACTATTCTATTATTCTATATCTTCTAGGGTTTATAGTGCAGCATTAAGAGCTGATGCTACCTCAACACCATCTGTAATTCAGTGACATTTACACAAAAATATGCCATTAATGGTATTATGCCTTCTATTGTTTACAATCTGAGCTATAATGAATTCCACCCTGCCTATTGTAGAGTACTGTAAAAGCAGCCACTGTAAAACAAGCTGTCGGCATCCAAAATGCAGTTTCTCACCCAGAAACAATGTAATAAGAAAAATAATTAGATTCTCTGATTAGAAATACACAGTGAAATTGTATAAGGAGGTTTTGAATTTTTTTGCAGATGTTAGCACTTTATAAATTTGCATTGGAATCTTATTTCAACCACTGCGACTGACTTTCAAGCAACAGTAAGCAGGGTATAGTTAACCACTGAAGCAGAAATTTAGAGTCAATGAGTAATTATTAAGAGCTTTCCAGAATATTAGCTGTTTCAGTTGCTGCAGTGATGGAATAGTCCATTAGATATTTCTGTTTCTGGCAACTCCTGAGAATTGATTCTGATACGAAACAAGGAGCTGTTTTGATCAATACTGTAATTACTCTTATTGATGGATTGTTTTACAATGATAGTCATCATTGCAATATGTCTGCTCAGGAGGCATCAAGACCGTCCGCTGCATGTGGTAATGCGCCACAAATATCTGATTCAAATCAACACACTATTGAGACTGGGCTGACAAGCGTGAAATTAATTGTTCCACTTCATGTAAGACCTGCATTCTTCTTTTGAGAGAGTAATTTGTTGCTGTGTGTAGCCTGGGAATGGTACAGCTTCGGTGCCGTGTTAGGTGTGGCTTTTTTGGTCTTTTGTTTTTTCCCTGCAAGATCAGTTCTTTCACCCTTCTAAGCATAAGCAAAGGAATTTGTGACTCAAGGGCTCTGACAAAATTCATACCCTTTCAGGTTTTTGAGGATGGAATTGCATATCTTGGTAAGAGAAAAATAGGCTTCATCATCCAAGCTATTAAAAGGTTTTAAAATATAGGAGTAACACTGAGGCAAGAAAATCCCAAATCCTTGTATATGAAAGTATAGCAGAGTGAGATAATATTTGAAAGCTGGTTGGCTTTTTTTCATCTAAAATGTTGCATCATTGCTAGTTTATTTTTTAAATATATGTTTATACTGAAAATGTTATCTTCAAATTGCTTTAGTGGAATAGGGACTTCATTAGGGGAAGAAAATACTTAGAAACATAAATATAGATGCACTGTACCACACCACAATGGTCTATTGATGGCTGGTTGAACAAATGGCTTATTAATTAATGGAAGCTAAATAATACATTTATTGTGATAATGAAGTGACAGTTATTAGTACAGTTCCCAAATTGTGTTCCCCTTAATACCTCTGTGCTTCTACTTTAAGGATGTTAAGTTGCAGATTTAGGTTTCTTTAACGAACACGGATGATATTAAAATACTTGAACCTATAGGTCTTTAAATTTATCCCATTCGATTTTGTTGTTTTCTTCTCTTTCGTATAAGCTTTTCTCTCTCAGAGGAGAGACAAGGATTGTTTATTCCCAACTGGAATGGTGTGTGCACCCAAGCATATGTAAGTTTACTGCCTCTGCTTAAATTCTAACAAAATAAATTCATAACTCAGTGTAAGTATACTGGTTTGAATATGGTAAACATAGAAATCTGTGGAAATCAATGGGCATTTCTCAATCTACTGTTCTGTTGAATAGTGTTGGACTTAAATGTTTATGAGGATGATGCTAATTTTTCTGCTGTGATCACCTTGCAGAACTGAAAAGCCCAGCACAGGGTCCCTGATTTATTTTCATAAATATAAAGACTCATGTCTCTTCTGCTTATTGAAAAAAGAGTCCTGTCCTAAAGACCCACTATTCTCATCAGCACAGGAGACTGTCAGCTTTTTAAATACTGCTTATGTAGTTGACCTCAGTGGTTTTTTTGTGATGGTAATTTCAGTGCTTTACATTTACACCTTGTGGTGGTGCTGAGCAGGTTGTACCCCTGAAGTGACTTGTTCATCATGTTTCAGTGCTACAATTGCTTTCTTATGATCTTCACGGGGAATCTTCCAGTGACAGAACTCTACCAACAAGTTTTTTAGTGTACCCTGAGCAGATGCACAGATGGTTTATTTTACAAGAATATCAAAGACAAACCTCTGCTTCTTGCCCCAAAAAAATAGCTGTTAAAGGGCTTATCACACTGATACCAAGCCTCATCTGTGTCCCCTGTCCCACACTGGTGTCATGCCTTGTGGAATCACAGAATACTTTGGGTTGGCAGGAACCTCAAAGTTCATCTAGTTCCACCTTTCACTAGACCAGGCTGCTCCAGGCACTGTCCATCCAACCTGCCTCATGCTGCAGTGATGAGCTGTGGCACAGTAACACACAGTGCTATTCCTTTCACTAGACTACCAAAATTCTTAGGCACTGATAATCTCAGTTGTATCTACCAACAAATATTACTGATCCTGTGTCTTGCTGACCTGTGCTATCTAGTCTGGCCTCCCCTTGTAGAACTGAGCTTTGTCTTTCACAGAGATGTATCCACCTCCCTTGCTTTTGCAGTGACTGAGGACACAGTTGATGCCTGTTGGAAATCCCTAACTTGTGTTGGGCTGGGCACTGCTGAGCAGTACTTCCTTGAGATTGTTTTTTGCAATGAACTCACTGAAATTTAGCATTTAATTCATCTCTAGGCTAAACACATAAAAAAGCTCTTTGCTGAAGATAGATTATGCCCGGGCAACAAAAAAATGTATCAGACACTTCACTAGGTCAGAAACTTAAAGAACTGCTACTTACTGACTTTCCAAAATATGAGATATTTTATTGATCTGTCCACTTCTTAATTACCATAATCCTGTCTGCTTTATTGCTATTATGGTGTGTGATCTGTGATCACTCAAGCTTGGTTTTTTTAGGGTATCAAATATAATACACCCTCAGTTGCTTATAGTTTTAAGATTGTTTCTACTTGTATTGATTTTTGAGCTTGTTTTATTAAATTGTAGGCAGAAGAAATTCAAAAGCTCACTTGCTTGATAAATGTCTACCAACTTTAGTTTCTTGTAGGAAAGAAATATCAGCCATACAAAGAAGAAAAAGACAATCAAAGTACATGGTTTGCCTTTAGAGGTGAAAGGAGGGAGGGTTGCAGGGCAGAATAACTGGTACGTAGGACCGAGCTTGCTGAAGTATGTTGCTGTTGTCCCAAAAATGTGGATAACAGGTATTTATCTTCAGTCTGGGCAGCTTCACCTGAGCCAAAAATTTTCTGGGCAGAATACATGCCCCCTGCTTGAATTTCAAGTAGTGGTTTCCACATCTGAATGGCAGAAATAAGTTTTCTTGTTGAAATTCTCCAAGATACTCACTTCTGGTGGGTCTTGTATTTGAACAGTGTTCATAGCTACTTTGCTACTTCAAGTTTCTCTGATGTCTAAGGTTTTGTGTGGGGAGTAGGACTTTTTTCAGTATTCTTTTAAAAGAAAAAATTGTACTAGTTTATGCTTAAACATTGATATGTACAGTTTTAACAAAACCTGGTTATGTCTTAAGAAGTTAAAATCAAAACAAATTTATACATGGTAAAGAAACCAGAACTTGCTATTTTCTGAGCTGTGGCAGGCTAATCTATTTACCTTTATGCTGATTTCTAAAAAACTCCCAACAAAATACAAACAAAACAAAAACTCTTGTTAATTCTAATTTTTATTTACTAACTTTTCATATCCCTTCTATAGTGAAGGCTATGTATTTATCTGCTTAAAATGTGACAAGAGTGAAAATAGTACGTGAAACTGAAATTGTGAGATATGTGGTTTTATTTCTGTACTATCCAGAGCAATTCTTCAAATCGAAAATTTGGAGAGAGAGAGAGTGTCTCTGTGAGCTATTCCAGGTATTTCTTGACTTCTTTTTACCTGACATTGTAATACTGCATCTGAAGTCCATTTTGCACTTTGATACATTGTGGAAGTACACTCTTCGTGTGTAACAAACTGCCTGCTCGGAGCAACTTGCTTTAAAAAAATGAAGGCAGAAAGCAGCTATACAGAAAAACACTCAGCTGATTATTACGGAGTAGGAAATTCTTGGGCAGAGGGAGTTTTGTGAATCTGGTACAGTTATGAAACTTGAGTGTTATTGAAACTGAGCCTAATGCTGCATTCAAAACCAGAAACTTGTCTCCATTCCCAAAAGACATATTTGAAGTAGCAAGTGCTCAGTATATAAATGCTTTGATTGGATTAATAGATTTGAGGATTAAGTTTGTCTGTTTCAGAATTGGAAATCGCTTTTTCTAAAAAACTCACATGCCTGCATTTTTTTGCTAGTTTTCTGAAATTCTCATTTCTTTCCTTATTTATACTTTAATCCTGGATAATATAAATGTAGGCACATATAATGCATTGTATGATTAAAACTTGTTAGAAAAAAGGATAAAAATTCTGCCTTCATTCCCTTGAGTCAGCGGTCCTAAATCTGTCCCTCATAGGTACTGGTTATTCATCTGACTTGGGCACAAAATACCCACTGTCAGCTGAGAATTGTCTGTCTGCCTAAAGCTTAGTGATGTTTTCTCCCTTTCCCTATACCTCTATTCTCTGAGCATTTGGACAATAAAGCTGAAGTGACTTAATTCTGAAAATCAGACAAGCTGTGGTGCTTGCTGAAATTGGGCATGTTTGAACTATAAAATCCACTGGTGTGTTCTGCTGACATTTGGTCTGTCTACATCAGGAATTTGTTTTGCTCCATGTTTTGTTTCAGGGCTCTCTTTCTGGGCTGTCTTTCAGAGCAACCAACTTGTTCTCTAGAAGATGCGTTGTGGACACTAGTTTGCTGCAGGATCCCGTCTGGGAGTTCTGTGTACTCTGTGCACTGTGCTAAGACCAAACCCCTCCACTCAGGAAGTGCCACAGCAGCTCGTGTGTGCTCAGATGTCCCCAGACACTCCAAGCAGTCAGGGCACACCCTCAGCTTTATGCTAGAAAATTCCTGGTTTGATTTCCTGAGCCAGAGCCAATAGATTGTAATAACATGGCAGGAGCAAAGGACCTGACAGCAGGTGTAGCACAACTGCAGGAGGACTTGGCATGTGCTGGGCAGATTGGCCAGGTGTGAACAGTCTGGGTGTGCTCTGCTCTCCACAGACTGATCCAGGGATGAGGGCTCCTTGCCTTGGTCTGATCCATCCAGGCAGGAAGGATCTAATCAGCCATTGGAATGGGCTGCCCAGGGAAGTGGTGGATTCACCGTCCCTGGAGGTTTTTAAGATGAGGCTGGATGTGGCGCTTGGTGCCATGGTCTAGCAACTGTGATGGTAGTGGATCAAAGGTTGGACTTGATGATCTCAGAGGTCCTTTCCAACCTGTCTGATTCTATGATTCTATGATTCTATGACGTAGCTGTCCTGTCACTATGAGTTCTGTCACCAGCAGAGCTGCTTGGAGTGCTCTCAGTACTTCCTTTGGATGCAAGACCTATGTAGGTGGAACAGCTACTGGGGCAGCCACAGGTACAGTTATGGTGAAGTGGAGCCCAGTCAGCAGCTGGGGCAGACTGGAAAGAAAGGAAAAGCTCTGTGCCACAGAAGAATCTTAAGGTTTTATATGTTTTTATTTTTCTTCTCCTAATCCAGTTTCCCATTGAGCATGCCTGCATTTGTTTGATCTGTGTGTATATAGCTGAATGTAATGCATATAGTCCAGTGTTCTGCTCTGTATAATTTGAAAATCTTTCACTATTTCATGTACTTAGCATCAGAACTGAAACAATAATGCAGCAAGTTTTAGTCTAGTACTGCATTTAAAAATAGCTCAAAACTGAAACATCACTGTTTCTCCTTTTTTTTTGAGAACATAGTGATTTAGTGCATGATATGGACAATTTACCCTGGAAATATGAGAAAATATAAAAAACTAAATGTAGAAATTAATCTTGTTGTTATGTTTTGAGAAGTGGCCATTGTGCCTGTGCATGAACTTGTTTCCAAAAAAGAAACTTTCAGTGGCAGATTTATGGAGCAGGCATGGAAACGAAATTGTCATGGTAAAGTCACTTCTTTGGATCTGGGTCAATATTCCAGAGAGTGAATATAGATGAGAACCTGTATGCAGATGACTGAAATTTCAAACTAGAATGTTATGATTCTGTATTTTCAGTGGTTTTTCAGGTAGGAGATGGGTTGGTACATTTGCAGCCCTCAAAATTGCAAGTGAGGGGATTGGAGCCACCGTGGCCACAGCAAGGACAGTATGAGTTCCCAAAAAAGAACATATTTTTCACTAATGATTTGTAATTGTTGAATGAGCTCTTAAAATAGTGATAAAACTGATTTTTATGTTTTGATTAAATAGAACGCATGTGAAACACAAAATGTAGTGAGGGATTCTTACAGTGCTGTATTTTTAGGTTAATAGAAATTGATGATAGCAGTTACATCAAGGCACTGTTTAGTCTTAGCAGAAATATTGATTTGTCCTCTGATTGTAGGATTTTATAGGATAACTGTGTTCTCAAACCTCTCACCTTTTCCATAAACTGCAGTAAGTAAAAACTTTATATGGGATCGATTAAATTATAAATGTTAAATAAACACAGTATCAGTTGCTATGAAATACTGTTTGCTGCAGTACCTCTGCAGCTTTGGGGCTTCATGTAGTCCAGTCACAGCACTTATTTAGTAGTGTTTTGCTCTTAGTATTATGTTGCATTTGGATCATATAGAAGTCTTATTCTTGTTGCTGCTTGAATTACAGATTCTTATATTTCATACTACTTTTACAGTGTTTTGGACTCTTTATTTCATGCTGTCTGTATATGCTTTAATGTTTGAGATCTTTCTGGCAATTGCTTCTCCTGTGAATACTGTTGTACAAGTAAGAGCTGTGCTGATGTCAGTTTGATCAAGTTGGCAAAGGAGGGTTTGCAGGAATGTATCATATGCTGTATGCAAATTTTTTTGGTTTAAAATGATTTAGAACACTTGCATATAATGCATTAAGCAATTCCCTCTGGATTTATGGAGGAAAAAAGAACAACCTAGAAAAAGATTCATCCCCTCCTACCTGAAGTTTTTTTTAGGCTGATTTAAATATACTTTTTGTGTGTCCCTTCCCATCTTCCCCCACATTAGCTTTATGAAATAGGCTAATAAAGTCATGGTTTCTTTCAAGCTGCTGTAATAACATTAGCTTTACCTTTGTACCTCATTTTCACAGGATTTTTGCCTGTGGTTAATGAAAGATTTTAGTCTGTTAATAGAGCAGCTTGATTTGGGAGACTATGTGAATCTTTTGTCCCTATTTGGTTTGTTTATTTTAACTTCCAAGAAACTGGGTATAGTTAGATATTTTGTATTTCCACATGGGAACATGTAGGAGAAGCAAATAGTTTGTGTAGAACTCTCTGTATTATTTTTGGATTGGAGAAATCTGACATATAAGAAAATTGCTTATGCAGTTAGATTTTGTTGTTTCTCCATTGGGATGGATTACACACTCGGCTTTAGAACAAAGGAAAGGATGATTTATGCAGCACAAAATGGTCCAGGGGTATTGAGTGCGTGAGTGCTCATCGTGCAAATGAAATTCAGGGAACCATAATGTATAGAATAAATAGTGACAACTGTGAATTAGAGACCCATAATTCCACTGAGGAGTTCTGGGGATGACATAAACTTCAAAGGCAAAGCTTGGGTGGTTTGTGGTGCTCCATTGCTGAAGCCCAGAAGAAGAATTAATTCCTGTTCTAGGCCCTTAATTCCAAATTAATGTAGTTTTCTTTTCTTATTCAACACATGAACCTCATTTGCTTTACCATTTTAAATAGGGTGTCTCTACACCTTTCTGTTATGACATCTGTCCATCTATCCTGCTCTCCAGGGTTTCCTCTTTTTCTTGCAAGCTTATGGACAGGAACAGTAATAGCTTTCATTTCCAAACTACTGCAAACTGGCATCTCAGTTGGAATGGTTTTATTGTTGCCTTTTTTAAATGTCCAAAGTTGCTCATCAGCTTAAATTCTTTGACGTTGTGTTTGATAAAAGCTTTTAGCTTGATATGTGCATGATTTTATGGAGTCTAAATAGAAAATAAGTGTGTTGTGGTTCTAATTGCAGTTAATTTCTTGTGGAGTTGTGCTGCTTTTAATTAACTAGTGATTGGAAAATATTTTTATGCAGTACATTTTTAAAGAATTCTTTGGGGAAAATAAAAATAGGGAATTTATAATGAAAACTTGTTTTTTATTTTTAAGAGATAAGAAGTGCTTGTGCTTTGCGGAATCAGATAAATAGGTATCACAAAGTGGATAACTGTTTGTACAAACTGAGTAACAGATTATGTGTATAAACATTTCATGGCAGATAAACACAAAGATTATTTTATGTTTGTTTGAATGTATTGCAGTACTTCAGAATGACAGGTACTGTGTGCTTTCGCTGCACAAGGAGCATTGCTTCTGAGTCTGTGTCTATTTCTCTTGCATGTGAATTATGAAAAGTACATTTTATTATATCTGATTCCAGTTTCCCTCAAAATTCTATATTCTTTTCACTTTTTAAACACACACAGAGTATATGTGCTGAAAATATGGTAATCTATTAAAAATGTCTTTTGACTTTTTATAATGGTTTTGAAGTTAGGTAAGTTTTTCTAGCAATCAATATAATAAGCCTTTGCCTTTTATGCAGATACAGTATATGTGATACAAATATTATTACTGGAATGCTATTATCATCAAATCTTTTAGTACTGTAGTTCCTAGGATTTTTGGTGTTAGGGATTCCACAATGCAAACTGAGGCTGATGCCAAGGCTTCAGAGCAGAGACTAATTCTTAGTTCTGTAACAAATTGCTCTTGGGGCTAAACTACTGGGACTTTTTACAGATTTTGTATCCTTCCTAATTTACAAGACTGAGCCAAAGAAGCAAGGTGAAGCTGACTATGGAAATGTCATTATCCTTGTTTAATACCTTGAGAAGAGAAGTACCAAGTGATTAAGTGACTAATTCAAGGTTATGCAAAACTCTGTGGCAAAACTGGGACTTGAGCCCAGTTCTTTCAAGTCCAAGGCTAATACCTCAGCCACTAGACCATTCTTCCTCTGAGAATGTATCTTTTATTCTAACCCAAAATTTCACTTGTGCTAATTCTGCTGCAAAACCAAAATCCCTTTGACTCAAATATTCCGTAGTTACTCTCAAGTAACTGCTTCTGCAAAGCCTGTTTGACTATTGTTAAGGTAAACTTATTGGTAAAATAACTGATGTCTGAAAACGAGTTTAAGCTTAAATAGTAAGGCTTTCTATGCTTTCTGTGAGCTTTTCATTCCTCAGTCACCTAATATTACAGATCATTGTATTATTTATTGCAACTGTTGCTTGAAACTAGACAGATTGTGTCTATCTCAGCAATATTGGAACTACAAAGCATAGTTTTGCTAGATTTCCTCTCTCTCTCAATATATATATGTAAAATGAAAGCTAAATTCTGAAGGAATTAATAATAATGTGACAGTTCAGTATTCTAAAATTTAAAGCCTCTGTAGAGGGACAGTTGCCATCAGACATGATTTATATTGTAGCTCTCACTTTGAAACCATCTTATTCAAGACAAAAAAATGAAGCTTGAGTATGTGCTGCCTGACTAGATGTTTTATTATAGAACAAAATGATAATTTCTTCAAATGCAACTTGTCAAACTACATGTGACATAATATGGACTTTTTTTTTTTTTTTTTTTTTTTTTTTGTAATTCAGCCCTGGAAAAGGGTAGCAAGGCAGGACCAGTAACTGGAACAACAACAAATAATTAGAAGTGTAAACTTGTATAATACAAATTATTGGGAAAGAAATGAGATATTAAATAAGTCTTAAATATTGTGTATCTAATATATGTGCTATTTTAGGAAAAAACTGAGCCATTTATTTATGAAAATATCTTCAAGGGAACTCAATTTTCAGATACAGTTTCAAAGATCTGGTTTGTTAAGATACCTACCGGGGTAGAAATAAATGTAATGGTCCTTTTGGATATTTATTCATTCTCATTCCGTTTTGTGCTATATGCTAACACCTGGTCCTTTTAAACTAATTCACAGGATTCTAAGTTCAAACATCTTCCGAAGATCTTGTAAATATTTTAGTGAATGAATAATGTATTTAAAAAGTTTATACTGTTTTTTCTATACAAGAATATTGAAGAATGTTTACAATTTCAGCATCAACCTATTCCTTTAATACAGACGTAATTTTTTTCATGAATGAGGAAATGAAGACACAGGAAAGTTAAAATAATTCCATCAGTAGACTGCTGCAGTGCAGGGAAAAGAGCCGCAGTGCTTGGGAGATTTGTGTTGTCTTCCCAATTGTCATTTAACAAGAGCTTTTTTTTCTGGCTCTTTAGTGCACTGTGCAAAAGAGAAGACACATTTATCCTTTGTTGTTGCCTGCATATTACCATTAAACCCACCTCCAACTTCTTAAATCAGAAGGGAATTACTACATTTTCATAGAAAATATATGTAAAAGTTAAGCCCTAATAATCATGGAATTGTATATGTTTTCCAAATCTAGTGATCCTGTTAACTGGTATTATTTAGCAATTTATTACTGAAGAATTCCAGGGAAAGGCAGAGATGACCATCTGATTATGACCTTTAATCATTTGTTGTTATAAAATTTGTAAAATGTTTTTGCTTGTTAGGAAAATTATTATCTAGAAACAAAGACTTTTTCTGGGCAGGATTATAACCACTGCATGCTAATTAATGGAACAAAGGGATGAGGATTACAGAAGCAATAACAGTAAACTATCCAGGAACAGTTGCACTGGGACATTATCTTCCTGTCAGCTGTGCTGTTGTGTGCTTTGGCGCTTCTTCTCTTGTCATCCCACAGTAACCAGAGACTTTTATGAGGGCCTCATGGAAATATGCCTCATCCCATCTATGTGGCTTTTCTTTTCCAGAAGAAATCCTACCCACTGGGTCAGCAGAACCAGATGGAAAGAAAAAAATAATCTAGTGCTGGTATTCTAATGGGAGAGTAATGGTTCACCAAAAGTGATAAAAGATGGCTTATTTCTGTAACCACTAATGGTGAAATAAACTGTTTAGGGTGAAGTGAATCACTCTTCAAAAATATATAGTGGCAGCTTGGATATCCTCCGTTCTGTTTTGGCAGGAGTTCCTAATGTACGGAAGAGAATATTTTCTCAGTTATAAGGGTCATCAAAGAGTTCTAAATCTGGTAACTGATAGTTACTTTTTCCTGGAAAGCACGATGGCATGGTGAAAGGTTAGTTTGCTGAAGAATGTTTCCACTGCTAGCACCAGAGATCAGATATTCTTAGCATGTTTCTGTTTATATATTCTGCGTTTTCTTCAATTTCTGCTCTACTGTTTTATTTATTAATACTGTCTCGTCAGGGCTTCTAGTGGCTTCTTGTGTAGTGTATCCTATTTCACACCTTGTGGCATCTAAACCTTCATTTTTAGATTTGTTATTTAAGCAATGGGTTCATGCAATTTTTTTTTTGTTGTTTTGGGAATGAGTTTACACACACCACAAATCTTTTCTAAAGTGATCATCAAACACTCTTTATTTGAACCAAGGGTATAAATGGGCTGGGATGTGATTGGAATACTTGCATAAATAAAAGTCAATATTTCTTGACGTTTTTCTCAAAAGCAGGACTGACAGAAAAGCTGTAAAATTGACAGGAATCAAATTAACATTATTTAATGTATGCTATTATTGCAAAATTATCTGATTCACTGCAATAACTGTTCCCTTTTGCTTTGTTTCCTGGAAGTATATTTTATTTTCCTTACTTGCAAGGAGCTACTGATGAAATGATTGGCAATATTCTTATGATTCGACTCTTAACCTCCAGTAGAACAGGAAAATTTGAGGAATGAGATGAAAGCAAATGATGAACATTGCAGGTTTTTGTTTGTTTTAAAGGTTGGAAAACATTCCCTTCTCAACTAAGGCATTGTTCAGCATATGTCAGATTAGGATGTTTTAGAGACATCTAGAGATGTAAGATGGCACCACTACAGCATCAATAATGCTCAGGAATTGACACAGGCTCTGCAACTCTGAATTAATGAAGTGTTGCAGGGAGGCTTAGGCTGTTCCTGTAAAAGGACCTTTTCCATGTTCCAATCCCTTTTAGGTGAGTTGAGGTGTAGATGACATGTAACCTGCTCAGTGGTGCTGCAGTATTTGTGCAGGGCTACATAGGGATAAGCAACAAGCTGCTTGTATATTCCCAGCACCCCAGAGACCGGTCACAACTGCAATAGGACTTTTCCCTGTTTTGGTGATAGCTGTCTGTGACATTGGGTCTGGAATAGCATCAGTGTCTCATCTCAGAAGTACTCGTGAACCTGCAGCACTGATCTGGAAGATGTGTTGAACCTGAAGGAGCTGGTGTGGCTGAGTCTTGCTAACTCACCTAATCAAACTTGTTTACTGGCTGTTCCACCAGAGCTGGGGGTGAGAGGAAGAGTCTCCTTCAGCTGGTGACTAGAGGTTAGTCCATCTCAGTCCCCTGGCTCAGGAAGACCTTGTGGTCAAACAGCTCACCAGGAGGTTGCTATGTTGGCTCTGATGCTCCTGAAACGGCAGCATGATGTGGATCTGAGGACAAGCCTCCTAGCTAGCCCAGAGTTTAGGATATCTTGTGGGTGCAGTTGCTCATCTGTACAATTTTGGGCCTTATTTCTGAAAGAAAAATTCATAATGTATCATGATTTTGAAAGCATAGTTGTGTTTCTAAAACCAAATGGTTAAAAAGGAACCATATTTGAAGGAATTAAAGGTAACCTGTTTTAAAGGGACAGAAGAACAATCCTTAGTTTGTGGCTAAAACAAAACTCTGTTGATTTGCTTGATGATGCCCAAAAAGAATGCTTGAGTACAAAGTTGGTTTTATTATGCTGTAAGATTTTCAATTACCAGAAACCTTCCTAACTGCGATACTGTGATGGGAAAACAAGCTTTTTCAGAGTTAGAAATTTCTATGCAAACACTGAAAGTTAATATAAAATACATGAGTAGTTGTATGTAGCAGTTTGTGTGCTGACAGTATAAGAAAATTCTAGATTAAGAAAAAACACAGGTAGTACAACCTATGATTAAAATGGTGCTTGTGATTTGTTTTCAGTCTGTGTTTTAAAAAAAAACTGTGGGTGTTGTTCTATTGAAGCCTTAAAGATATCTTGCATCTTTTGCCAGTGGCTATTATGCATTGGGGCACCTCAGGAACAAAGAAACGACAGGGAAATGGATGGCCTAGGTTTAACTAAGTAGGTGATGGTACAGATGAGGCCTGATAAGCTTAACACTTCATCTCCGTGCTGCCACTGTGGTTTGCAAGGAGATTAGAACTGTCTGACTGTGAGGAGGGCAAGCTCCACAAATTCACTCATACATGGCAGTTCTGTAATGAGGTGATACTTCATTCCTTAAACTACTGAACTAGAACTGCACAAACAGATGTATGCCTCTGGCAGTCCTGGGCATGCGGCACAGGCTCTGCCGCACCTCCAAATGCAAACACAGGGTCCACTTGCCAGAGTTTTATATTTATTGATGTACAATATTCTTGGTGCGTTGGTAATAATAAGGTACAAATTATGTTTTCGTGAAAGAAACCTGCAAGTAAATTCAGGGTGTTTATAATGCAGGGTGGTGTCTGACAGGAATCTAAATAATTATTATAATTTTCAGTGGGTTAACACGACAAAATGTTGGAAATTGAGAGTATTCTGCCCTTGGTTATGTGCATTATATTCTTTCACAACAACTGAGAAAGCTCACAAAATGGAGATGTGACACTACACTGAGTGTTTTCCACGGTGAACAGCCCAACATTAAGCTCAGACTCAGAAGTCAGTTTTTCTGTGCTTGGGGGCAGGAGTTTAGCAAAACTAGGGAAGGATGGGAAATTGCCACTGGGACCCTAATTCACATATAGACAGCTGTAAGTGCTGACTTGTTCTGCCTGCTGCAGTAGGACCACTTGTGATTTTAACTTCAGTATATGTTAATTACTCTGCTGCTTAGAGGCCTCTGTTCAGTTCACCAAGGTCGTTGCTTTGTGGTTCTCCTAGTGGAATATATGCCTGGTAGTAACCTGTGATTCTGGTGCCTTTGTTTGATGTTCTGAGGTTTAGTGAAATCGTGTATTTTTATTAAGCAATGAAGTAGCAGCAGTCTGCTGATGGCATGTTGCTGAACATTGTCATGAAGAATGCATTTTAAAAATGGAAACCCTAATTTTGATGTCTTTGTGAAAATATATGGTTAATTGTAGCAGTTTAAGATTTACTGTGTTCCAAAATAGTACTTAAAAGAATTCAAACATGATGAATACTAAAACTTTGTTCTTTAGAAAGTAACAGTGCTCTTTAAAACCAGAGGACCAGGAGCTTTATCTTGTTTCCTCTTCTAGAGGCTTGCTGGTCTATGGCCAGTCCATCAAATTAACATGACCTCCAAATATTTTTAATTGAAAAAAAATGACATTATTTAATTAACTAGTAGATCTAACTCAAAGAAACTAAGCCACAGCATAAGCAAACGTAGTTTTCAATGCTAAGGCTTTCCATTTTGGTGTATTGCACCACATAAGGCTTAAAACATTCCTATATGTATATTCACTAGTATTTGTGTTGCAGAACACAAATATGTGTGTCCCACCTAGAACAAGATTTTGCATTTAAGAAATAAACTTTCAAATTGTAGCACTTGAAAATATCAGCCGGTATGTGCATATGCTCCCAAAACACAAGCTGTTTTCTCTGAATATGTGCAAATAAAGTAATTTCTTTTAAAGTGCTCTAAGCATATTAATGAAAAAGATACAGTAAGGAGATAACAGTACATGTTTTTTCTAATTAACAACTTCTATGTGATTAACGTGTTCTTCTACTTGCTTCCTCTCATGTGTGAAGGGAGCAAAAGTAAATTAATTACCATTAGCCTGAAGGAGAGCACACTGTATTCTTTACGACTTCATAGTATTGATTTGGCTGTTATTCATGGCTTCTATTCGCTGCTATGCAGATTGATGCATCTTTAATTCATAGATGCATTATCATTAAGAGTGGTTTATTGACCAAGCAAAACAAAGCTGTTGCTGGGTCCTTTCTAGTGCCAAAGCTCTGGACTTTTTCTGATAAATGTATTAGTTTATGCATTCTATTATAGACTCTGGACTATGGCAATGACCTATTCTAGTGCTGTATGTGATATGCTTTTCTTTTTTTTGAGAAATGAACTCTGTTGTTAATGTAAAGAATTCTAAAATTACAAAAATCTTTCTGGTCCTTTGAGAATCAAAAGAAGCTGAATAAGTATCTCCATGCTTGTGTACGTATGCTACAGCTAACTGCACATAGAAAACAAGAGTGTGCCCTGCACTTTAACTTGAAATAAGTTTGGTTCAGATTTAATTTGGGCAAAAGTTTTTTCATTTTTCAAAAACAGCATGAAATTGATGATTTGTTGAAATATTTCCAATCTGATCAAATACTGACATGTAAGAACAAAAAAATAAATCTATCCTGGCTTGGTAGCCAACTTATTTTGTTGTTTTTTTTGTTGGGGTTTTTTGAGAGAGGAAAAAAAGACAGGACTACACAAGACTATACAAATTTCTGAACAGAGGGTTTGAATCTGATTAGTTTTTGACATAGGTTTTGATCAAGGTGATATCATTAGGGAGCTACATATGCTTAATAAAAATGACTTGGGTTTTCCGTTTCAGGGGAAATAAGGACAGAGATTGAGGCTGCTGGACTTTAGTGCTCTCTGCAAATTTTTAAATTGCTCAATCTGTTTATTTACTTTTTTGCAGTGATGTTTGGTAATATCTGTATATGGTATAGCATGGACATTGATACAAAAACCCCAACAAAACCAAACTGATAAAAAAAAATCCTCCACAGCAAAGTAAGAGCTACAAACAGAGCTCTGGCTGTGATTTTGATGCACAGGGCTTTTCCTTAACTAAGTTTCAAGCTTAATTTTTAAAAGTGTGAGAGAGAAAAAACTCTGTTGGGGGAAAAATAATATTGGGATCCAGCACGCCAGTAGTTCAGGTGCCAATCCGAGAACATGTACAACACAGCTAAGTGGCCCAAAGAGAAAAAGATCTGGGTAAGTTCTGCTGTGCAGGGCATCAGTTTATATCATATTACAGTCTTTCAAAGGCAGTTATTAAATATTGGATTAAGTGTGGTTTGGCAGTCGAACTGTAACCCTTTGTTTTTCCTTGTGTGTTTACTGGTGTGTTTTATGAGGCTTTGAAAGAATTCACAATGAATATACTACTCACCCTAAATGTACAGAAAGGTTGGTCATCCTATACTGTTTCTTGTGAGGTTTTATAAGTGACTGGGAATGGATATGGATATGAAAAGCATTAGCTGTGTGGCAAACCCACAAATGTGTTTTCACACTTCCAGGCACTGCCAAAAGCTATAGTTTGGTTTCCAAATATTTTTTTTTTTTTTTTTTTAATGGTTAGCCTGCTGAATTCTTCTCAAGACATCTGCACTTGGACCAAGTGCAGGTGGTCTGATTTTTCAGAGATGTTAAGAATATTCTGACACTGCTGGCTTTGATGTGACTGAGATTTTGAAAACAAAATAATTTTTCATGTTCAGTGATGAAATGAAGAGTTTGGAGCCTAAATTTAGGTGCCCGAGTTCAGATATTCAGATGTTAAGCTTTTTCTCATTCTTTCGAGTCCCCTTTGGGATGTAGTATTCTGATACCTGTCTAAAATCCTAAATCAATATCAGGTGCATACAGAAAAGTGCAATGATGAGAGAGTACAGCAGGGGTCAATGCCATGTCCTTCATAGCGACAAACAATTAAATAAAACCCATTTAAGAGTCAATGTTGAGTGTCCCACCTAATGCAAAGGGCAAAGGTTTAGCGGTAGCATCCATGCAGATGAATATTAGTGATAGAGAACACTGCAAAGTAAAATTGGGGTCCCAAGGAGATGAGATTGCATTTCTTTTTCTGAGGAACAAAAACCAATGAACTATTCTAAATGACCAGTGCTTTTGAATCTTGTCACAGGATATGGATATTGCTAAGCGAAGGTTTGTCTTGGAAGGCACTTCATTCTTTTGCTGCAGGCATTCCCCTTTGTCTCTAGCTTTCTTTGTTGCTCATTTTATTTTATTGCTAATTTAGTGGCAACCATGGAAGGTGGGAAGATGATTGTGTAATTTTTCTGAGGTGGAAAATAAGCATTGTCTAATAAAAGTAGATAGGAATACTGAAACCCAGAACAAAAGCTGGGTGTAAAGCAGGCTTAGGTCTGCAGAGATGGAACAACAAGGAGGGAGAGAGACACACTGTGATAAGAGGAGGGTAATGAGTAAAAAAACACTATCAAGAAAGTCTGATTGAAAGAATTGGTTTGTGGATGTACCCTGTGACCTTACAGCACAAAGCAAGCTGTCTCTTTTGGTTGTTCTTGTTTCTGGTAACCATAAATGGTTTGAGAGAAGACTAATGCAGTTTCCTGCACATAAGAAAATGTTGCACTCTCTCATCCCTCTGAGAATTGCTGAAGATAGTAAGCTGTCAGGTTCTCTACTTGTGAATCTTCAGTGGCCTAGAATAGCTATCCAGGATGAAAGGACTGCATTCTCACATTTCTTCAGTGTTTTGTGAGGAGTAGGTTAGTTGTACATGCTTCTAATATACTTGCTTTCACCTGAAAATAGGGATGGCTTTGCCTTGGGCGAACGTGTGCTCTGGGTCATATTTTAATTCTGCTGATTTATATCGATGGGCGTTTTGTTCCTCATGTAAAGCAGTTTATGTGAAATACTGTAGTGATTTTTCAAGAACATCTTTACAGAAAAAGGAGTTCCAAAATGTTCTTCTTCAGTTTAAAAGAGGGTTTTATGTTGTTTGTGGTTTTTTTTTTAAATAAAAGCAAATGTATGTGTAATTATACGGATAGCTTCTGTGAAATATATTTCTAAAGCAGATTTTAATAGACTTTGTTAACTTGTTCTTAAAACATCCATGCTGCCCTGTGCAGATGTTTCAGATGTCTAAAAGAAATTGCAAGACAATAATTTGCTTTTTCAACTATTTTCAACATGATTGAGTTCATATTCATCTTCAGGAAAGCTGCTGAGCTGACACTCCTGTAAAATGAGTCTGAAGTCTCCTTGGCCTTTGCCACTGAGCACTGGAGGCAGCAGTCAGGCAAACCTTCTCAAACATGTGCTGTTATCTGGGGAACACTGACCAGAGCAACTTTGTTAAAGGGAAATATGGGAATGTATTGTTTGACTTCTTGGAATTAGGTTGCCTAACTAAAGTGTTATTTGTAGTGATTTTTTTTTTTTTTTTTGGCAGAGGCTTATTGGCTGCTTCAAGTAGAAATTACAATACTGCATTAATCTTAGAGAGGAAGCATTTGAACCTCCTGGAGTGTTTTTCTTTTTATTTATCTTTTTTTTATTAGAGACTGTTGTATTTTATACACCACCAATGTCATTGCTGTTTTAAATTTTTATTTGTGATCAGAAATACTCCGTGTTGTAGAGTGGCTTGTATCTTCCCACAGTATGTCAGCTGTTTTAACTAGGTTTGTACTGAAGACTCTTCCTATTAATGCTGTTTACGTGAAATATCTACACATATTTAGTTGTGAAAAGGTTCAAGGAAATACCTTGTGTTGGAGGCATTTTAGAGACAGAGCAGAGGAATATTGCTAAATCAGGAATTGGGTTGTTTGTTTTTGATCACCATTCAGCTTAATGCTTTAGTGCACTTGGTTTTGTAGTATTTACATATTGCAATAAGGTAAAAAAAAATAAATATCTTTGTAAAGATTAAATATGCTGGGGATATAGTGCCCTTGCAGTGATTTTAATGAGTAAATTATTTTGCAAGGAAGGCCGTAACTATCCTTGTCAAGTCTGCTGATGATAACAAATTTCCCAGGACAGCTGATCTTTGCCTATAATATACCAGGTACAGCTTTGACTAGCTAATCACAGTGAAGTACTGTGCAACAAATATTTCAATATTTTGCATTCTGTGAAATAACTAAACTGGAGTTTGAGGCGACAGAAGGACCCCAGAACCGGTGTGTGTAGCAAGAGTCAAATATGACAGGCTAATGTAGAGCTTCTTGGAGTCATTTCTGAAGTGAATGAAAATGTCTCTGCAGAAAATGAGTGTGCCATCACACTGGTCATTGCTGATGGATTTCATCAACACAAAGAGGTTCAGTAAAGGTTAATAGGAGTGTGTAATGTGGTGTAACGCAAACTCCCAATTACTGAGGAGTTCTCTAATGTCAAGGTGAGAAGTGTGCTGTTGTGACTCATCTTTCCATGCAGATCAAGCTGAAGTTAACAAAGTTCACTGTGGTTTATTGGGCAGGGCATTGGAAGAATAACCAAGGGAGCTTATTCTCTTTGTAGTTTTGAGCTATTGTGTGACACTGGGCGTGTCACTGAATTTCTGTATAGCCCTATATCCTCGTGTATGTGGAGATAAATGACAGATATGTCCTTTATAATGTCTTTGAGGGCTCTGTGGGTGAAAAATTTTATATGAGCTCTGAACTAAAATAGTTTTGTTCAACAACAAAACAATTTAAAAAAAAGTCTTACAGTTTATTTTATCAAGGCCTTAAAGTTGCTCCATTGAATGAATGCATTTTAGAGTCATGAGGGCCAGATCACAGTATGACAGTGGCACTCTGGTTTAATAAAACCACACCACCATAGGGTCAGTGTGATAATGCGAAAATACAAAATCTTTTATGAATAAGAGATTCACAGATGAGTCTATCAGAGAAGTGCACCATCTGTATTTGATATCTCTGCTGTGGTAGTGCCATCTGAGTACCCTTCTGCTCAGTGGAAAAGCTCAGATTCCCACTCACGCGCACACGTGATTCCGGAGGCAGCTTTTTGTTTGGCTTCAACTCAGGTTTATTCCGGCAGTGCACGCATGGTTAGCGACCCCTCATTTCTAATGAAGCACTTAGAGGCTGTGCTGTTTAATTTTAAATCTTCTGTTGGGAATTGCTCTGCCATCTCTCACATGCCAGAGGGATGTGTGCCAGTGTGGTAGAGCACTGCGGGAGCTCGTGCCACGTAAGGTCTGAACCTTCAATGGTTTTTTCCCATCAATTTGAACATGGATATTTTTTTAAAATAATATCCTCTTATAAGATGCTGTGATAGATTTTCCAGATCAAAAGCTATTTATATTCTTTGTTTTGCTTCAAAAGCTCAAAGCTACATTTTGCTAAAGCCCCTGCTCTGTGCATGGAGCCTTTAATTTCAACAGCACTGTTAATGGGGTAAGGCAGCAACTAATGAGACTACATTTCAATTTGCTCCATGTATATTGCAGGGTCTGGGCTTTATAATTGAAAAAGCCCACAACACCAAAACCTATATAGAGGAGTAGGTGTTTTTAAAGCGCCCTGGATTAATAACATTTATTTTAAGTTGTGTGCAGTTGTGATAAAAACTTATATGTAAAAATCATTATACAATAAGAAGAGCATAGAGAAATGAATGGGTTTTAATGTTACATTGTGATCAGGAATAGATTAGTGAAAGAAAAAAGATTGGTTTATGTGTAGAAATGTAGTATAATAACCTTCTGATCCCTACAATCTAGAAGAACTCTACCTAAAAATTCAAGGCAACTTTGGTTAGGAATGTCAACACAAGTAATAAAAATTCATGGATTTAGTGGCAAAGAATGAACTAATTCAGAACCCTGACATAACTTTTGACTCTGTAACTAAAGAAATTACAATAAGAGCTGCAAATTGTATTAGCTGTAAGCTTTTAGCAGCCTTGCAGAGTCTTTCATTGATTACATTCAGGGAATCTCTAATACAGAATTAAAATAGTTCTAACAAGCCCATTCATTAACTCCTGTGGCCCTTCAGACCAGCACTTGCACTCAAAGGGAGCCATGGTTGGGACTCACATGGCAGCAAGTTTAAACTCTTCCATCACTGCATAGCACTGGGCCACAGATATTAATTGAAATCAAAAGCTGGTGATTTAATCAAAAGTGTATGTTTCTATGATCTCATTTTACATTTTGCAATGTTGAGACTTCAACATCTGCAAGTGGTTTTTTGGAAATGGCGTGGAGTAAACATACACTTATTTTTGTCATGGAAACAATGGATAGATTGGATATTTGATCTTTTCATTTGCGTGACAGTTCTGCTTTTTCATTATAAAGCATAAAATGTATGTATGCATACATGGATTTAACATGTATGTGACAAAACCTCTCAAACAGCAGCGATTGTGAAGTATGTACAGCTACAGCCATGAATGCACCTCACGGGCATTCCAAAGAGGCAACCAGAGAGATTACTTCTGTAGTATTATTACAAGATTCCCATTGAATTCCTTTCTTTAATCAGGGTGGTAGTGGTATTTACTGGCTCTGAAAACCCCACAGAGTGGGAAGAATTTTCATCATAAATGGGTGTAGTGTTCTGCAGATGTACAAAGCACCCAGAACCTTGTTGAAAGACAGAGACTAAGGACTGTTTACACACTTGTAAGTAACTTGAAATATTTTTGTATACAGCATAAGGGCAAATATCTTGATTTTTGATAAGACTTGATAGAAGTGGATGCAAGTAGGAACACAAAGATAATGTTTCTCTTTGGAGTAAAAAGAAGGAGAAAAAATTCAATCTGACAGTCTTGCTTCAAGAGTGTACTTTTCCTGCCTCTGTCACTCAAACTATGTAGGTTTTGGTGTGGTTTACCTTCATTTTGGTTTTGTTTCTCTGGGTTTTGGTGGGGTTTTTTTTTGGTGGGGGGGGGGGGGTTGTTGTTTGGTTTTTTTGTGTGTATGTTTGCACTTTTTGTTGGGGTGTGTGTGTTTTGGTGTTGTTTCAGTGCCTAATACTTGGATTGCATTAAAGGCTCCCGACCCCAGTTTTGTATAGATTGTTTTCTGGTTTGTTATTTCTAGATGATCATTTACTAAGCAAGAGAAAACACCACACACCTAAACCCATGAAAAACATTAAGAGTTCTGACAGTGAAATACTCTCTGTCTTTCCCTGGTGTTTATGTGAAATGATCTGGCAAAACAGATACTGAAGAAATAATGTATTTTTTGTGTGCTTTCTCAAATGATAAATGTTCCTGTCTCTCTGGAGAATTTCTTACCAAATGCTGATTTTTGCAAGTAGAAAGAATCAGCATTTCAAGTTTGGGGGTTTGTTTGCTTGTTTGGTTGGGTTTTTTTATAATACAGCAAATCACAGGGTGTATATGCTCCATCTTCTAGACAATTGGAAATCCACTTATCAAAAAAAAAAAAGATCCAACTATGACTCTAATTTTTCATGCACTTTTGTTTATGCAGGTTTCTTATTTATAGCAAAGTTATAGTTGTTTTCTCTCCCTTTAATGACAGTACACATGTATTACTGCCTATGTTATAAATTATGAGAATTTTTCAGTTTGCCTTAATGGAATAAAATTATGGAATATTGAAAAAATAGAAAAAAGTTTAATTTTTTTTTAATTTTAAAATTAAAACAAAAGCTTTATCATCAGCTTCATAATTTTTACAGCGAAGGGAAATGTCAGTTTAAGGCATTGCTTGGAACAGCCCTTCAGAGCAGCAGTACTACAAGGTAGTTGGCAAGTCTGGAGTATAAAGGCCAGCCTGGCTCAGTAACTTGTTTTTTTTCTCCACTCCATGATAGCACTTTGTTTAATTGGAGCCATAGTGGCACAGTGCTGCTTTCTCAAGATTACCTTAAAATGAAATAATTTCATTTAAAAACGAATCAAAATTTATTTCAAAGGGACTTTGTCTTTGCTGTTTTAATTTACTTAAATGAACCCCAAATTTAATATGTAAAAATTTAGTGGTAGGGGAACGATGAGAGCTGGAGGTCTGAGAGCCTCTGCAGCGAAAGGAAGAGAATCCATTAACAGTGATGGCCTTTGTTATGGTTTTATTGTGGTTCTGTTCTTTTCACTATCTTGTGTGATTCAGCTTTCTTGCATTGGTAGTTGTTATAAAATCAACTACTTTCTAGATTGAATCTAAATTCCCAGCATCATGCAGAGTGAGTGCTAGGAGGAAGTGCACAGACACACTGGCTGGCACCTCTTCCACCCAGACACAATTGCTGGAGCACAAGGACAGTAAAAACAGCTGGTGGTTTTTTTCCATCCACATAATTTCTCTTGTTCTGGGACTTTCCACTGATGCCTGAAAAAATAGTAGATTTTTATGTGAATGAAAAATACGTATTATGTGATGTAAACCTGCTGGTTTGCAAGGTCTTGCAGATCAACCACTCCTAGTTGGCTGCAAATGTTCTTGAAGGTTTCCAACAACTGCAAGATGTATGGTCTTTTCAAATAGATCTTAAATAATATCTTCTGTTTCTTCTTTTGTGTTGGAACATTGGCATTTAAAATAGGAAAAAAAAAATTTATGTACGAAGAGCAAGCGTAATGATAAAATCAAAAATTATCAGTTAAGAAATCCTTCACATCTATTTTGAGTACAAGTTATTTTTAATTTACAAAAGCACCAGTTAATCAAAATTGGGAATTGTGGCTTCTTAATATGGTCTCACAAGAGCCTAACAGAGTATGTGGTAACATTTTGTGTGCCTAGAAAATTTTGTGGACTTCAGCTGTACCATTCAGTTTTCACACAAACACAGCGAATAATTGCCTGTTTTTCTTCACTGGATGGCAAAGCTTAAATCAATAAATCTGATGACCTGAAAGCAATCTCTTCCAGAGATGTATTTTAGAACGCTTTCTAAGAACTCAAAGGTCAAACCTACAGGAAACCATTTTTATCAGAAGGTGATATGTTGAACAGGATCTGTGCAGCTGGAAATAAGTGATTCAAATTTGTACTTCATTTGTCTTAAATTCTCCAAAGCTTCAAATCCTGTGGGATATGGACAAACTTTGACATCATTAATTACCTGGCAATGTTTTCAATTTACTGATCATTTACTACAATTTTTCACAGTATATATTACAATAACATTTACCTCTCTGTCTACTGTGTTCTTGTATTTGCTCCAGTAAATACTAAAAATACCTTTTTCTATTGCAGACAAAGCACTCTTATCTCAAGTAATGGCACAAAAGGACTTACAGAGTTGAAATCAGAACTCTGCTTATGGTGTCAAGTGTCAACCAAGAAGGGGGAAAACCCCCAAATCTCCCCTGTTTCCTCAAGGGAGCAAAACACAAGTGGCCTGCTTGAGGTTTCTTAGGATGCTTAGGCTACTATCAATCTGAGACCAAAGTTTCTCCACAGGAAACTGTGGAAATATGAAATTATTACTGAAATTACAGAAATAAAAAATCTTAAATAAAATCTTATTGCCCTAAATATTTACTGACAACTTTGTGTTTTTAACTTTATTTTGAAATTGTCTGTAAATTATGTTTTATCAAATATTGTTTCATTATTAAAATATTCACACAAGTTTTCACAGAGAAGTATAAATTTTAAAGCAAGTCCAGAGTGTCATTCTACCTTGAAAATTAGTTTTGTTGGAAGAAATGGGCACAACATTCTCTTAAAATAGAATCCTTTCTTCCATCACCAGCGAGGACATCACTGGCTGTGACTTATTCACTTTTTTGATCATTTTAATGTTCATCCAGGCACTTTGAACCGCTGTTTTTGATTGCCTTAGTCTTCATTCTCCCTCTGGAGTTATATAAGGTTTGGAGATAATTGTAATTCCACAGACAAATTCTAATGATAAATCTCTTTAATAATACCATTTCATTTTATTGACTCAAATACTGTACTGTGGGTTGTCCTAAGGGTTTGGAAGGTGTTTTTGGCACACTGTGCCAAAAGCCAGATATGCCTTTCTCCTTCCATGTGGTGTCATGGAGGTACAGGCTGTGAAGAGGTTGAGGATTTGGAAATGGGCAGTGATCAATTCAACATAACCATATTTTAGAAAGAGATGAGCAAACAATAACTGGACTGAAAGCCATCTGTTCTTAGAGTAGGGGCTATACTGGAATGACACGGGAGAGAAAATTAAATTAATTTATTCTTACAAGCTTCCTTATAAACACTGATAAAGAAAAAAAAATGATATGCAGAAAATAGAAGATAAAAATTGTTTTGAATATATTTTTAGTGCCTAGGCATCCTGAGAGAGATTCACATGGTGACACAGGACTGCAGGATGATGCTCATCCATATTGCATGAAGAATGCTTTTATGCCTGTGTTCGGATGAAGACTCACGTCCATGTGATTTGTTTAGGGTTTTCTTTGCATGGAAATGTCCTGACAAGCTCGTAGAGTATGTATTTGTAATGTAAGCGTTGTGTGCAGCTGCTGGAATAGATGTCTGCAGGAAGTTCTGCTTAGGAGGAGGAGGATTCTAGGTTGCTAAGACTCAGTGGATTGCCAGGCATATCACTGGTTTGAAACGGTTCTTGGATGACATACATGTATTTTTTCCTACTTTTTTTGGCTGTTGTTTAGTTGTGGGGAGGAGTAATTTAAATGTTGTGAAGGGGAGTTACCGTTTTCCTATAGTACACAAGATACATATTTTTATTATTTTTTTAATGGAGTTCTGGGTCCAATCCAGTTATTCTCTCCCTGCAATGGCATCTTGGCACAAGGCAGTCTGCTGTCACACCAATAAATGTCAAAGAAATGAAGAATGTGTCAGCAAAAGTGTAATATGAAACTAATAATTAACTGTCAAAATTTCAGCTGGTTCGCTGTGAATAACTTTTCCCTATTTTTTTTTTTCTTCCAGAAATACAAAGAATATGAGAAGGATGTTGCAATAGAAGAAATTGATGGCCTCCAGCTTGTGAAAAAGTTAGCAAAGAATATGGAAGAAATGTTTCATAAGAAGTCTGAAGCTGTACGGGTAAGCAGCAGATCAACCTGCTATTTCCTTCTGTGGTGTAAAACTAAGTATATAATTTAGGTTTTGCTCTGAAGGCTGTACTAGCAATTGAAAGTGCTGAAGTGGAAATGCTAAAGCATTCAGAAGTATTTTAGGAGCAGCATTCAAGAGAATAGATATAAATTATTTATACCTTCAGTGGATAAATGTAAGAGAGTGTAACCAGGTTTGGACTACCAATTTCTGATATGAGTTTGTAAGGTATCATTTGTGTGCAGTAAAACATAACTATATGTGTTTGTGCATTAAAATGTTAGATTTCAAAATATCCAACCAAAGCAGACTTAATTTCACTGCTCACTCTTACAAAAATAGTATTGCAGGGAAATATCTGAGTTCAATAATTTTCCTTTAGTTCAAATCAAGAAAAACAAGGAAAGACTTCAAATGCAACTATACAAAATTTGTTTAATTGTGGTCAGTCTTACATCACTCTACAGGCAACTTAATAATAATCCTCAAGTAACTAGAGAGCTTTCTGTACATATGTAAGTTTTTGTGTTTGTTTTGTTTGTTTTTTTTTTTTTTTAAATCTCCATTCTGATCCTCCTTTTGCAGCAGCTTTTGTGCCTATCAGATTTACCATAAGAAAAAGAAAAAATTCTGACTTCTCTGTTTTACTACATCAGAGCTTGTTGTAACATGCAGGCCCTAAGGAATAACTGATCTTCCTGTTGTTGTTTTCATTTTGCATTATTCTTTGCTAGAAACTGAGGTGACTGCCTGGAATGGTAGTTGCTGTTACATCACCTCTATCAGCAAACTAACAGGACATTATGGGTTGCTGTTTACCATGACTCTGTTTCAGCCAGGCTTGTCTGCTCAATTGAGTTGAAGGTATTTGTGTCTCAATCAGAGCTGGAAGCACCACCCGAGGACAGGGATTCCATTCGTGTAGCTGTAGACGCGATTTCGCCTTCAGTCTTGTGTTATTTGTTATGGTGCAAAAGGGAGGAAAGAATTTGGCTACATTTTAGAGGCTGAATTTTCTGGGCTGGCAGTGAAGTAAAACGTATTTCAGCTTGTAAAACTGAGCACGCTTGGCAGGGAAGCAGAGAAAGACAATAAACGTGGAACCCCGCAATGCTATTTTTACAGTCTGTTTTTCACAGGAAAAACTACACTTTAATACGTGTGCAACAGCTTCCAGAAGCCTGTAGAATATTGACTCGGGGCAACTGCTTTCCTTGTTCCTTAGCAGAGAAAACTGCTCCCCTGAGATCATAACAATGTGAAAAAATCATTCTTGGAGCTGCACTTATTTGGAGCAAGAAGTGACCAGTGAGCTGCACACTTGCTGGTGAAGAAATAGAGTTCCACGAGTGAGGAGTGCTGGTGGGGAAGAGCAGTTTGTGTCTCAATTAGAGCTTCCTAACAAATGTTTAGAACAGGTGTGGTCTCTTCAAACAGATGGTGTGTTTGTCTAAGGAGGAAAAAAATGTAGGATCAATATAGGCCACCATGCTCTGAGTGAAAATGGGCCCAAATTCAGTGAAGTTAAACCATGTGTATAATATTGAGTGAATGGATTTTAGTGCTGGAAAAAATGACTGAAATCCAGAGCCTTCTTTGTAAGGTTTCTGTCTTTGGAAAGGAAGCTAAAATCTTGGTTTGGACAGAGTCACTTCTTTTAAGAAATGATCTGTTCAGTGTACTTTCCAATAGAGCAATTAATTTTTGCATAATTACATAAACTGGTCCATCTTGGTTGCTCAAGCCTTAGTGAGTGACCTGTTGTGTTCTGGTAGTAAGTAGTGTTTTGTGTTCCTGAGAAATACAAAATCCTTTGGTACGGTGCAGGTTTTGCACGAGTTTCATATCTGGGGTGGGGAGATGGGAGTTGCTAAAATCCTGTGGACCTAAGATCTCTGCTCCACTCTGGTACCTGATCATTTTGCCTCTAAAATAATACAATTTTTATATAAGATTTTGATGGAAACTTGTTGAAGAGCACTGAGACAGAGTTGAGAGTAATATACTGGATATGTTGGGGTAAATACTGAATGAAAAGTATCTTACAAATATCTCTCAGCCCTAAAATAATGGTGTCACCATAAGTGAGGATTCCAATCCAAGGACTCAGAAAACATGTTCCACAATGTAGCCCAAATTGTTACCCTACAATACTGATTGTATTAGCTTCATGTAGACATCAATATCCATGGTTTAATCTAAAATACTTTCTAGATAAAACATTTTAAGCAATGTACTTTTTGGGTTCTAGCAGATATAGTAATCTGTGACAAATATATAGAAAGCTATAGTATATAAAATGTTTGATTGGTAGAAAAGGCCAAGAAGAAAGACCAGGAAATATAGAAACAGGGTGACTTGGAAAGGCATCAGGTTTTTTGTTTGTTTGTTTTTGTTTTGCTTTATACTTTCAAACACATTAACTTGTTCAAAGCTACTATCACATTTGAACTCCCCTCTCCCTCCTCCCCCTTAATATGGTTGAATTTTTATCTTTCTGTCTCATCGCTTTTCATAGTGATTAGTTGGTTCAGTGTGATTTTTATCGTATTCATCCCGTTTGAATTACCCTTCAGTATGCAATTATCCTATCACAGAATGTCCTATTTTTATGCTGTCAGATACATAAGATAAATGGAAAACTGAAAGTACTAAACCAATTATATAACATTTTGTCATGTACTTACTGATGGAAACCCTTGCAAGCAACTTTCCCCTTGTCCCCCGTGTTCACTATTTACCACAGGTTTATGTCAGTTCAGGATATTCCTGTTAACCATTTCCTTTCTAATACTGCCCTACTTCATGGAATTTCAGGCAGGCAACTTCATATTTTATTTTGAGGTATTTGTGACATGAATGAAGTTAAAATCACTGATGAGCAGTTTTTGATTCAGTGTTGCTGATGCTTTGTTTCTATTTGTGACAAAAGTAGATATATCCACTTGCTTTTAAGATTATGACACTTGAAAAGGAAAAATCTTACTGCCCATAAGGTGGCAGACATGGAATTGTTTCCTGCACTGTTCAGCAGTTGGTTTAATTTTACAGTCAAACACAAATAATCCCTTGGAGAGCCTTGTGTAGTCTGCTGTCACTTGTGGTATTACTGCAGATGCTCTTCCTGGACTTTTAGTGATTTCACTCATAGGAAATGTGCTTTATCAGTCTTGATGTAAAGTTACCCATGATTTTTTTAATAGTTTTTTTATAAGTTTTATGATTCTTTAGTGACTCCACTCATTTGAAACTGAACAGCAATGGAGCACTATGACACAACGCTCAGTAACAAATGACTGTGGCAATGAACTTAATATTGGAAAAGGGATGGAATTAAAATTGTTTACTTGGTGCTTTAACATTTCCTAGTTATTGGCATAATGGGAAAAAAAATCCAAGAAGGCTAGAGGGAAGTGAAAAAGAAAGCAAACTGAAAGATAAGTAAGTTTTTAGGAAATATCCAGAAAGCTATTATTAAAACTTCAGCTGTGCATTTAAGTTTCTATTTTCTTTAGTCTTTCTTTGCAAATAAAGAGTCCTATAAAAATGATTGTTCATTTACTGGTAAGATGGCAAATTGAGTGTTAAGGATGCTTTTTTTTAAGGCAACTACCATTGCTGCAGTGGAAAATGCAAATAAGAGAGTTCTTTTTATTAACTTTTCCTACTGTAGCTACCTGGTGTTCATTGTGAAGCTGATTCTCATTATAACTGTACTGTGAAAAGTAATTGCTATTGTACAGTAATTCAATTTCAGTGCATTCATGCATCAGTAAACCTGTGGGGTTTATCTAGAGAAACCTGGTACGCTAAAGCTTTTTATCATGAAATTCCACATGCAGACAAATGTTCTTCTAAGGAGTAGAATATCAGCATTTACATTTAACAAACATTTGCAACGAAGAGAAATGGATTTTTTTTTTTCCACCGGTGATTTTTACACCAGTCTTTAAGCTGTTTTCAGATACTATTAGGATGATAATGTTTATGCACAGTTAAAGTAATGTATGTGTTTGAAATGTTTGTGCTTATTCATAAGCGTATGTGGTTTGCACATTGGAGGATGTGGATGTACATACAAGAGGGTACAGGTCTTTACACACATGCATTTCGAGGTTTATGTGTGCAAGATCAGCAGATGCAATTTACTATTGGTTTTCTGCATGGATGTGTACATAGGAAAGCAAATGTCAAAGTAAATGTACTGCATTCAGATATTTCCAAGCAAATACTGGTAAATTGGTGTCCTGGTCAATAAATTAGTTTTTATTTAAAATATATGTTGGTGAGTGCAATATGAACTTGGTGAACATAGAGATCATGGCAAGTACTTCAAAGCTGAGAAAGTTCCTAAACAGAGGAATTTTCTCTTTTTCAGAGCACTACAGAATATTTCCATAGAGAGAGTTTATGAAAGCTCAGCAGAGAATTCATACTGAATATTGTAGTCAATGAATGTAGCTTTTATTTACAAACCTCCTACAAGTAATTTTCTCTTTTCTTGAGTGTTCTTGGAATTGAACTAATTTTTTGTGAGTAACTTAGTGGTAAGTTCTTCCCCATTTGAGGCAATAGTGAGGAATATTCCAGGTGAATTTTGAACTGCTTTTTGGAGTCTGTTTTAAATGTACACTGACTTGAATGTGCCCACTTTGTGTTTTATTACATTGTACTTTTATTCTGGTTTTCTATCACTTTGATCAAGGCTAGATTGTGAATAGCATTCTTGAGTAGAGATGCAAATAATCATTCATATTTCATATTCATATAATATAATAAAAATAGAAAGATCTTAAATGTCAAAACTTATTACTTTTCTAGGCTCACTATTTCACAGTGTAGAATATACACTTTTCCATTATCCACTCAGTTCCTTCATTGAGCTAATTTGCATCTGCAGAATTAGAAGGAAAATGAATATCAATGTGTACTCTTTAGAACTGTGCTACTCAATGGGGGCTATGCTGATCCCTGATTTTTTTTTATTTTTTTAAAATAAATACAGTAAGAAAGTTGGTGGGTTTTTACCAGCAGATGGAAATGGTGAAAAAAACACCCCAAACCTCAACATTAAGTTTATAAAATTATTGAGGGAAAAATTATAAATGGTTGTGGGTGGAGGGAAATTATGGTGAATCAACCCAGTATTACTATAAATAGTTTTAACTGACAGAATAGAGACATAATGAATAAAGGAGAGATGGCTACAGTTGTGTTAATTACTGCTGACGGATTAAAGGTTTTCAGCAATATTTTTGTATGCACATTTAGTATTTTAACTGCAATTGTTGCTGGTTAATTTTGGTGTCATCTAAATTTTGCTCATAGTTCTGCTGGTCTCCTTCATGTGTCAGTGACAAATTTCTGTTCTTGAAAGCACTAAGAGCTTTGCTTTTGCTTTTTTGCAAATTGGACTACACTGGAAGTGATAAGATGGTTAGTAATCCACTGACAGTCAGTGGGGGGTATTCAGTAGCATAATATATAACCTTGACAGTCATAGTTTGGAGAATATTTAAAGGCTCAGTAAATGTTGGTCTTTATTCCTATTGGACTTGATGGGCTCTTCTGCTAAATATATAGAATTTAGGACGTTCAACAAATAAAGAATTGGAAAATCTATTCTAGTGCAGATCAGCCAGATCACACATTGCTGCTTTGCTTTTTAGTTCTTTGAGTTTCTCAACAGACTTGTGTATTTATAAACAGATACTGCCAGGAATACTGAAAGGGGAAAAAATGTTTATTGTAGTGTAGGTGGGCTTCTCTTCTCCTTAATGTTTGTTCCCATCACAGAGCTGTGGTGTGAGAGCTCAGACTGTCCTCAGGTGCTGCTGGTAAACAGGAGAAACAAAAGAAAAAGGTACATCATTATCTCATACCTGTACTATGTGTGCAGTGGACTAGATAGTTTTAATGGAAGTTAGGGTTTTTTTCTGTAAACCTCTCTGAATCATAGCAGGAGGCCCAAGTGCATTGATTAAATATTTCAATATTTAACTCTTATATGTCCTAAAATCCAGCAGAGTCTGCAGAAAGCTGTTCTTTCAACTGGTACTGGTGGGAGGGAAGAGGTGAAACCTGAAAAACTCACAGAATGAGAAGCCAGTGAAAACCTCAGGGGAGATCTTTTAGGGGATGATATGTATTTGTCAAGAATTCCAGGGAGTCATGTACATCACCTGGTATGTGCAGTATCCAGGAGCTCATGTTCCTGGATGCATTACTGCTTTAGTGCACACTGCTGTGGCTCTGTGAGTGTGGAGCTTTCATTGTCTTGGTGCAGTTTGAAATAAATATCTACAGAAAATAAAGCAACTTAAATCATCTTTGAATTTCGTCTGTCTTTAAAATTCTGGCATGTTTTTATGCTAAAAGAAAAAAAATAGTCCATGGTCTAGTCAGTCTTAGGAAATTCAGTGAATTCTTTTTGACATTCAAATTTAGAAAAGAGAAGTATTTTAGAAGAAAAATAATATTCTTAAGATAAAAAGGAGGAAAATAAAGACTTGTAGAGAAAACTTAAAAGCATTTGCTGCTGGAGGGAATTATGATGGTCTCATCTTCTGTGCTGAAAAAAGAAGCAGAAAGTATTTAAAGATAGTGCATTCAACTGTAGAACACTTATCTGAAAATACAGAGAGAGAAAATCCAGCCACTTCACAGATTAGTTCTTGTATTAGGCTTCATTGCAAAAGTACATAATGTTCAGTCTTTGCAATCAACATAGAATAGATTTCCAGACAGCAGGAAGGAAACAGTAAAGTAGTTTTGGAAGAAAGAAGCAGGATAAATTAGCCTCATTTATGCTTCTTTCTTATAACTGTTTTAGACTATTAGCATATTTTACATTAATTACTTTAAGAGAAGTAGTCATATTGCCCAACTTGCTGTTCAATGTGTGATTTAAACTAGTCACTTCAAATAGTAACGTGTTTTAATGAAAACTTAATTCTACTTGCACAACTGTCACCTGTTCAATTTTGAATTCTTACTAATATTGTAAATATGTATGATTCAATCTATTTTTTGGAATTATAAAAATAGGTACCAGTATTTTTATGTAATAAAAAAATTATGTTCAGTGTCAGCTCACTTTTAGAGAGTTTATTGATACTTATTTTTAATTAACTATAAATATTCTCTTGAGAAGATGCACATAGAGCTTACTTGTTCATGTAACATCAGCCTGTTTTCTGAAACCTTATACTCATTCAATTTAATGTTTAGAAGATTAAAACCAGGTATCTTCCTAAAGAGAATGCTCAGTGTGGTGTAACTGCATCTGTACAGAGCAGGTTTTTCAAGCCACTGCCTCCTTTTTACATTAAATGTACGATGCCAACCTCCTCTGTTTTATCTGTGGGGTGTGAGGGAGCACCAGGAGCAATCGTGAGGAGGAGCCTGTTAATAGCTTTCTTGGAGGGATTTAATGAATGGTCATTTATCAATATTTTGAGTAGGAGAGAGACTATCATCTCTGTGTGATTCTTCATTTTGAAGTGCTCAGAAGCATTTCAATGAAAAGAGCTGTAAAGAGAATTCATTAACATTTTTTAAGAGCTTTAAGTCTTCCCTCTGCTCTTTCTGCTTCCAGCGGGTTCTGTGCCAGCTCAGGTGTGTCAGCTTAGCCTGACCTGCCACGAGAGCACCATTGAGAGAGAAGAGCCTCCTACACAGATAACTGAGGGCAAACACCCCATTTATCCTCTTCACTCCCACCTTTCTTGAGTTTGACTTCAGTGTAATTAGGTAGGAAGATGCCTGCTTAATCTAAAATACTCCCAGCTTAGTTCATTTGTTATGTCTCTAACAGCTGATTACGTATTCCCAACATGCCCAGCACTGGTCAGCACAGTTCCTTTGTCTCTCACCTTCTGGATTTTTAAGACTTACTGGTTTAAAAGTTATTCTGCCTGATCTCATTTTTCTAGTTACTTTTGTCTTCTTGTTTGAATAGAATGATAATTTATAGACTTATACAATAAACCCACTGTGCTCCTTTTCCTAGTTGGACAGTTCCTTTAAGACTGGAAAACTGAGCAGACTGTAGCAGTGTGCTTTTGAAGTGCACAGACTCACTGATTGTTCTAGGCACCTGCTGCTGAGTGTAGGGGGTAAAGAAACTCTCCCCAGCTGCATTGAATTTCAGGTGGTCACAATTTCTGTTAGAGTAAATCAGGACTTGAATATTATCACTATTGGTGCTATGTGAAACAGTTTTGGGAGGAAAAAGTAGTGAGGTGAGATGCTTCTCCCCCCCACCCCCCCGGAAAAGCAGGGGTTTATTTTGAGAGTGACTTAACTGAAAGTTTAGTTAATGTTCTTGTTTTGGACTGTATTTTAACAGCTGTGTGGAATGCAGCTGCAATAAACCATCAGATTTGATGGTGCAGCTAGAATTTCAAATGTTTAAAACTAATCTTCATTTTGATGAATACCAAGAAAAAGGCTTGAGTTTTGTTTGTTAGCATTAGACTTCTGGATTGCCTTAGCCTGTACTTCAATGTACTTGCTAGTCGGCAATGGCTCTTGAAAAAGAAGTCTCCTCTCTGGCTTTCTCAGGTGCTTGCTCCTCTCTCCTTTCTCCTTTGCTTTGCCTGCACTGAGCTGTGGCAAAGCTTTGTGTGGCTGTGTGGAGTACTCTGAGAATTGTAAGACTGAATGATTACCCAGTTCAGAAACCCTCAATCAAAAACCTAAGAGAGGCTTTCTTGCCCTTGGAGTAATTAGAATTTTGTTCATTGTCAGATGAAAAATACTTGTAACAGCAAGGCATAGGAAGGACGTGGTTGATAGGAATGAGTAAGATCATATGGTGGACACTGCTGCTTTTTGTTTTCTTGTGGGAATCATAGTGATGACTCAAAACTGTATTGAACCATCTTTCTATTTGGGTGGTTTTTAAGCTCTCTAGTGACTATGCAGCTGTTTAGGGAAATTGTCTTATCACTCATGTGTAAGTCACTTCAGGTCTGATGTACGTGTTACTGGGCTAAAGCTGTTTTGCTGTTCATGCTGTAGTAGCAGGCGAGCATCTCCTCTGTAGGTAAGCAATTTCTTGTGTATGGTAACTGCAGAAAGCTGAGCTCTGAGCTCAAACCGTGGGTGTCTGATCAAAAAGGTTTCAAGTTAGTAACCTGAACCTCTAGAGCTTCAGAAAAATATGAATAAGACTTAAACTTCCATTTTCCGAGGCAATAAGGCAAAGTGGCTCACACATGGCCCATATTGATTAATAGATGTGAGAGTTTTGTTAGGCCAAAGGGCAACATCCCAGGAACAGTATAAACCCACTGAAGCCCGAGCCTCATAGTGCTCAAATTCTGATAGTACTCCACACTGGATATCAACCAGCTTTAGGGCTGATAGGAGTCTTACTGAAGAACCCTACTAAAGAATCTTACTAAAACAATAGCCTTGCTATTTTACTGATTGATCAAAGTGTGCTTAAAAATAACATGTTAATGGATTTCAAATTACTTCCAAAGATGGACTGTGTATGTGAGGCTTCATGAAAATGTCTGGGTGATGCTTTCCATGTACACAGCCCAAACCACCTTGATACAGTTTTGTTGTAGAATTGGGATTTGTGGCAGGAACAGCTGAGGGCCAGAGCCCTGTAAGGCAGCGCTGCTGTGCACTTGGGTGAGAGCAGGAACAGAGCCTGGCACCTTTTCTGTTTTGAGGTGACACAAAGTTAAAAATTCCTGTGTGGTGGGAGTAAATGTGTGAATTTTGTTTTTGTGATATTTTAAGCTTGGAAGGAAGAAGATTGTGTAGCTCACGCTCTCTTAGGCACTGCGTCATTTGGCTCTGCCTCTGGTGCTTGGCAATAGTAAGAATAAGTATAGTAATTTGTTTCAGGTGGCATCTTGATTTCAGTGGCATGTAATTATGCCACATTAACTTTGGTATATGTTTTAAAATTAGTTCCTCTGAAGGGAACAAACAATAAATTAGAGAGAACACTTTATAACTGTTTTTACCATCCACATAAATAGATACAGCTACATATTCTTGGACCAAATGCATTTGTCTGTCATTTAAGCTAACACAGCATATCTTGTATGATTGCTTCTGGCCATGCTGTGCAAGTACTCCAGGAGGACAAACTGTTTGAGTAAATTGTAACAAAAAAGGTGTTTCAGGGAAGAAATAAACAGTTCCAAACTAATACTATAAATTGAAATTTTATTGATTAATGTCCTTTTATTATAAGGTTTAAATTACAGCAATCATTGAGGCACAAAGCACTACAGAAATACTGTATTACTGAAAAATCTTGTGCTCTGTATTTTTGATGGGTCATTTCAGAACAATGAAAAATTGCAATGGAAACAGTATATGCAAGCAAAAAGGGAGCAACTGCTCTGTACTTGTGAGTCTTGTTTTAAAGAGAAGCTGGAATTGCAGAAGCAAGCTATGCTGCAGGAAACTGGAGTTAGGCAGCATTTAGAGATTTCATGTATCTTCGAATCACCCTTGCAATATTTATCATAGTATTGACTATACACTCAAGCCTCCCCAAAAGGATTACAGGACAACTTTTTATACATTAGAAAAAACCCTGGGGATACCTGAGGTTAATTCTTTAATTCTTAAGTGTAGGGATAAGACAGGGCTTAAAAGCATTGTAACTGGTAAATCTTTGGCATGGGTAGGGAATGTGTTAAAGGAGAACACTGGTAAACATCTTGGTCTGTTAATTTATACCTCAGTTTTTCATCTCCGGGGTTTTTGGTTTTGATACCCCTTGGGGCCTGCACAGCGCAGGGATTTTTCATTATATTGAAAAAACTAAGTTTTGTTAGTAAAATCACACTTTTATCACTCGTTTCCCATTTTTTGGGGTGAGATGGTAATTTAGCACTTTGTCAATGTGCCAGCGAATTAGTAATTCTTGAGTCATTAATTTTGCATTTACCTTAATTGTGTTACATTTATGGATATTTATGGAGTTTTACTCTTTTACACTTGAAAAACGGTGTTATTTTTGAGATGGGTTTAAGAAAACTAAATTATCTTATTTTTAATGCAAATATTTTTGACATATAAAAATGGAAATTTTGCCTTGATTTGTGAATTAAGTAATTTTCATTTAAATGTCACTATGAATCGTTTTAGAAATGGAAATAGTTATTTTCGTTTTGCCTTTGGATAATTCCATGCTCATGATCTAGAAATTAAACCACTAACCTCTTGATCTTTATTTTTGACTGAAGTTCAATAAGGGATTGGATAAATTCATAAAAGATGAGTCCATAGGTGGCTAATTAATATACTAATGGACAATCTTTGAATCAGGAAGCCCATAAAACACTGATTGCCATGAGCTGAAATGGTTTACTTAAAAAAAAAACCAATAAAACAAAGCCAAAGGCTGAAGTTCTTTTCCCCAGCACACACTGCTCACCACTGCTGGAGAGAGGTTTGGAGCTGTCTTGTGGCTCTTTCATGTTGACATTATATGGTGTGATAACAAACCATAGCTGTGATCCTGTAAACAACTTAAAGAGCTGAACCTCAGAAGTTATTAGATGAATGTTATGTTTTTGAAAGGCTGAATAGTTGGAGCTTATGATACAGTTCTCTTGGAGTTGTTATACTCTTAATTAAGAAACAGTATTTTATTTGAAAAAGTGCTGCATGCTTATGGCTTTTGTCTTCTCATTCATCACCTGGTTTTCTGAGCTCAAATCTGTGTGATATGGTGTCAGACACAACCATCGGATGAACCTTCAGCTTTTACTTTGCTGCCCAGAGCAAGAAATGGACACACAGAGGGCACTGGCCGGGCTGCTTTGTGCAAACCCAGAGCAACGTGCAGGAGAAAATCAGGGTATTGCATGACAAAAGTGGGAAAAAAAAGTTCCTCAGAACTAAATCAACACAACCCCAATATATATATAAAAAAAAAAAAATCCAGAGAGATGCCTTGGGTTTAAAATAGTCTGAGAACTTCAGGGGTTTTTTTCTGTCTTCTCTTAGGTTGTTGAAACTCGGCTTTGTTACACATGAATGTTGATGGATGTGAGCGGATAGAAAGAGGTATATTTTACTGTAACACTAATTAAATATTGTTCACCTCTTTCAACCAGACCTACATCTCTGAGAATACAGGCAGTATCTTACATTCTGTTCCTGGCTGCAGGTGACAGTTTTGAACTTTCCCCCAGCACCCTGTTCTGGGCGAAGCATTCGAGGGCACGATTAACTGGGAGAAATACGTTTTATTACTCCATTTCTCTCCTGATTACTATAATGCAATATATCAAATAAACACTTCTGAGAATTGCCTGCCATTTTTCATGGCTAAGGAGATGGCCTGTGTGGCTGGGAAGCTGTAGCAATGGAGATTAGTTAATTATTTTAGGCAATTCTGAGTGACAGTCTGCACCAAAGGGATTATCAGTGCCTTGATAGACTTCTTGAAGCCAGAAGCTATTGTAACTCTTGGTTTTAGAGTTTCATTGAAATTATTTAATTACCTTGGTTCTTCTTTTTTTTTTCCTTAAATACATGTTCTCATTAAAAAAATAATATAAAATTCCTGATCACTCTTTTGTGTCTTTTGTACTGAACTCTGAGGCAATTAATTTGCTTGTTCTATGCTATATCAGTACTATCTGACACTTTCCTTCCCATATCCTCTGTGGTCTGGCTGCCACCCTGCCAATATTTGCTACTTTTGGAAGAATTTCTTCTGCTTGTCTATTATTTTATTGGATGCTTTAATTTTTGACTGCTTCTTGATTTTCTTCCTTCTTTATGTTCAATTCTCTGTAAGTTATTTTTCACTAATCATGCTAAAGTCTACCTTGTTTGCACTGCTGAGTTGCTCATCATGTGGTGCTTCATGTTTACCACTGCCTTGCTCCACAGATAATTTTAAATTATAATGATGGTTTTTTCCTTTCTCCCATAATTAGACAGGTTTTTTATCTTTGCCATTGTAAACCTAATGAGAGCAACATTGACCTGATTTCATCTTTGAACTGTCCATTTATGACTATGACATATCTTATTAGACTTATATGTCCATTGTGAGCAGATAAGGAAAACACAAAGCGTTGGTTTTGTGATTACCCTGAGGTGAAATTCCAGGAATAATTTTCATTTCTCTTGTCTGTTTGCTAAAGATCCAATGACTGTAAGCCCTTATGGTGCTCCTTGCTCTCAGTGCATGGGTTTGCAGGATAAACTGGAACTTTACAGGTGTCAATAACAATGAAAGAGATGAAAAAGTCACAAGACACGTTTTGTGTATAAATAGGGTATTTATTTTGAAGTTAAAGGTTTGAAAAGAAGGTTTTTACCCTTTCAGAATGCTGGAAATTGATTGAAATTATACCAGTTAAGATAAGGGATTGGATTGTAGCTGAATCTACTTGGATTATTTCTTATACAAAATACTCAAAATGAAGGGATAGTAGTTTAGTTTATTGTGGTAGAATTAGTTTTTATATTTAGTCTATCCCTTAAGACAGCCACCATTGAATTTGCAGTGGTTCCAACCACTCCCCATGTCTAGAATCAGGTTACTTTAATTTCTTTTTGCACTCTAGGTTTATTGATACCCATTTTATATGTCAGCCACTTAACAGTTTTGCTACCACATGTCTGAAAAGTATTCAAAACTTTAAAGTAAGTAGGAAAAACAATCATTCTTTGCACTAGAATAAATAAAGAAAAATCTAACTAAACACTGTTAATTTGCAATGTTTTATTTCACTTGCCTGCTCTCACTTTTATATAGCTCCCAATATATTTTCAAATGTTTTACATGTTATCAAATTTGTGGTTAAAAAGCTGTGAAATTGTTCCCTTTTCCCTTTCTTTCTTTGGGGAATTTGAGTACTCTGAGCCAAAATTAGCGTTCAGGTCATTACAAAGACACTGCTGATATTGTATTTCATACTTAATGAATCTTTATTGGCATCTGGGTCTAACCTTGACTCTGCTTAGTGAATCATAACTTGGCAATCTCTGAGTAGGTGCTCCATTGTCCCTATCAAATTCCAGCAGAGATAATTTGGCCAATCCCTGCAATTTCATAATAAGATGCAGTTTTGTGATTCCTAAAATCATAATTAAAAAAAAGGCAAAATAAAAGTCAGATTTAAATGTTTTAAACTTGATACGACCTTATTGTTAGTAAAGGTGATGTTCTGAGCTTTCATAATGTCCTCAGTCATTCTAAAATGACACTTTTCCACTTCTTCATGCTTAAAGATCTCAAGGCTTGGTGTGAACTTCAGAGTTTTCAATTTGTGCAAAATTTTAGGGGAAAAGAATAGAGAAATGACATTTTTATTTTGTAAGATTTAAGGTGTAATAAGTTAAAATGTTCCCTATGTGTGACAACTGAAAAGGAACTCATTTCCATGTTTTAACTTTTCATATCTTAAGGCAGAACTGGAGAGCTCCTCATCCCCTTTATGGGGCGTGGGAAGCCCTTTCAGTGCTTCAGCTGTGTTAGACAGTGCTCTTTCCTGTGGCTCCTTCTCCTCCTTACCCAGTAATGCTGAATGGCACTTGGAATATTTCTGTTCTAATTCCTTTTCATGCCAGAATAGGTAGCACAGCAGAGGAAAACCTCCTCTTTTATTTAAAAAATGCTGAGATTCTGAGTTGACAGATAATGGATAGCTTGATATGTTTTTTTAAAAAGTGAAAATACTGGGAAAATCTCATTCTCATTTAAGTAGCAACTCAGACATTTCAAATCCTAGAACTTAGATGATTATTTTTTATCAAAAATATGTGTGTTTCTAGTAGTTGAGTGCAAATGGTATTGTGGTGTAGCGAATGGCATCGTGATGCAAGAGTGAGGGAAGAGAAAATGTCATAAGCTTTCCCTTGGTGGTGACCAAGGTCTTGTGGTCCAGGTAAGTGGTGCAGCAAGGGCAGCCACTGGCTCAGGTGTTCAACCTTCAGGCTTCTTCAGGTCAGGTTTGATACCTCAGAGCCTCACTCATGATTTGGCAGCTGTGTTCAGGTTTATGCTGAGGCTTTTCACCTCATACTTTCAGGTGTGCTAAAGGCCGCTGTGAACTCCCTGATTTCCCTGGAAGCTGTTTGCCAGTATCCTAATTCACAGTGCAGCTGCAGCTTCAGCAGCACGAGGTTCAGCTCTTAGGAAGTCAATAATGAACTTAAAGAATTCGGAGAAGGGAAGTAAAGGCAACTGCAGGTGTGAATGACTTTATTGCACGTGGATTAGATACATGTGGATTCTTCATTCCTGAAAGAAAGAGAGCCGAGGGGTGGGGTGAGTAAAACGAGTCAGTAGCATCATGAATGGTGGGGAGAACTGGAGTGCCAGCAGCTGCTCTATTTTCCAGTGCAATGCCTTAAGGGGGGGTTACTCAGTTCTTGTGAAGTCCCAGAGCTGCAGACTGGAAGCCTGGCACAGTACTCCTGAGGTATTATCATATATACTTAGATTGTTATTCTGTGCTTCCTTGGATTTCTTCTTTTGGCCACCTCTGAGACTGCATGCTGGTCTAGATGCCTTTAGAGCACATACTTCCTCTCAGGTGTAGGAAGGCAGCTACAGCCTAATTCTGGATTAGCTACAGCCTGAAGAGCTCAGACTCAGCAGCTTGCTATCGAGGAGAGAGGTTTCTATGCAGAAAGCCAAGTAAACTAAATTGAAATAAGCTGAAAAATTTCTGTTTCAGGGAAGGTGTTTTTTAAGGTCAGCTCAAATCTAGAATCCATAACACCCAAAAATGAATATATGAATGCAGTTACACAGAGCTTTGGCTGAAAGTCCAATGGTTTGCTATCGTGTATTCAGAGGTCTTGCTCACCTGTACTAGAAATGCCATTCTCTTCTTTCACACACGCACAAAAACCTGACAAGTTTTTAATCTAGTTAATTTTTGACAAAAGTCTGCTTTGTGTTTTTTGTTTCTATTTTAAATCAAGCTCCATTTTTAAACATGAGGGCTATTTAATTTTCTTTAGTTTTGGTGTATGTGCAGCTCTTGTATTAATGGTTTCAAGGGTTCATAAAGGACCTTTTTTTTTCCCTCAGAAACTTGCCTTTGGCAAGAGATACTGTTGCAAAGTGGTCCCCAAGCGGTGTTTTGGATCTCTTTCTCATTTTTAGCAATTAATCTGACTTTTGCCATGGGGCATACATAGTATTTCTTCTCTGTGGATGGTCCTTACAATTCAGAATATATCATGATAGGTACCGTGTGATATAGGAGGAAAATGCTGAGAGCAAAGGATTTTGTGGGACTCAGGTGAAATGTGGAATACTGCAATCGAGAGAGAATATTTAAATGTCTCACTTAAACTGTCAGGCAAAGTAGATATGCAGTGAATGCATATGTTCTGAGAATATCAAATCTGCTCATGTGCTACCTTCAAAGAGATGCTTTGAAATAGGAATTGCAGCTGAAATTAATTCTGTATGGCACTTTCTACATCTTCTGGAATTGGCATCATCAGAACAAGAAAAAACTAAGCAGAAATACAGAGAGCTTCTGGAAATGGTAAAACTCTCACTGAAATGGTAGAACAGCAAAACTAGTAATAAGATTTGGTATATCCTTTAACTTTAATACTCCTGTCTACTCTATCTGGAAATCACTTAATTAAAAAAGAAAGAAAGGAATACCACGAAGGAGTTTATTAATTTTGGGGTAAGCTGTGTGAAATCTGTCAGTGTGAGTTCACCATATCCCTGAGATTCATTTTCTTTGGATTTGAAAATAAACCTTAAACCTCGAGGATGAAATGCCACCCCGCTCATTTCATGACTTCCAGCAGATAATAAACCAGCCAGAATTAAGGTTCCCCCCATAGCTGTGCTGTTTTCCCCAGGTGAAATCCTGCTGTGGAGAGAGGCTGGTGAGCAGTGGTCTCTTCCATCCCTGTAGCTCTCCTCTGGCTGGTCTCAGCCCTCTTATACCCAGGAGGGATCTAGAGATCTTTGTGCTCACTCTTTGGCTAGTTCCTGATAATTCCATGGGTGCAACTACAGAAGTTGTACCTGGGATATTAATCTTCTTGCATTTTAATAAACAAGGCATTCCTCAACCTTCCCCCTCTGCAGTGCACTTTCTCTGCTACCTGAAGGAGCACCTTGTTTGATTTTGTTTTCCTCTCTCTGCAGTCAGGCTGTAGACACTGAGCTCTGTGATTGTTCTCTTGGACTGAAGGACAGAATTAATTGGCTTTGAAGTTTCCAAACCTGTATTTCTGAAGAGATTTTCAGTGAGTGACTGGGAAAGGGAGACTCTGTGAAAGCCAAATCACTCTGGAACCAGGGCAGCACTGGCTGGATCATACACCTGCTCTAAATTCCTCCGTTAGCACTTGATGTGAAATTGAAATTGGAATGATTTCCATATCTCTGATGGAACTGGCTCCTCTCAGTGCTGTTAAAGCATCTGTGCAGATGATGATTTTATCCTGGTAGCTCATAGCAAGTACTCTGAAATATATGTGTTTATTTGCTTATTACCTCCTTAGGGAACCCAAATGAATGAAGTCACTCCAGCAGCACTGGTTTCTCCAAAAGGACTCAGCAGCAGTTTGTGTACTCAGTATGTGCTGACTCCCTTGTGCCAGTAGCTGCACAGTCCTGATGATAGAGCTGATTGCTGCATGTCAGGCAAATTCCTTCACTTTAACCCTGTGTAAATTTGGAACTTTTAAAAGCCAAAGATTTGCAATCATATTTGAGGAAGTGATACTACCCTTGGCTTTCTTGAGTGGACTCTTAATCAGTAGGCAGTGTGAATAATGGGAAGGAACTCATCTTCTTGATCTCAGGTCTGGGGGATTCTGGTGGTGTTTTTTCTGGTATTCCCAAACTCCTGAATCCTGATTTGCCAAAGGATGAATTTGAGCTTTTTGAATGAATTATGCATTGTAACTGATACTGACCACTTTCTACTTGCCTTCTAAACTCCTGGAATGGAGAAATCTGGGTTCTGACAGATACAGTTGCCGAGATCCCTGACTAAATTCTGGACTTGGGACCCTGGAAAAATCAGCTTTCAAAGTGCTGATGGAGACTTGCAGATGGATGTGAGTAAATATGACATTCCACTGGGAAGAGCATCATTATTGGCTTCATTTATGTGGTGTAGTGAAACATTCTCCTGTAAAAGCCTGTGGGAGGTAGGTTTACCTTCCACAGGAACAGAATGAACTCAAACAGGAATATGTGGCAAATAGCCACGTTCCTTTTAGCCACTCCAAATACAAAGCACGTTCCTTTGTTCTTGCTCTCTCCACTGTATGTAATGTTAATATGTAGGATAAAGAAGCTGAGAATGACTGAAAAATAACAGCTAAAAAGCAACAATAACTCAACATTACTAGAATTTAAAAGGAACAATGCTCGTGTATCCTCTTTTGGGACAAGGAGGAAAGGCTTATTTGTGACAAGTGGGAGGTTAGTGTGCTCCTGGCATTTAACATGCTGACCCTCATGCACAGTGTCAGGGGTAGTATAACATCTTGATTCAGGTTTGGGATGTGTCAATTTAAGCCTATTTATATTGAAAAGAAAGCTAGCTTGCTACTCATTAACATCCCTTGTAGGTTGGGTTTTTTTAAAGACAGATTGGTCAGCAGGTGTAAAATTCTCATTCTTGCAGTTGTTCAAAAATCTGTGCTGTAATAATATTAATATATGGCTTGAAAACACAGGGTTCCTCTGCATTTGAGTTTCTAGAGTGAAGCATTTTAGAACATTGGCCTTGCAATAGTGTGCAAAGACAAAGTAGACTGAATAAAGTATTCTTTCTGGTTGCAAAATGTGAAGTGATGTGAGGAGTATGTGGTGTTTCACAATGTAAATGTGGTAATTGTTAGATGTAGGTTGATTGGAAATGCTTCTAATATTTGATTTGTCTTTAACATGAAAGAATTTCACAATTCGTAATGTTTTAGACAATATTAATTGTAGTGGAAGAAATCTGTGTAAAATCTGTTAAATGAGCTGAAAACTAAATGACTCCAAGCTACTTTGGGGATGTAAATAGTTAGACATCTCAGCAGAGCAAAACACATAATTTTTCAAGGTTTGATCTTTATACATAAACAGTATTTGAATATACCAATTGTCATATAGAACTCAAGAATGTAATACTGCAATATAAGGTGGCTGAGCAGCTATTTTTGTGCAGTATGACCACAATGCCTGCAGCAAACAATTAGCTGTCTTACATTCTAAGGTCTCTTTTTCATCCTTTTAACTGTTGAACATGAAACAAAATACTATGCATTTCAGAGAAGTTATACTTCCAAATACTTTTACCTCTAGATTTATTAAACCCAAAAGAGAAACAACAACAAAAAAACCCCAACAGAACAACAGAACCCTGAGGTTTATTTCTTAATTTCTGAGGCTGAGTAATGTGATGCAAGAAGAGTGGCCTTGCACTGTGTGTTTCAGGGAAGGTGACTGTGCTGCCAAGGTTGTTAGAGAATTATGCATTTCACCTTTAAAGTGTTATCTGTCACTGCCACTACGGCTTATCATTAGCATATCCTTTGATACTTCCATGGCATCAGGAGAAACATAAACATAAACCCAAGTAAAGATGGGACTCGTAAACAAAACAATATTGTTACAACGTTGGTTCACTTACTGTGGCAAATTTTTCATCAGTTTTTCTGCAGTCTTTTGAAATGGAGATAAAATTATTTTAAGAACAGTGCAAACTTGTATCACAATGTAAATGACTTAGGAAACTAGCCCAGCCAATATAGCCTGCATAAATGAAAGAGCTATCTGTGAAATTGCTTGTAAGGATGGGACTGAAAGTGGTCAGAATTACAATATTGGGACTTTCTATTAGATTCTAACCTAGGCATCTTCCTCAAAATCCTTATTGAAGATGGATTTGTTGCATTGATTCAGAAATAGGTTTAAAGATGAAGTAGTTTAAAGCCTGGTGAAATACTATGGGACAATAACTTTCTTCCTCTGGAGGTCATCCTCTCTGTGTGATGCTGGAATAAACAGGGTGGGGCTGGAGCTGCAGTTTTCCCAACTCTTTTTTTGCAGATGTTAAAAGTTAATATGTGTACACATGCAAAAAAAAAAGTAAAATTAAGACATTATACTATTCTTCCATGTACCTTATTTCATCAGATAGTTAAGAGTGATGGTGTTCATGCAGCCTTTATATCAAAATGGGATCTGAATTAATCTATTAATACCCATGTTATACCCATGGCAGTGCTGCACTGTGGTATTTACTAGTACTGTACAATTTTATTACTGTGTAAGACCTTATCCTTTGTTGTTTTGCTGTTTCTGATAATGAGGAACTGAAATATTTTCCCATATAATATCAGTGGAGGTCCCTGTTTTCAGTGGAAATCCCCATAGAGTGTCTGAAGAAAAAAGCAATATCCCAACTTTCAAAAATTGAGGATTTAATTGCCATTTACACGGTCTGTTACTCATTTGTATAATAAAATTGACCTTGCAAGTTTTATTAGTGTATGACTTAGCCATCATTCATACTTCTTAAAGACTCATATGAAATGTCTTACACATTTTTATTTGAATACCATTTGGCAAACAGTTCAAACATCTACTGAGAAAAAAAAGGACTTAAATAACTTGAGAATCAGACTAAGCAGGATGTGCAAACTGCCCCCTCCCAAGTCCCAAAACAACAACAAAAAGCAACCTTCCCTCCGCCAAATCTCTCCCGAAATTCAACACCAGAAGAAATTCAGAATTGAGCCTGCCAAGATACTGATACTGTTCTAAACACAGCCTTTATACCAGAGTTCTAAAAAATGTTTCTTTACTTCCTCAGTCAGTTGAAAACTATCCAGCTGAAGATATTACAGACATTAAGCCTGACCACCAGGACATGATCCTAAAAAGACTGTAAAAGGCACATTCTTCAGCAAGTGGTGCAATGCATGCAGTGGGCACGTGGCAGTTCCCATATGGAAGTCCTGCTGACAGAAGCAAAATAGTTTTTAAGTAGCATGTACTGTTATACTGCTCCAAAGTGCTGTGAATTGTGTGGTGTGGAAGCCTGGAAGCCTGTACCATATCCCTCTTCCATCTGTGCAGGATGGCTATGGTGCCAGACAGGTAGAAGGCTCTGCTGTGCTCTGCTACCCTTCATCTGCTTTCATGACTCCCACCAGTAAAAGCAGAATTTTATACTGCTGAAATTCAGTGAAATCAATGAAATTCCATATGGCATGAGGTTAGTCACTTGTTTTCAATACAGTTAGTCTTTAAGGGGGGGTGAGCTTTTAATTGTGAAGATATTTAGGTTCTTAATATCAGAAGTAAAGTGCTGTTCAAGTTCCTGGTTTTAATAGAATATGTGAGTTAGATACAATTAAAAAGAAGAGCAGCAGCACCACCAAAAACAAATCAAAAACCCTCTGCAACGCTTGTAGAAGATATCTGTATTTTTAACATGCTGGTGTAATGTAACTGATTTTCAAAACAGCATTTTAGGCTCAAGTTTCAAAATTCTATTCTCCGGTATAAGACTAATTTTCTGTGAAATGAATGGATTATTTTTGTTAATTTTTTTAAACTCAAACACAGCATATATCTTTTTTGTTCAAAAATTTTCCCCAAACTCAAACCAAGCAAATACCCATATAAAGACTTCCTTTCCCAGTTTTGTTGTCGATAATTCAGTGCAAAGATTCCTCACACCTGGTGCTTTTGTTACTCCTCAGTATTCTGATTGCCTTTTGAAGCTCTTCACAATTTCATTCTTCTTCAAATGGCTCAGCTGTCTGGAAAAAGGCCGATTGCTTTTGTGAATTCCATCATTGAGAAACTCAGTAAAATACTCTTTTGATCTTTCTGTAATTGCATTTGTTTTAACAAAAATATATCTGCATTTCTGTGTTCATTCTTTAACTTTGATTTCTTCATGTACTCAAGTTGCAAATTAATCTTGCTCTATTGGTATTAACTTAGTTCATATCAGCTGTTCTGTGCAAGTTCTGGCTTTTACATTATCTGATGAAAACAAAAGCTCGGATGGCTGGGCTTTTTTTCCATGCTGCTGACTTACAAACTTTGACAGGTTTTCTCAGCCCCTCTGTTGTCCTGTTTTAGCCCTTCCTGTGTGCTCTGTATTACTTATCAGTTTTGGACCTCTCAGAATATTTCATACACAGGAATTGGTCCATTTGCACCTTCATGGACTCTTCTAAAGTCTCAAACCCTTTCTGAATTATTCCCCAAGAATTTCTGCCAATGTTTATGTTGCCTGTAAAGGAGAATTTAACCTGTATTCTTTTGCATTTCTGAGATGGAATCCAAACATTCCATAAGTTCTGTTAATTTCTTTATTTCAGTAATTCTTTTGCCTTGCTCTATCTGTGGTAGCTGTGAGTTAGGCTGCTCACCTGAAGCTCTTGTGGTCCTAGATAATAAGATTTTGGGATTTTCGTTGTCACTAAGCCCGAACACTCAAAGCACCACATGAAAAATCTTTTGTTTCCAAGGTCAGGCACTGAAAAAGTGGAAAATACCAGAGTTAAGGTTGCCAATAGATTATTTATATTATGATACCATTTTCAATAACTTAATAATTAGTCTTTAGGCTTTCTGACCCAACGTATAGAGCAGACCTACTCAAAGGTTAAATCAATGCTGTTGGGAAAGAAAATTTTGCATAATAGAATTCATGTGTGCCTTCCTTCATATTTTTATTTTTAAACAAATGAGTTTTCTCACGTAGTATTCAATTTTGTGTGCCAGGACTATCTACTTGTAGTGTCCTCCAGGAAAAAAACTCTAGCTCTGATTTCTCTGATTCTCTGCTAATAAACCTTGTACAGAGCAGTTGTAAAGGTAGGATTTTTTTCAGGTTGTCTTCAGCTCAACCCAGTTTTTTGTTTTGTGGTTTGCTGGATATAAGATGCTAAAATAATAAAATAAAAATGTTCACTAGAACAGTATAATTGACATAACAGGCTTTTTTGTTACAGATTATTGCCAAAAGGTGGCAGTCTTTGTCCCCAAAATTCTGTGCTATCTAGAAAATATTACGTATGGCAACCATAATTTATTCCTAGCTACACCTGATAATAAAAATTACTTTTTAAATAGACATACAGGGTAAAACCCCCCTATGAAAGTTCAAGGGTGACACAGCTACAGTTATATTTTATTTTGACAGTGGAATATTAAATAACAAGCCTTGGAGGAGAGCCCTGACGGGAAAAAGCACTTCACAAGTAGACTGTTAATGAGCAAGACCTACTTAGGTTTCAGATTTGGTTAGTGCCTTATGTACTTCAGGTTTTGAAGATGCTTTAAAGATCTGAGACAATTAGATTAGTAGGTTGCTGTGTTCATCAATCAACACCACAAAATGCATAAAATAATCCACTTACGTAAAAACTCATGGTGCAGTTGTTGATTTTTCTTTACAAGTGTTCAGGTAGATCCCAGCAAAGCTCAGATCATTTCCTTACAAATTAGTCTGAAGAAAAACAATTGATGACAAATGATAGCCTTGCTAAAGATATGCAAAAATTTGGCTATATATTTTGTGGTTTAAATAGCAGTTCTTCTAGGTTTGTTGTTGTGATTTTTGTTTCTTTTTACATAGTGAGAGAGGGTATCAAGCAAAAAGATTTTATTCATTTTAGGAAGACTGCAACTTTGCAGTCATATTTAATCACTTGATTCGTGCCTATGCAGACATTTAAAAATCTATGATATTATATTAAATCATTGAATAGAAAGTAACAAAAAAATTTACGAGAAACTATTATTGTCTTTATGGTTCCAGGTAAAACTTGCATCCTGTTTTTGAGGGGAGTTTAGGACAGTGCTGTTACATACAACTGCACACACCACATTTGGGTAGCAGTCACAGCTGAGGGCACATATTTACATCCCTGGCTGCCTTGTCCAGGCTCCATCCAGCTCTGTTGTCCTTCCCCCACTGGCACGTCAAATCCTGCTGCTTTCAGGCTGCAGTGACTGAGGGTGGGCTTTGAATGCAGAAAGCTGTGTCTCTAAGAACTCCTAAAGAAAGAGCAAAACTTGGAAAAGTCCTCTGCATTCAGATATGTTTTGTTGGAATCTTCTCACAGAGCAAAATGCTGAAAAGGTGTCTGTCTGCTCAAACTGTTTGGAGACAATGGCTTTTTGGTAGGGCTCTGTCAGTTAGTTTAGGACATATCTGAGTAGTCCAGAAAACATGGGAAAGTTAGTAATATGCCAACATTTGTTATGTTGTTGAGTTAAAAGTGAGGAAAACTGAGGCATTTTAGGAGAACTTGCCAGTGTAATACCTGGAATTCAAAAGCGTCCTTGTAACCCATTGAAGAATGTACAGAACCATGGAAAGAAGAGTGTAAGCTGAGCTGCAATTTCTTTTATAGATACCTGTGGTTTTTATATATGTGCTATACCTCTATACTCTCTCTGTAATTATCTGAATCTTTCTCCTAAGGTTTTTCAGTCAATTGTTCTTTCAGATCTTCTGCCAATAGATGCAGCAGACCACTGAGAAATTTTCAGATGCAAGAATCCATTGCTTTGTCTTTTTAAAATTTTTATTACTTTTTATTGGCACTTATGTTATTGAGGGCTTATATCATTTATATGAATTGTGTCATATAACAGAAATAGAAAAATCCAGTTGGTAAGAACTCATTCTGAACCAGTTAAGTGTTAGACAGAAGAGTTCTCCATTTCAATTTGCTCTTTATTTTTTCAAGGGCCTATGATGAAAGCCTAATTACTGAGCATGTTTGAATCATCTTGGTATCCTGGTATAGTGAAAACAATAATTATAATAGTTTTGTCATAGAAAATATATTTAATTTCATCTTCTTTTAAGTAGAATCACAGAATGGTTTGGACTGGAAGGGACATTAAAGATCACTGAGTTCTAACCCCCCTGCTAGCAGGGACACCTTCCACTACCCCAGGTTGCTGAGTCCAACTTGGCCTTGGACACTTCCAGGGATGGGGCATCCACAGCTTCTCTGGGCAACCTGTGCCAGGGCCTCACCACCCTCACAGGGTAGAATTTATCACATCTAATCTAAACCTGCCCTCTTTCAGTTTAATGCCATTATCTCTTGTCCTACCACTACATGTCCTTGTAAAAAAATCCTTCTCCAACTCTCTGTAGCCCCTTTAGGTACTTTAGTATTACATAATTCTCATGACAGATATTGCAAATCACTTTATTCTGTTTATTACTCTGGAATGAGTTGTAACTGCTGAAAGGTCATGAAGGACTCTATTTAAAAGCCAAATCTAATACATAAGTCTTTAAGAGAGACTGTCCAACACGTTTAATGGTGAATAGATGACAAATTTTACAATCTAACATTGCACAAATACATCAGGTCTGTCAAACTCCTTTCAATGGCATGAGGGGGTTTCACAAAGGTAAAGTCTAAGACTGGCCCTGTGTCTCTCCTGCTATCACCCCTCAAACCCTGGGCTGGAGGAACTTTGACCCATTCCCATCCCTGGCTTTGGCCATGCTGCTGCCAGTGCCAAGGACAGATTTTATTGTAGTGTCAAGCTGTGCAATTTTATTGCAAACTCAAGGTGTTCACAGATGCTTCAGGCTGCAAAGTGTAGGCATCTTCAGGGAATAAGGATTTGGGAAAGCTACCTCTGCATGGGACCAGAGAGCTCACTTAGATTTTTCTGTTCTCCTTTGCATCTATTATTTTTGTGATTCTTCCACACTAGTTTTGTGGGGTTTAGATTGGACAGAGAAGGTAAGGAGCATCAGCAGCTGCAGATCTTTAGGGCTTCACGGTTTGTTCATGGAAAAAAAAGTATTTTGCACATGTTTCTCAGGAGCAGAGTTGAGCTAAAACTCAGAGCAAAGCTAAAACTGCTTGTAGCAACAGTGATGACCTTGGTGGGTTTGTCCCTGTTAGGACTTTGAAGGTTGGAGCACACTTGCTGGTTGTAGATAAATAGATCACGGGACAACCCGTGGTGATGGCTGGAGAAGTTGTTCAGCCAACAGAGAAAGCCTTGCCAGAGGTGTGGGGCAGTTCACAATTCTCCTATAATCAAAAATAAATGGAAAACTATTGTTATAATTTAGTTACCTCTGCAAACATAAGGTATTAGTTTTTGTTGGCTTGGTTGCAGTCATTGGTTGTCACTTTTTGAACCTGCAGGTGTTGGTTAGCTCTGTGAAGACTCATATGGCTCCCCAGGTGCATTTTAGAAGTAGTTTGAGAGTCAAGAGAAAAAAAAATTAATAAGAAAAATGGGTTTATTTTATGGAATGAGTTCCCTAGGTCATACCAAAATCTAGAGGTGTGTCAAACTTAATGGAAATGATGTGCTGTGTTGCATATTTTACTTTGTTTTCCAAATAAATCTACATATGATAATTAAATGCTGAACGTTCCAGTTGATAAAAACTAATTAAGAGGTGAAAGTACAGCAATCTCTTAGTCACTAGGAGAATACAAGTTACAAGACTTCTCTTAATAAGGAACAAAACACCCAATGGATTTGAACTCATTACCTTTACAAAGTAAAGCAGATAAGGTTTCGACTATGCAATGCAGCCTTTCGTTTGGGTTTGGGAATTTGCAATTTTCCTCTAATTACAAGGACAGCTTAATATTGTTCTTAAGATAGAGTGAAAAATACTGGCTGTTCTTGCAGAAATATTTACATTAAAAAATAATAAATGAATAGATGGGATGGAGTCTGTACCTATACACAGACTTCTAAGTCTGGATACAAACATGACTTTGGCAAAGTGATGCTCCTATGCTATGTGTTACTTCAGCCTTAATTCATAGGGTACCAGAAAAACATTCCAGGTACATAGAACTGATGTCTCATTACTAAGTGTGGACAAATGTGTCACCACACAGGGTTTCAATGTAGCCTTTTTGTTTTTTGTTCCTTTTTTGTACCAGACTTGCCAGAACATACAAAATTATGAAAAGACTAAATTATCACTTAGTCTGCCAGTTGCTTTTGTAATTAATTCCAGCAACTTCAACAATCAAATCTTCAGAATATAAAGTATGGTCCAGGAGACTAAAGAAGCCTGGAATTTCATCTTTGAACTTCAGCTGTTTCCAAGAAAGAAATGAAGGGAAATGCATTGCTTTACTCTTTTAAGCGTAATATTGATGTTCTTTTCATTAAGACTCCACAGCACTCCTATGCTTGGGAACAAGCTCTTGGAATTGGCAGGGCTGGGGCCGTGACGCGAAGTTTTCTTTGAAATTCTGTTCCAGCTGGATCAAGTTGTTAGTGTTTGGAGGCTCTGCACAAAGAGGCACATTAGAAACGTATCAGAGTGAAACTGTCTGTAAGTGAGATCTTTGAAAATTCCTTTCACTCTGATTTTTCAGTACAGGGTCAAACAAGACTTTCCTGCAACTGCACCATTACTTTCTCGTTGCCTGATGCAGCAGCAGGCAGGGGAGACAGCATCTTTCTCTCCTGAGGCACTGTCAGTGTATCCATATGCCTTCTGGACCCAGGAGAGAGTTTTCTTGTCACCTCGCTTTGTGTTCATGTTAGAGCACTGGAAAATGGAAGGGTCAGCAGCCAAGGGAGTCTATTGATGGGTTTAGGAGAGGCTGAGGAAGGTGGTGCCACAAGGACAGCAGTAGTGGAGAATAATGAGACAGTTTAAAGAGACAAGGGGAGCAGAATTAAACTGTAATTAAACTGTAAACAGAAATACAACCTGTGCAATGTATTGTAGATGGGCTCAATGAGATTGTAAAGGCAATAGGGAAAGTTGGAAATAAAAGTTGGCAGAATTAAGAGATACAGGGAGGGACCTGGAAAAGACTGGTCATGAACATACTTGGGAGTGTGAACACCAAGGATGTTATGAAGAAGGAGGAATAACTGTTAGGTGCTAGAGAAGAAGTGAAGTATGAAAAACTTTAACATTTGAGTTTGGGACATAATGTGATCTTAATGAGCTCGTGGTCAGTTAAGGAAGGAACACGAATAAGCTGTGATTTTGTTTGAAGGCAGAATTTGGTACATTGCAGCATTGAATTGGTCCAAAGAATCCATGCCTGTGTAACCTGAGATGTACCTGAATTTCTAAGTCTGAGGTAAATGCTTGTAAAATCTGCTGCTAATGCAAGTAGAAGTGGATACCAACTGCTTTCTTCACATCTTCACAATAATACTCTATTTGCCTCAATATCTGGCTTAGAGAATTCTACTTGCAATAGTGAGTTGGGAAGGTTTTGGTAGAAACTTCAGTTTTGTTTTCCTTACAACTTTTTAAAATTTTCCCTTACAGTTCATCTATTGGCAGTTGAAATCCTGACTCTGTGGAGAGTAAAAAACAATAGTCCAATTGACTTTGCATGACAGGGACATGTCTCGGTTTGAAAGCAAATAACAAAGCTCAGTGTCTTGTGATTGAGTGCTGGGCAAGGCAATGGCACTAAGTCCCTGCAAACTCTGGAACTGACCTTTACCTTGAGTAATAAATCTTGAGGGTTTTTTGCTGCTGTTGTGTGACAGTGATCTGGTTAGAAACTGAAGGGAGGAGAGTATATCATAACCAAGGTTTGGTTGAACTAGACTGCAAACTGCAAGCTAAATTTGAATTAACTTGGGGGACTGAGCAGAAGTGAGGAAAAAGCTGAGTGAGGGAACAAAGCGAAGACGATTGGTTTCATTTGGTGCTTCTAAATGTAAACAGAACAGAAACACCTTGACTAGTTCCAGGACTGCTGTCAGGACAAAGTGTTGCCTCCAGTCTCCTCTCTCCTGTTGAGCAAGCGTGGGAATATTTCCATTTCTTCTTAGCTCATTTATATTGCACATATGGTGTGGGATTAATCTCCCTTAACTTCATTCATATAAAGTTAAACATCTAGTGAAGAAAAATGTGAAGGAAAAGTTCCGAATATCTTCCTGTATCTTAGGAGAGATTTTAGAATGGGACATGCAGCACCTTTGGAGTTTTCTGTCTCTACATATGAAGGATGTTTAGACAGCTTCAGTGGAGAGACGATTAACTTTGAAATAGCTGAGGTTAGGTGAGCTAAATCTTATCTGTGGAGAATTTTGCACTAAATGAACTTCCATGAAAAGAGTTATCTGAAATCTTTCTCAAACAATATCTGCCAAGAATCAAGCAATGATGCCAAGAGCTGTCAGAGCTGAGGGAAAGCTCTATTTGCTAAGACATTTAAGTCCCCACTGTCTTCAAATGCAGGAAAGACAGTCTGGCATTATCCAAACAGGAGAGTGATTGTGACAGTCAGGTAAAAAGTATGACCTGTAGTACCTTAAATGTGTGAAAGAAATTAATAGATCAGATATTTTAACCTACTGATTTCAGTAGAGGGGAGGGGATAGAAGGGATACTTACAAGTTAGTGTTAACTAAATATATTTAAACATATAAATATGCACACAGGTGGATATTTGGACACATGCACAGGGCTACTTCCCTTGATTTTGGAAGGTGTTTTATGAAGTAGAATTTTGATCAAATTTTTAAATTTATATGGAAGAGAACAATGAATTATTCATTGAAAGCAAAACTTTATGAAGTGTGTTGCCATGTTGCAAGTGAAACTAAAAAGATGCATGAAGGTATTTCCAGAGAATTACACAACCTTGGGTGAACACATGGTTGGTGCAAAATCCTGAAGAACATTTCTCTTGGCCCTGAGGTAGGAGAGGTGGCTGAAGGAGCTGGTTGTTGCTGTACCCCAGCCAGGCAAATCACATTTTAAATATCCCTGGAACAGCTCTGAGTTGTGTCTGCAGCTGAACTGATTCCTTGATGTCTGGGACATACGAAATTAAAAGTGTGGAATAAAACCTTATTTAGCACTTTATTCTGCTCTGTGCTAGACAAAATAATGTGGCAGGACCAGATTTGATAATCTGCATATTTTGTATCTGATATATTGGCTTTGTGCAGCCTTTTGAGCACTGAAGAACTTGGTACAAGACAAATGTGTTATCTTCTTCATCTGGAGTCTTCCTTTCATGCCATGGCAATCTCCAGATGCCATAATTAAATATAGTGTTGACCTAGTTAAGTTAGAATGCATCTGATTACTCCAGGGTTGTCTTAGCTACTCTTATGCAACGTGTGAGTTTCATGTACTTTAATCTGTTTACAGTTTCATTTCTGTTTGTCCAGCTCTGTGCCAAGCTGAACACTTTATGTTGCTTCAAAAAGCCAGCTAACACTCTAACAACAATCAACCTGAAAATCTGCCAGTTTTGAATGAATATAAGTGGATAATTGAAGTTGTTTGCAATAATTGCATATGCTAAGCTTTTAATTTATTTTTATCCTTTATTTATAATTTCTGCTTTGATTATGCTCTGCAGCACTTACTGTGGCTGAGCATTGTCTAGTTGGGTTGCAGTGGAATTTGTTAGTGTTCACAGAGCCGTCATTTTTTTTGTATGGCATTAGTGGCAAGATTGATATCTATCTTTAGCTACAAGCACTAGGAACTCTAATATCAAGATAATTGGCTCTAAATAATTTTCAGTGTGTCTTAGTCACAGCAACAGCAATTTTAGTGCTAAAACTTCCTACAAATTACCTAATAGCTGAGGACAACTAAGTGGGGAATAAAATATGGGCTTTCTGAAGAAAAGAAACTGTCTGTGTGTCCCCATCCTCAATGGATTAAACCAACCAAATTCCTGGTTGGTTGTCATTGTCCTGTCTAAAACCACCTGTGTTTCTGAGAAGAGCAAATGTTCCTCCAAGGTCAGCATCACTCTCTGATTCTGATTCATTGCTTCTCCACTGGTTACAGCAAACATATGCAAAGCTACTTGCTATAAAACTGGGGACTGAGAGGCCTGTGTGCACATTGGTGCATCCATTGCTATCTTATGTGAAGCTGTCTTTGAGCAGAGGAAATAATTGTGATACTGATGAACAATGTCAAAGATTCTCTGTTGGCTTCTTTACCTTGTCCACTAAACGAGCTGTGAAAGAAGCAAACCCCAGCACTCTGATGCAAGTAAGGAGAACCTGCAGCAGAATTACCACCCGTGCCAGAATATTACCTAAGCTCACTTAATGCTAATAAATCTTCTTCTTTCCCAAAACAGCCTGAGCTTTTCAGAAGTTTCCAAAGCACCTGCAGCCTTACAAATTTCATGGAAAGGAAAAGCCCCTTTTCCCTTCTGAAACAAACCCCAATACAGGGAAGTCATAGGAAGGTACCCAGGTAATGTTTTGATTTGGAAATCTATTGCTGAGTGCTCCCACATGCACAGCGTAGGCTTCTCACAGAGGAGCCACTGAAGAAAATTGCTCTGATGATTGAAACACAAGTTCTCGTTTCTCTCCCAGGAACACCCTCAACTGCTGAACTGTGTTTAAACAGTTATCTGGCTGCACTTCAGGAAATATTTTTGGCAATATTCACAGCTCAATTACTATAAATTTTGATTGGAAATTAGATATTCAAATCAATAATAGGGTTATTAAAATTGAACTGAATATTTCATCTGAAGAAGGGTGGCTATTGGTAGTTTTAAGTATTTTCTGTGTACAGGAAGCTGCTGGTTTTTGCTTGGTAATGTATCAGAAATCTTACTACAAAATATGAAAGAAATAAGATTTTAAAAACAGATAAATTTTCTTAGTTTTTTAATCTGCTGTTTTTCTTAACACAGTTCATTATTTGTGATTAAGATAGAAATCCTAGTTACAATTCCATACATAGGAATCTGGGAGACAGGCTTTTTAAAGTTACAGAAATTGCTATTTTTTTCTCTACATATTCATGTGGGGTTTGTTTATTTGGGTTTTTTTTTTTTCAGTGCAGTATATTCCTGTATTGTTCTTGGGTTTGACTTCTTGCTGTTTTTTAATAAACATGACTCAATTAATTTTGCTTCCAAAACACAAATCAACCTTGAAGGACTGTACAAGATTTCTATAGGAACCTCAAACAGATCTGGTGCTATGGGAAAATAATGTGAAAGTCTTTCAGGGTTCAAAGCTTTTTTTTTTTACTGTTGACTGTGATATCCCAGTGCATTTTTTTGCTATTTTGAAATAAAATCATATTGATATTATGGAATTTAACTTATTTTTTTTTTTTGCTGTTGGTTGAATGCATTCAATGCTAGAATAGAAGAGCCTCCTACAGGTTTATCTAAATTTTTTATGATGACTGTGATATCCCAGTGTATTTTTTTTCTATTTTGAAATTAAATCATATTGATATTATGGAATAAAACTTATTCATCCTATGGACTGAGATGACATCAGTATTTAGCTGATATTAGTTATAATTAAGGTAGAGCAGTTTTCTATCTTTTTTTTTTAAATTTGTTGCAGTGTGGTTTGGAAAAGAGCAATTTTTAACAGCATTTATGGTTTTATGCGTAGCAGTTGGTTTATCTTAGAGACATAGAAAGGAAACAATAAATGTTCAAGATTTGACAGCTAAAAAGAGAGAAAGACATAATTCAGTCACCATTCATGGATAAAAGTTAGTGGCCCGTTGCGGTTCAGGAGTTCAGAAACTGTTCCAAACTTTGTTATGTTTATGAATTTATTTAATTTAACTTCAAAATGGGATTCTAATGAAGAAGAATCATTGAAAAGTAATCTGAAACCCTTAAAAAGTATATGAAAAGAGAAAATATTTCAGAAGCTGAAATGTATACTTTATACTCTGGATGTTTGTGTGATGTTTTTCCTTAAAATTGTTATTTTTTTCTTTTATTTTCACATTTCTCCCCTTTTCTGTTCCTTTTCTCCCTTCCTTTGGATTTTTTTTCCTGTCACCCATTCTGTTTCACCTTTCCTTTGCTATCTCTATAACAACCTAACTTGAAAGAGCATTTATCTGGGAATATCAGTTCACTGAAATTATAATATCATTTGTCAAGAAAATTACCCTATTCAGAGATAGCTCAGTGATGTATTAAAAAAAAATATTGCTGTGAGGTAACAAAATTTCTTTTTCTTCTCTCAGCTTTCACAATGTTATTTATGATACCAGTACCACTTAAAATACCAAACATTGGCGACGTGTTTTGGTGATGATTTTGAGGGGTTTTTTTGATATGGTATTTGTTTGCATTCTGGTCCATGTTTTTATCCATGCTGCACTGTGATATGCTGGATAAGTCAGTTCATCTTTCTTATATACACATGTATTGGGAAAGTTTTAAGGATTAGCTCCCTCCCGGAGGGAAACTCAACGGAGCTGTCCCATAAAACATTAAAATTGTTCATTATCTAAAAATTATGTGCCGCCCTTGACTTGGCTGTGTGTGCTCACGCCAACACCTCTCTACATCTAGAGCGAAACACTTCTGAAAACACTCTACAGTGGTGTAACTCTTACAATGCTCACTCTGTGGTCATAATTCATTCCATGTAAATGCACACAGATAACTCACAGTTCCCTTCAGGATAAGCACAGCTTGGTGAGCATTTGCTTGCTACAGCAAGGGTTTTAGAGTATGGTTACTCAAATGAAAATATATTGGTATTTGTATTAAGAGTGTCATTATAAACTATTCAGTTAAAATCATTGATCATGCTAATGTTGAGAATCATTGCTAGATAACTGTTCAGTCATTACAATATTTGAAAAAGGATTTTTGGTCTCCATATAAAAATGCTTCAGTATTACATGTGGTTTTTAAACTTTTGCCTGCAGAGTGTTAAAGAATTTCTTCCATAATGCTGCATCCCTTTGGGATTTAAAAAAAAAAAAAAAAAAATCCAACCAAAAATCCCCCCAGAAAACAACAAAAACCCCCAAAACATTTGTATTTAATTTCTTCGTTCTGAGATAATTTGTGTATATCCACTAATATGTCATTTTGTGGATTTCGGCTTATTACTGGCTTACCTTTTCTGTAGCTCTCCCAGATTTCTCATGGTTTCCCTCATAATGGTGTTGAGATACTTAAAGCAAACTGTGGTTAAGGACTGATTACATGGAAAATGCAGCATATGCTTATCTACATTTGGTGTGCCAAAATTTCAATTTCCTTATTAGTTTTGTGAGGGCAAAGCCTGCAGTGTGAACATGTATTTGCTTTGTTCAAGGAAAAATGCCAATCAGTAGATGGTTCACTTTTTTGGGGGTTCAGTTTCCTGTAGAAAATGTTGCTATTAAAAAGTGTGTAAAAATATGCTTAAAAAAAGAGAAAAAGTAACAACTGAAATCTTAGTGAATAAATCAATAAAGTACCAATCAGTACTTTTCATTTCTGAGCTGCCCTTCTTACCAGATGTTTCTACTATTACCTATCTTATGCTTCTCTAGTTATTTCTTATATGTGGGGATAAATCTTAGTTTAAATTTATTTCACTGAGGCAAAAATGTAATTGAAACACATTGGAATCAATACAAACTATATAAGAAACCATGAATTATTTTTCTAGCCCGCTAGGTACTAATATTTAATATCACTGGTATCTCATGAAATGCTGTAGTAATTTTTCTTTCGATGAGTAAGTAAACATTTCAGCACAGAAAGAAAAACACCTTTCTCTTTTCCTTGTACTCTTTTCTGTGTGAGGAATTTTCTTGATTATCCACTCACTTTTTTCCTCTCAAACTCATCAGTCATGATCTCTTGTATCAGATAAGCACAAGGTAGTAACGTAACTATGGTGTTCATATAAAGGAGGAAGTAGTTATTGTACATTAAATGCCTTTTCCATACTTGAAAAATGAGGGTGAATTGGTAAAATCCTCTCCACAGGTCCCTAGCATGCTAAAGATGGACTTTTGAGACCATTCCAGTGTGTGTACAAATCTGTTTCAGTTGCTCCGAGGCTTCCTCCTCAGAATAATTAATTTGGGTTATTTTCCTTTTTGGATTCTAAGTACAAAAAATTTGTGGTCAAATGAATGTTTATTAGCCTTTCACATTGTGAGGTCTGCTTTCACTGCTATTCAGATAGTACAGGAGTAGTGGGAATGATTACACAGAACTTCACTGTTTCATTTGGAATGTTTTTCCATGGAATTCCCTCCCTCAGCCTGCTGCTGCATCCCTGTTGTTGGGTTCTTTTACCCCTCTACATGGGAAGGTGAGCTGCTGCATTTTGCCACTTCAGTTCTGGTTTGATTTGCCCAGCCTTGGAACGATTTCTGTTCAATTCCAGTTTAGGTCAAAAGGGTTTGCTGTGCCCAGCTGGGTTTTCGTGGGACGAGACGTTCAAAGGTGGAACGAGTCATAAGTCCCAGCACAGGACTCTGGGAAGGGGGCATTCACCTCCTCCCTCTTGCTCTTCTCTATCAGCCTCGGTATCAGGAGTGTTTCAAGTTTTTAATCTTGTATTGGAGGTGTGTAATGTGCCCCAAAGAAGGAGATGTGAAAAGCCTCCCCACCGGGATGTGCTGGGAGGCTGCAGAAGCCCAGCAGAGGCCTGAGGGTTGTGCTGTCCCGTGGGTGAGCTGGGACAGGAGGCAGAGCAGCGGGAGCACCCTGCGGGACTCGCTGCTGCTCCGCAGACCTGTGAGCACAAACCCTGCTCGTAACCGCGGCTCTGCTTCAACCTGTCAGCTTTCTGTTGAACCATTTGTTCTGCATTGGCAACCAGAAATATTTTCCTTGGTTCAGGTTCCATTACAGCTCAAGCTGTATACTAATCAATATGAACTCTGATTTAATTTTGATTTATATCCAAGGCTTGATAAACTCGAATACTGTTCTGAAAAGGGAAAAAATATGTGCGTGGTTTCCCACTCTGTGTGTGAGTCTGGACCTCACTTGCTTTGTGACGCAAAAATATTTGAAAATGTACATGTGTACCAGGGTCTGATAGATCAAAGAAAATTAAAAGTAATATATAGACTATTCTGTGACAAACATTCCTTGTTTAATTCTGGGTTGTGTATATGAATGTTCAGGTAGATTAAATAAAAACTAGAAGGAGATACTTCCATAGTTAACATATTCTGAGCTGTAAAGAATTCTGAGTAAAACTTCAGAAAGGATGTAATGTCACAAAGGATATAATTTCACAAGAGAATATCTGCAGCAAAGTCCTATATAAATTAAATTATAAAACACAGGTAGCTGTGTTTTGGTGGGATCATGTTATTTTTCCCATCAGATGATAGTGTTAAGAAACAATAAATACTACAGGGGGTTTAGGATATTATTAAGTATTTTTATTATTATTAAAAATACTACTGAATTGCTGTCATTCAGTAAATATTAATTCTGTAATTGCAGAATAATCTTGTGATTATGCACCAGGTTAAGGTAGTATGTAAAAATGCTTCAAATCTGCTCAGTTAAAAAACCTAGTCTCTTTTTTTCTAATCTCATATTTGAAATGTAATTTAGAAATTCCCTTTTTTTTTTTCAGTTCCTTGAAATCAAGAGCATCATTAGGAAATGCCTCCTGTTTTAGTGTTAAGTAAGATTTGAAAAGGGCTCCTATGTGCAAATAAGGTCCAATGTGAAGGCAACTTTATGTTCTTTCAAATAATCAGTTTTGGAATATGAGCTGCAGGATGCTCAGCATTGAAAAAAATTGCCTTTTTATGTCTTGTTTTTTTCATGGTTGAGCAGTTTTGAGAGTTTTGTACCACCAATAATGGGTACTGAGGGTGTTAAAAAACTTGGTCAGTTTTTCCTTTTTTCTAAATCTGGATAATTTATTTCCATGTAATAAAGTATCATAGCAGATGAATTGTACAATGCTTAATCTCTGTTTTTATAAAGGAGAACTCTGTTATAAATGTCATCCGTCATTTCAAAAATACACTTTTTTTTTCCCTTTTTTTCAGCGTCTTGTTGAAGCTGCAGAAGATGCTTACCTGAAACATGAATTTGATGCTGACTTACAGGTAATTAATAATTACTTCCTTGAATGTTTGTCACTCTGATAGAAGAGTTTATATAATAGCTTGCTTGAAGAGCTGCTATAGAAAGCCAAGGAGAGTAATAGAAGGATGCTGATTACAAAAAAATGGAATTAATGAAGGCTGGCTCAGTATTTTGGCAGGTTATGCATTTAGTGGTTGTGTGTTGGGACACCAGGCAGGTGGATTTTACTCTTGCAGAGGTTCCATTTAAATTCCCTTGCATATCTGCAGAGGTCAAGGTTTTTAAGCACAGTCATTAGCAGCATGTTCCATCACTGCAGGGAACTGGCAAGGAACTGCTCTGTAGAGACTTGGATTTGCAGCTGGGGTGGGACCCACAGGGATGGGATTAGTATGACCTTGATTTGTGCAAGTGGTTTACATTTGGATCTGTGTCCAGAGTAGACACTGCTTTTTCTCTTACCTACAAGCCCTCAGAGCTGTACCGCTGTCGTGCGTTGCCTTTAGGAATAACACGGGGTGTGAGCAGCACTGTGGCAGCTCACAGTGAAAAATGTTTAAAAGAAAAGCCTTTGATTAAATAAGACACATAATTTAAAAAAAAAATAAATTCATTTAAACCTCAAGTAATTTAACCTGAATTGAAAGTTTAACAGAAAGTCTTACTCAATGCTTAGATGAGTAAATACTTCCCTACCTTTAATGAACTCCTATATCCTTAATTTCTTGAATGCCATGTTAGGTAGAGTTTTCCTTACTTTGTCTCTACCTAGATTTAATTTAAAAACCTTCTGTGAATATTTGCCGTAAGGCTATTTAAATTTTGGGCTTAGGTATTAAGGGAAACAGAGACTTTTTCCACAGACTTTTTCTCATATGTGTATCTAAGAAATAAACAGATCTGTATGTTCTGTTTTCAAATTTTACCATGGTTATGTCCAGTAATCACAAAAACTTTTATTTTAATGAAAATATGACTCAAAATACTTATTTCTGTGCAGAAAGGACAAAAAACCAGAGTGAATTTATCAGAGCCTAGGATAAAATAATTGAGTTCAGAAGGCTGTGATACTGTGGTTTATCAGCCCACGTTGCAGTAAGGATAAAATGAGCACACCGAAAACGATAATTGACATTATTGTTGTACATTTGATGAGTGCTGGCTTCTGTATTCAAATGCTTTAGAGTTCTCTCACATTCCAGCCTTGCAGAGGTGTGCTGCATTTTATTTTTTTGAACTTTAAGCCTTGAAGAAATAGGAGTTATTGTCTGAGTAAATCAGAAACACAGTTCATGGAAGATCTTTCAGAGCGCTACAGTAAGTGCTTCTTCTCTGCAGGATAGTTCTTGCTTTGACGAAGTCCTTGGTTTGCTGAGACTCTGGTGATATTAACACTTTCAGGAAGGCAGTTAAAAGCCATTTGTGTCAGCAACATTAACAGGACAATCAAATCTTTGTGTGGAGCTGTGTTGTTTATTACTGTCACGGTCCATTAAAGCTAATCAATTGTTAATCTTGGTTTCAGCGACCCCTTTGCAACCCTTGCTGGGTGATTGTTGTTCTTTATCAAAATCTCATAATACCATCTGCTCAATATAAAGTAATGGCCAGGATGATTTGATAGTGTACATTCAAGTGGAGGAGGACAGAAGGGTTATATAATCTACAGTGTATACAATTCTGCTCTCAAAGAGGAATTTTTTGGCATTTGTATTGCTTTGGCCGACGTGTGGAAGACAGGATTAAGTGCTTTGAATTAGTGATATGTGATACAGCACCAGCCTGAGCTCTTTGTGCTCAGATATTCTGGAAATTCAAAAAGCACATAAAGAAAGTCCTTCTGTGCTTTTTATTTGTCCAACATCACCTTCTACATCTTGACGACAGTATAGATAATATTGTGTTAGTACATAAAAATGATATAAGGGAGAAATAAAATTATATTAATATTTTTATTGACTGTAGGAAAGCACCAACTTAAAGAAAATAATAACTGGAAGAGTTCACCTTTTAGACTGCTGGTATTCTCTTCAACAATGCTGAAACTGTATCATTTGGTTAGGTTAGACCTGATCCCTTCTGGGTATTTTTCTTAGTATATTATTAGATTTGTCCTTAGTTATTCTAATAGGTATTCTAATCAATATATTGTAATGTTGTGTAACAGTCTAAGCACTCAACTCTCAAACCCTGGACTGAATCCATTGGCATCACCAAGAAACACCTTATAGTTCTAAACATAAATAAAATTCACAGACAATTGAAGGGAATAAATCAAAAGGGGTGATGTGATGTTTAACTCATCAGCATTATGTATTGCATATTTGAGTAATGGCTGAACTATGAATCAGACAGCAGACTTCAAAAATTTACTCTCCAATATTTGAGCTTTAGGAGATTCTTTTTTTTTTTTTTTTTTCTATTAAGGGTGTGAACCAAGATCTGAATTTGTAGCAAGTTATGAGGAAACAACCTTCTAAATGTGACTTATGTTTGAGCCTTTAACCCAGTCCAGGGTTTTCTCACCTGGTGGATACAGTTGCAAGATATTCTCTCTTATTAAACACTATTTTAAAGTTTGTTCCAGGGTTTTCTCACCTGGTGGTATTCTCTCTTATTAAACACTGTTTTCAAGTTTGTAAGTGGAATCACTTCCTTTAGTCATGCCTAATAACGTATTTGGGGATGAAAGATAAATTACTTTTCTTGACTTAATTGTTCTCCAGAAAAAAATTTTTGGAGAAAGATAGTAAAGAGGGTAACACCTTCTGTCAGGAGGTGATCTATTAAAAAGAACTTTCAGATAACATAATCATTGTTAGCTGAAATTTGGCCTCCTGATCCTTTACTGCCTTTGTGCTGGGGTGTGTTTCCTAAGATGTGAACTGCCTTGTTGTAGTTCACAGAAACAGTCGGGGAGTTTGTGTTCAGGCCCTGGGAAGAGGCTCTGAAGTGGAAAACTCTTCCCTGGAGCTGTCATGTACCTAAGAATTTGTTGCATGTGCAGATGATATGATCACACAGGTTTAGAGGCTCTCTCCTCTGACCGTATTTCCTAAAACCATTAGAAACTGGACAGATTTTGTAGGGTAAAAATACACCAAGGTGTTGCCCAGTTGCAGTTGGAAGTGAGGTGGCAAAGCACACTCGAGTTCTCCTGAGGGATCTGTTCGGGTCATTGGGTCTGAGCCCTTTGGACAGAAACATGGAGAGTATTGTTACCACCTGAACAGAGTGAGGATGGGATCCCTGTCACAGAACTGGATCACTTCTGGGTTTCCATAATTTCAGAATGTGGGTGCTCAGCAGTGGGACTGATGCTGGAGTTCTCAATGCAGCTGTAAAAGTCACTTCTCAATGCAGTTGTAAAAATCACTTGTGCTTTGTTTCTTAAAAACTTTAAAAAAAAAATAGAATAAAGATTTATAATACTGGATTCCTACCCAGTTTTCATACCTCCGACTCCAATGACAAGAGGAAGTCCTGCAAAATTTCATTGTGACTAGTTGTTCATTTGCTGACTGGTTCCATTATAAATACATATCTGCAGCCTGGTTCTTTTATTTTCTGTGTGTTAATTAAGTTCATTAGTTCACTTGACTTACATTCCTGCTGAGCTTTCTCTGCATGTGTGTGATGTGATGATAAAAAAGGCAAGGTTATTTCAGTAGAATCAAAGCTGGTGCCTAGTTGATGCACCAGAATAACTAGATTTTTTTCCTTCCTGGTCACTGTAGTTTCACTTTCTATATAAGACAGGAGAGATTCAAGTGCCAGTGCTTTAAGATAGTTGAACTTATTTCAGTTTTATGTCCCAAGCCTAGAAGAGGATTAATAAAATAGTTTTTAGGAAAAGATTACTTTCTTTTAAGAATACTCTTAAAGTTAATTTAGTGGGATAAAAAAGAAATAATGGTATAAGGCTGCTTTTCATTATTCATTTCCTTTAGATCTATAACATATGGCAGAGTCTTAAGGAAAAGGTTTGCAAAACTGTACCAGAGCTAGGTACCTGTTTGCCAGATTTTGCTGTCTGTTAACTGCAAATTGCATTTTGTGTCCTTGAAAAATCTCACCCTTACCCTCAGACTGCCTATGTTGGCTAAATAAAAAACCTGGTGAAATCAGCAGATGGAGAGTTAAGGGGTTTCCAGTGGTAATGTACTTTTTATACATATTTAATGATTTTTAAAATGTACAAATGGTAAGACTTCAAATGTTTAGGAGAAAGCACAAATATCAAAAGAGGGCTGAGGAACAGAATTAGTCCCGTTCATGTGCTTTACAGCTATTAGGCCTAACCCTCCAAATGTTAATATTGCTCAATCATTTATTGTTGACCTTCAAAGGGAGCTACCTGACTTTTAGTGATTTGGAAATTCAACTCTTAGATCTAGAACTTAAATATGGATATAAAAGCATAACTTAAATTACTGCTACTTTAAAAAAAAATCTGACCTAAATGTTTATTTAGTATAATGACGCCAGGCAAAAATTTATAATGATGGATTATTAAATGCTCATGGATTTAATCAAAATTTAAACAAATAGATGGTAATTACATTGACATCAGGTACTGGAAAATACAAGGACAAAAGATAATTGAGAATAGCTATTCCACATAAAGTTGTTAAACTCCTCTTATAGCACAGGCATTACTTTTATGTTAGTATTTCAGAGAAGTCCCTTTGCACATTTATTATCTCACTAATATTGCATGAGGCACATGATAAGAAGATTTACAGTCTGTTAATATTTTTCTGGCTGTTAAAAGAATGTCCACAAGTCTCAAGTCAGGTCTTGAAGGGTCCTGAACCTCCACAATGGAACAGGAAGTCTGTTGGACTTCAAGCATTTGGAACCAATGAATGAAATGACTTTTTGAAAAGTGCATTTAAAATAGCAGTGCAGCATCTGAAGTTTGATTTGCTTCATGGAGTATTTATCCAAGCAACTTATTTTCTAAAATCAGAAATCAAGCTTTCTACACTCCAAGCCTGGAAACAGCCTAAATTCCTTTATAGACTTTCTTTGAAATAATTTGCAGACCCAAGTGCTCTCAGCTGTGTTTGGATGCAGTACAGGGTGTACCTGGAGGTTGTAATAAGGCAGGAGGAAGAGCTGGCACCAGTCTAAACTGTTAACTTATCATGGCCCTGTACAACTCCTGCAGAAGTAGCTGCAAAGCCTGGAAACATTATAGTTCATTCAGTTGTAAAATCTGCCTCGGGAGCTCTTTCCTGCGGGGTTCCTCTTCATCTTACTCTAACGCTTGTGATGCTGCCATGGGTTCTCCTCTGTGGTTATACTCATCCAGCTGAAGGCATAATTTGGATACATCTCTGATGTAAAAATGTTGGCAGAACCTGCAGAAGTCTTGTTCTTACCAGATTTTCTGAATAGCTTAGTTTTCAGTACTGATCAAAAGATAAGGGAGATGAAGGAAGGACAGTAAGCACAGAATTCAGATTGTCGTTAAAAAACACCTGCAAAGCCCCAAACTCTTAAGGGTTTCAATGCAGTTTGAGGACTAAGAGGATAGAAAAAGGGCATAGGAACATGAGTATGTAGTGAGCTAGAGAACCACAAGGCACAGCAGGCCATGTTTAAATTGTAAAAGCATCTGTTAGAGTTTTTATTTGGTGTTAGTTTTTCCTTTGTTATTTTTTCTTTCATAAAATACTTTGATACTTTTTTTCTGAAAGTGAAGAAAGGTTCACCTTTGCAGTTCTTAGATTTGTGTTATTCTTATTGATTTCTGTGAGCTCAAATTAAGGACTTCTCAACTGCTCTAATACTGCAACACATTGATTTTCAGATTTTTAGCCCTCACAGTGGAGAGCACTTTAGCTTGTCTATTCTTTCCTGTTTATTTGTTGAAGTTGGCAAGTGGAAAACTGAAATAACTGTGAAACTATCAAGACATCAGTGGATTCAGATGTTACTGATTAAAAAATTAAATTCAGTAGAACTCATGCACAACTAAGGTAACCTTCAGAGGAAGACTTTCACTTCCCTTTTGTTCTGCATGCATGGGAAGGATTAAGAATCAGAAAGACGGTACAGAAGAAGAGGGGATATGTACCTTTTGGATTATTTTAATGTCAAAGCTTTTACGTTTTCTGCCTCTGTGGCAAGCAAACAGAAAAAGAGAAACAAGGTTCTGTGAAACCAGGATAGCAATATTTTAATTCACCTTCTAATGATGAATGACTTCATTATTTTTTTGCACTTTGGAGCTCTGTAGATTTATTATTTTTTATTTTTTATTCAAACTTTGCGGGAAAATTTTTGACAGTTTAAGACAATTATGATCAATGGATAATTTCCATTACTTCTCCCCCTCTTCCACACATTTCTCTAAGAACTAACTTGTCTTACTACAAACAAATCAAATGTAAATAACTAGAGTGATTTTACTTTTATGTGTGTTCATAACTTCTGTCGACAAGGAGTGAGTTTGATAGCCAAGCACAGAAAGGCAGGGTTTAACTCACCGTCTCAGAAGCTGAGATGCAGGAGAGGATTTTTCAGCCATTTGGTAATTTTGGTGCCATTCTGCCCTGTATAAGGGAGCCATCCAAAAAGAACAGTAATTCTCTGCCTGTCTAGTTCAATAGCTGTCCTGCCTACACGGGGCTCGACAGCAGCGGAACCGGCGGCTCTGGTCTGAATTTGCTACTGCACGTGATGTGCTCTGCTCCTGAGAGTGTTTGGCACACAGTTACAGAGAGTCATTCTTCTGACTGCAGTTACAGGACCCGTCCTTTTGGTACCCTTAAGCCACAAGTAGTTTCCAGACATTTCTGGATTTATTCTTGCCAGCCTCTGTTGTAATAGCAATCGGTATCTGAAGTGTGTGAGATGTGTGCTGAGGAACACACTATAAATTCAGTTCTACCCATCAAATACAGACACGGTGCTTTTTGCCTGGTGGTACCTGCTGTAAATAATTACAGAAATCTGAAACTTGGAACTGTCAAAGAACTGTATGTCTGGGCTGATAAAGTTGTTTTCCTGAGACTTTACCTTTTATATTTATTTGGCCCTTTATTATGTTTTCTTGCTACCAGAAAAGAGAAGGAAATAGTTTTCTCATCCCATGAGTGTTTTCAAAATTTCAAGTTCTCTGATTAAACACTGAGATGCCCCAAAGGTTTTTCTGAGGAAGAAAAACCTCCACTTTGGAACAGCTCATAATCAAATAGGTGGGGCTCTCAGGATATGAGAAACCTGTTCAAGTAGCTTCTCTAGTGAATATTAAATTATTTGTATGATGTGAAACAACTGCAGCAGAAGAGTTTGTGAGACACTCAGCTCAGAAAAGCCTGATGGATGGGGCAGTTGTTTTGGATCTCAGAGGCCCTAGTCTGAGTTTCTGTTCTGCTTGATTCAGAGGGTAGTTTTGAGCTGCAGTACAAGCCTTTCCTCTCTGGTACAATTCTGCAAAAAAGAAACGTATTTTCCAAAACTAAAAAGATTCACAGGTCACAACTAACAGCAACAACAAGATGGAACAGAAAGTATTTACGTACATATAATACATTTATACAGTTTTTCTTTTCCCGTGCTCAAATCAATAAGTATTTCCAGGTTGCTTTTTTATGCTCTTTGTAAGCATCTTATGAGACTCAGAGACATGTTTAAAAGAACTAAAACTGAGATTCTTGCATATTCACATTGATTCATGGGTTAAGGTTGTAATAAAACAGAATAAATAAAACAGAAGTTCTATTTAGAATAGTGATAAAACAATTGGTTGTTTGCAATACAGAATTCTTTCTTTATTGTTTTTGCAAGCCAAGTCTTTAAATTATTCCAGTAGAACAAATAGAGGAATAAACTAGTATTTTTCAGATAAAAGAATAATGATGTACCAGAAGAAACTAGTCTTATGAAAGAGATATGTTCACTTTCAAGCAGGTAAAAGAAAGCAAAAAAGAGGAGAGAGACAGTATGAGATGAACTTTTAGCAGAAAATCAATAACAATACTTAATGCTGCAGCCTTAAAATTAGATTTACATTTGTCATATCAAGCTGGGAGTGAGTGTAAGCTTGCAAGAACTTCACCTGAGACTCCAAAATAATTTACTCTTTCAAAATGTCCAGCATTCCTTCCAAGAATGCCCCGACCACAGCAGCTTCTGCCAATGTGGTTGCCTTTCCACTCTGTCAAGAATATGAACAGTGCAAGCTGCAGTTTGTAATCGAGCAGTTGGCGGCTTTCCCTGCATTTCAAAGCAGACTGTTTGTTGGGAAGGTGGGCTCCTCTTGGGCCCCAGGCCCCTGCCCTGGGCAGGGATGTCTGAGTAGGCAGAACATGTTAAACTGAAGGGGAAGCTGCGATTTGTGAAGGAAGGATGTGGAGGATGCAGAAGAAAGCAGAAGCAGTGCAGAAAAACTTTAGATGTCAGAAGGCTGTAACATTCAGGAAACAACACTGGAGAAGGAGAAATACTTATTAATGTGTAAGGGCAAAGCTGTTAAGTGTTAATATCTTAGTGTTTCAGGAATACTGACAGTAATCTTTTTGCAAGTCTCTCTAAAGCCATTACCTTTGCTTATAGTGAGGCTAAAATGGAGAAACCATTTTCAGCTGCTTAAACTCAAAACTTTCAGAGTAGGTAAACATTCAAATACCGTTTAAGAAAAGGTTTCAGGAAGTCAGGCAAAACAGGTACACATAGGAAGTGAGGGAGGAAGGCTGCATAGGAGATGAGGAAAAAGATCACAATGTTATTGAGAAGCATATGCTCCTTGAGATTGCTGTAAACCTCAGAGATGCTTGGCTTATCATTGTCAGAGCAGACAGAGATGATGTGTTTAATAACATGTCACTAGTAGATGTTTATGGGACTATCAATTTCCAATTCCAGCTAACTAAGAAAGCGACTAAAAAGTCAGAGAAATGACCATACAAGATGAATTTCCAGTTGCCAATGCTTAATGTTTGGAGTATTGGTGACAGCAAACAGCAATTTGGCATTGAAATTCACTTCATAGCAGGCAGTTTTTTGACATTTTTCGTTCAGACTTGTGGCCTAGAAATTAGTGGTTATTCCTCTTCAGAAAAAAAAAAAAAAATAGAGAGCTTGTCACCTTCTGAAAATGCTTTCTAATTAGCTTTTAGCTTTCTGCTGCAGACAGGGTCAGCTACTCAGTGGCAGCAACTCTGATCCCTGTGCCTTTGGCCTGCCCTCAGCACTGAGCAGGTTCACACTGGGAGTCAGATTTACTCATATATTCCTACTCCTGTCAAGATCTCCGTGAATGTTTTAACAAAACTACTCTCCTTGATTTAAGTGATGCCAAAGGCAAGGGACAGATCTGAGGATTTCGATCCTATCAAGATTCATTTTGAAAAGTGCTGCTTTGGCTTAGCTTTCCTTTATCCATGGATATTCACAACATATCAGACAGCACAAGGAGGAGGTGATGTACAGGGATTGTTGCTTTTGATTTGTTAAGACTTCTACACCAGAGGTACATTCAGTGTATCATCAAAGCTGTGTGTCTGAGATGTGCATTCTGCCAGGATCACGTGCTTTCTAAACTCTCCAGAAAGTGTATTTAAAAGATCTATTTGAAATCTCTATTTAGTTCTGTATGTATTTTTACTTATTTTGTGCATACATTTAGTTTCTGCTATATTGAAAGTGGAAGATGCTAAGGTGCTTAGGGGAACAGGCAGTGCTGGAGTTAATGTTATTATTTATACGTCTCATTGGTCAATGATACTGAGCTCTCCTCCAGGAAAAAAAAGATCCTTAATTCACTCTTACAAAATTCAATGCCCTATTGTTCTCACTTTTCTGAAGTCACTGTTTATAACATTTCTCTCCTCTCCCCTCTGAGGAATAATATAATTTATTGGAGCAGTTCATTCATAGTCAATGCGATATCTATCTTTTGGGACAGAGATACCTTTTGCATGATGTACACACTGTTAGCTTCAAACTCTTCCTGTTTGCTTTATGTGCAAGGGTTTGTAATCAGGAATATTTATGCATCCCGGTACCCAGTTGTGCTGTGCTTGCTGTTTTCTGCTCTTCATAGAAAATTAAACTTTTTTTCTTTTTGGCTCACACCTACCTGAAAAGCAAAAGATTTGAGAATATTACCCAATGGATTTATGATTACTAGGCAGATAGCCAGTAATAAGCAGTGATATCTGATACTACAGCCCAGACATTCTTTGCTTTTTTTCCACCTTTTTCCTATTATCTCTAGGTTTAATAAACTATAAATGGGAGACATAAATGGCAGACCATCTTTTCTCTTTTTGTGCTTTTTTTCTTTTTTTGGAGGTGCTTGGTGATGAGATTAAGTTAGAGGTCATATATTCTTCCAACCTAGTATTTAGGAATAGGCAAATTATTGAAAAGGGTGGAAGTGATCTAGGTTTATTCATTTTTGTGGGAGAGCAGCTTTTTTTGCTACACAACAATCATTTTAAATGGAAATAACAGTATTACAGATAGAGATTTAATGAATATATATGAGAAAGGCAAGATAGGAGTCACTAAGCAGTTCAGAGCCTTAGATGAGGTCACGTTTCTGACTTGTGTAGTATGAAAGTGAGTAAATCTTAAATGATCACAGTCAAAGTATTTCCAGGGTATTGCACATACTGCTTATTGTAGGGAAAAAAAATTACTTTCTTGCCTTTGGGTTATAAGAAAGATATTGAGTGAAAATCAGCTGCATTTGTACCTTAATGTTTCCACTGTATGTATTGTTCCTTTGTTTCTGAATCTCACATAATTGCTGACTACAAAATTAAAATGCCAAGCTCATTATTTCAATCCTAAGATATAACTTGCTTTAGACTTATGCTTTTGTCTCTAATTGTACTGTCTATGTGTTGAGCTTCATTAACTTGAAACAGAAGGAGCCCCCACTTTTGTGTTAAAGTTAATTAAAGCTGGTAATGGTTATTGTCTGAAAATTTTCTGGGTTCAAGTAGGTTATTTTGCCTCTGTCTCTGTTTTCACGCATCATTTCATCAATCGTGGTTGGTCGATTCATAATATACAGGATTTGTGTGAATTCAGTGAACTATGGGGTTTTTTTCCATCATAAAAATACACTTGAAAATTTTCTAATGGTTAGTTGAAAGCTTCTGCCTGTGAAATAGTCACTGGTGACATTTAAGATTTTTTTAAAAAATTATTTGGAGAAACAGAAGCAATTAGTTTTCTGTGGATAAAAGGCAACAGCACAAAGCACAATAGATAGATCAATGTCAAGGGCCACAGTTAATGATTTTCAGGTCTTTTTAATGTAAAAATTGAAAATTTCAAAATATGAGAAATCTTTGATGTGTAAAACATTCAGACTCGGAAGCACAGTCTTCTGAGCTGTACTCTACATACACTTTTGGCCATGACAGATAGTATGAAATAATCATGCATATTTAAATGCAGGCATAGTTTGGTATTTATGTTTTAATAGGTTTTTTTCACAGTTCTGGACTTCAACCTTATGTGTATTGCCTGGTTTTGTGGGTTGTGCTGTGGGAGATGTCCTACTTAAAAAATACCCCAAAAGACCCCACAAAAAACCCCTCCTGGTGAAAGATTGTGTCCAAGATAAGGCCAGGGGTTTTGTAACTAAGTGCAGTCGTTCAGTATATGGAGATGAAATAAAAAATAGAAGATGTATTGGCCTATGGGAAAAACTTTGAAAAAAAGCAATGGTATGTTCCTTGAGAAATCATACAGATCAAGTTTAAATAAGTGGGTTTTTTGTGGTTCATAAAAAAAAAGGGGGAACCCCCCCCAACATTACAATAAGAGTAGTTTGATTTAATGTTACATTTTATGTGTTTCATATTGCATATTTAAACTATCAGCTATATAGCTAAAGCTTTTGGACTAATCAGTTGAGATGTAAGAGAAGGGATTTGAAATCTTATTCTGTGTCCAGTTAGTTTTTCAAAACAAGGAGCATGTGCTCAGAGAAATATTGCTGTGGGTCCAGAAGGTGCCTATCAGAGACATTAGTGAAACATTTAATGGATATTCTGTGCCTGTGTGAAGCTCCTGCTGACAAAGTCAGCTCAAGACCTTTCAGCATCATGTGCAAACCAGAATCTTGCAGAAAAGAAGAGCTGAGCTGAGGGGGATGTGCTGTGTTGGAAGGACCATGGGCTGCCAGTTGGGCTGGCAAAAACCAGCTGGTTGGCAACAAGGTGAGGAGGTCTGGTACAATTTATAGGGCTTGTGTGAGCTTATGCTGTGTTTGTGATTTTTTTGAAGGCGTATATGGAATTGTGATGAGGTAAAATGATCTCGACAGAGGTCACCTGAGGTGCTGAAAAGCTGTGGGAGGTCTCGTAAACTCCAAGGTCTTTCCAAGCCTTTCTGCCCAGCCCAGTGGCCTTGCTGCCCTAGCACAGTTGTGAGAGGTTCTGCATGTTCACTCCCTTCTGTCACACTGCCCTTCTCACCAGGGTGCCTGACTCGATTCTCCCCCTCTTCAAATTCTGCCCCCACGGCAACAGCAGCAGCGGGATGGGGAGGCAGCCTTGGTAGGTTTTTCTCCATCCCTGAGTGATCTTTCTTTCCTTTCACCCTTAATGTTTCAATCGTGTTTCCTCCCATTCATCCTATCCCAATGCAGATTTTCACCTCATCTTCCTGTTTTCCCTCGATGTGTGTGAGAAGGCAAAACTGAGAGGTGGGATTGTTGTCAAGTTCAAAGTGTTTGAGCAGATTATTTTCTTAGTGGGTGACTCTCCTGCAGTACTTCTGTAAACCACCAGTGCTCCTGGAGAGAGACACAAGGAGATACAAGGGATACAAAGCTGTCTGATTTGCTGTCTTGCCTTTTCTCTTCAGGCTGCAATTCAGCTCTACTTTTGACTGATAAAGCATTTCTGCAGTGACAAATCCTCTGCTGCACTCTGAGGATGTGCCTGATGCTTTCGTTAGCCTTTGCCATGGTTGCCTGGCTCCATGAGAACACGAGTGTGCTCGGCCCTGTGTGCAGGCACCTCTCTGCTCTTGGCTCCAGATAAGCCCTGACATTAACCAGTGAATTTGGTGAGCATTGCCTCAGTCTGTGTGCAAGTGAACTCCAGAAGGACAGTATAGAACTGCGTTTTTCGCACAGGACTTTAGAGTGCCATAAACAGTGACATCATTGTATATACACACAAATATATAAGGATGAATACAGCAAATGCAATCTTGCAAGTTGGCTGGAAAATACATGCTCCAGGCCCAGATTTAATAGGAACTTTCATATTTCATTCTTGGAATATAAAGCCAGCATTTTTGTCTATTTTGACTTTTGCATTAATAAAATGAGGTCAGGAAATCTGTTAAAGTTTATCTTTAGAAATGTTTTCAACCCAGTCACCTTGTTTTAAAAATCATTTCCGTTTGTTATCTGCACATTTGAGTAGATTGTGTTTCCTTGTGATTGAGTCTCTGAAGGAAAGCACTAACAGATTCCTGTAATTGATTATACTTTAATGATACATAATGGCAAGTTCTGTTTTCCATTATTGTTACCCTACACTCTGAACTGTAACTGCTGTGATACCAGAATGTATATTGATATACAATTGATTTAGTAACATTTTACCAGTTGAACTGCCTTTCATTAACTAAAAGCACGTCTCCACTTCTTCAACAAAAGCGACCATTCCCACATCCAGGGCAGGTACCAGACACGTCTCCGCAGATGGTCTGTTCCCGCAGTATTGCAGTTGGCAAAGGCCAGCGCTGCTGGAGATCGCTGCAATCACTGTCTCTGGCTTTCACGGGTGATTACAGATGGGAGTTGGCTGTTCTTACATTTCCAATGTCTCACTAATTACCTATTTTTTTTCTTTTTGATTGTTCTATTTCAACAAGTGATCCTCTGCTTCTCCCTCCCGCTCCCACCCCTGCAAATCCTTGATGGCGAGTAAGGTGGTTGATGATCTGAGAGTGTCACTTATCTTCATGATCAGTATGACCTAATTATTTACTGATGTCCCCTGCCTATCTGTATAAATCTCTGCCCTTGTGTTTAGGCGGAAAACTCTGGAACAGGGATTACTTTGCATGCATGAATGTGATGGTGCGTGCATCTGTAACAGCAGTTAATGCATCCGAGCACTGTTCTGTGACTCTCACTCCTGTGTGCTCTTTATATATAAATAGTCACAAACAAATAGTGCAATTCAGTTGCCACTTAGCTGGACTGGAACTCTTGGACATACAACCTGTCCTAACCATAAGCTTGCAGGGGAGGTCTGGTGAGTGACTCAGCATGTGGAGCTGGCCCAGGTGGGAAAAAAAAGTTTGAAAAACTAATTTAAATTTCGTATTTTGCAGGGGTTTCAAAAAGCCATAGAGCTGTTGTCTTCTCCATAGTCATAGAACAGATACAGGAAACTTAAAAACTGGAACAGTATAATGATGTAAAATTGGTCACCTATGTTCAAAATACTGGACAGAGGCACACAGTGTAGTCAGACAATGTCCTGACTGAGGCTTTGTGTTTGCCTTTGTTTTAAACTTCTTTTTACTGAGAGTAGGATGGTACTTAGCAATTCTGACAATGTGTGCCAACAAATCTCATTTGCTGTATTGTAAGTCAGCAGCTATATTATCAAAAACCTTTATTTTCCAGAAATTTACGTTTTCACATAGCAGTCATATCAAGCAGCCAGTGTGTGACCTTTCTTAATTAAAAGCTTAGAAGAAAAAAATAGCCAAAAACCTTGTGTTTGGACTTGGTGAATGCCAATTTTTGGTAGTATCAACCTACTTTCTAAAAATCTGTAATAATTTTGTATTTCAGTTTCAAAAATGAAATTTTAGCTTTAAACTTCAGTTTAAGTTCTGAAAACTCAAAAAAAAAAGTCACTTCTGAATTAAATAGTAAATTGACACTTGGGTAAGTTGAACTGCAACACAATGACTTGCCAACACACACAGATTTTGTATTTTATTCCATGTTACATAATTTTTCTAATGTCTTAGATATATACAATGATGTAATTTGTATTACCATTCAGCACTTCAATGCTGTTAAATATTGGTTAAATATTAGTTTAATGGCTTTGTGTCTGACATTGATTACAATTCAAATCCTCCTTGCGTGCTGTTCTGAACTGCTGATGGTAATAACAGTATTTGTAATGTTCACTGTCGCTGCCATCCTAGTCATAAACAGTAATATCAATTAATATGTACTTATGCTTCTGTGGTTACTGTGTGCAGGGATTAATAGAGAAATTATTTTTATTATCACAGAACAGTTTCAAAGAGATAAGAACTGCAAATGCAAAGCAGATTAGGTTACTTAAATGGCCTTTTCAGTGGTGATATTTGAAGGTTTGTAGTATCTCAGCAGTTTTGGAATATAATACACAATTTAATTTCCTGTATATTTGTGTTCTTGCGGAACAATTTTTGGACTGAGAAGTAAAATTTATGCTCTAGTGCTATGTAGTCTCAGCTCAACCCCACATTGCAAAAGAAACCTCAACACATTTCTTTGATTTAAAAAACATGAGTTCCTAATTAGTTGCACATAGACAATGGTAGATTTTTCCAACTGCAAAATGATTAATAATACGTAATTAAAATGGAACCTGGATCAAGAACTCATCAAGTCTCCCTAATACCATGATACTGTACCCTTTTGCTAGGCAAGTGATCCTCCCCCAGGGGATCTGGATGACTCTCAGGAAATCTGTTCCTACAAATACACTGTCTTCAGTGTATTTTCAAAATTTGCAGTTGAGGAACTGTTTTTCAATAATTTCATGTTAAAAGTATGCAACTCATTAGAGTGTTAAGTAAATTTTGGAAAATGTCACCAAACATGTATATGATGTATGAAAGTGCTCTGTTAATATGCTTTATAGTTGGAAGTCGGTAGTAACCAAACATTCACACATGAAGAACCGACCATTATTAGTCCTATAACTTTACTAAACCTCCTCCCATCTACTTTGCCTCGAAGCTGAATCACCAACAAAGCACAGATCAGCAGAGAATAATATCTCTTTACTTTATTCCTTTACATGTTAACCTCCCCACACCCCTGCTCCCCAATTTTGCTGTCAGGGACTCACCAGATGCTCAGTTACAGTCCAGACAATTGGAATGAATAGTGTAGAAAATAGGTCTGGACCATATGGACCATATCCCAGCTGTTCAATGGGGATAAAATACTGTAACATTGGGAGCCACTAGATGCCACTCTTGTCTCATCCCACTACAAGTCTGAGAGTATTTATGGTTGTTTAAAAAACCCAACTGTGCCCTCCCACCCGCAAAGTCCCTTTAAAGATGTTTCTTTGGTATTTCAGATATTTTGTATTTTGCTCTTTTTTTTTTAATTAAAGTTAAAATATGACCCTATTGTTTATAGTATTCATTTCCTCCACTATAATGTTGTACTTGTTTATAAATATTTAAAAGCTATCCCTAGACATTTTTTTTGCCACTGGCCCCTTGCATAGCTATGTTGTGCTATGCCTCATTTTTCTCTTTGTGTGGAATTCACAAAATTCTGGTACATGTATTCATCTGTGTTTCTGGCTGATTTCACAGCCAATTATGGTGCAAGAAGCCCTAAAACTAATTTTACTTTTCTTTAAGTTCTACAAAGAACTTCACCTTTGCTTTTTTTTCTATACCAGGAATCTCTTGAAGTTCTTGTATATTCAGATTTTGCCATTGATGACCTCTTTATTACTTTTGTGATGCCATTTCTATGTGAGTTGCCTGACTGTAGATGTCTGTTCCTCAGTTAATCTTTCAGGATACTGTTACCCAGAGTTGATGAAGAATAAGTGTAAAAATGTTCAGGTTATTTGACACAAAGCAGGAAAAGTTAAAAAAAAGGTAATCCCTACAACCTTCAACATTGCAAACATTCGTCTAAATTTTCAAAAGAAAATATGCTGAAGTTCTAAATACTTGTATAAGAATCCCTCCTTTCTCTGCATCTTGCAAATTATGTGGAATATAGTAGTCACTTGTTTACAGAGAAATGTTTCCAAATTCTGAAATTTCTTTTAAAATGATCACCCAAACTTCAATAAGAAAATGTCTCAGGAACTTGCCTGTCTCACAAGAGAAGGAAAACCAAAAGAAATTTGTTATAATGTCAGTAACATTAGACAAATACCCTTCAGACATTGAAAACATCAGTGGTAGAGAGAAACATATCCTCTTTGGTTGGTAAGGCTGAATGTGTTTCTTTTGTTTGTGTGAATTTGATATAGACTTTGTGATTTTAATACTGTTTTCCATACAGCATCAAATATGGGTTTTTTGCAGCCTTAAATTTGAGATAGCTTCTAAGTACCGTTAACTACTTGTATGGCAGCCAAAGTCAATGGAACCACTTGCTTGAAAAATAGACAGTATGTATTCTGTAAGTAACCTGCCACAGCTTGTGAATAACATGACTGGGTAAAGATGAAAAATTATAGACATATAAAGACCTCCTGCACAGTCAATTAAGGTAGATTTAGATTTATCTGAGTATTCTCTGGCACATGTGGAATGCTGTGAATTGATAGGAAAAATGCAGAGGGATACATCCATTGAGAAAGCCCTCTGTGCTCTGGTTAGATCCTTCGAGGTGAGGATGTGATTGGAATGTCAAAATGCAAAAACACAGGAAAAAAAGATGTTAGTGCGTAAGAATGTGTAAAAAGGAGACTGAATTATTTAAATAAGGTAGAGCTGCCTTTCCTGAGAGTTTATAGACTGTATGCAAATAGAAAGTATTATTCTGGTCTTTTTAGGAAAAAAAACTCTTAGTGGTTTATGGAATTAACAGCCACAGTACATGCAGACCAAAGTCCAGAGGCGAGGATGCATGTGGAACCTTAACTTTATTGCTTCCAAATCTCTGAATAATAACTGTACGACTTGAAAGTTCCCTTTTTGTCATTTGCAATGGAATGATTTAATTTATTTAAGTTTCTGTGATGAACACTTAATGCCTTACACATGCAGGGCAGGGTATAGTCCGTGACTCAGCGCCTGAGCCTGTAACTGCAGTCTGTCTGCTCTGCTGCAGCGAGGAAGCTTTTTGTGGTCATTAGCAAAGGCTGACCTCTCTGTTTGTATACAATGTCTTGACCATGCAGTTGTTGAAGGGGATGTGGTTAAATTAGGCTGCAGTTTTATTAACTCATTTGGAACCATAGCAGTTATTTATTAAAGGTCATTCTGTAGTTCCGTTCTCCCCCACTATCAGATCTTTCCTTTGTAATCTCTTCCCACTAAGGTCCTCATTACTTCCCTTTTCTATGAATATTTAAATGGTAGTGGAGGTGAAAACAGAGTCTTTGTACCAGCTCTTCCAAAGCACATCCTCATGTGGCGTGCATGGAGAATATAAATCTCTTATGAAGAGATTGTATTGGCTCACAGAAATGAGAGGAAGCATTGAGTTTGCTTTTCCCCAAGGGGCAGTGGCTGGCAGTTCTCTTTGTCAAGAGTAATCCCATGCCTTCCATTGGACAGCTGTATGTCAAGGGTTTGCAGATGCCAGTTTTGCTCAAGAGCCACCATCTGCAGGAGCAGCAGCTCCTGTGCATCCTCTCCCTTGTCCCACACCAGCACTCTCACCACGTAGCCAGAAGAAGCATCCTCCAGGTGAGCCCTGCTCCCTATAATATCCATCCTTGCCTCTTCCAGAGCACAAAGGCAGCACATGTGGAGTGGGATGATGCTGCTTTGCTGAGGGGTAACTCTGCTCCAGCTGTGCCTGTGGACAGTGCGGCAGCGACGGCCGAAGCCTTGGCTCCTGATCCAGGTCAGACTGAGTGCTGCTGCTCTGCTTGCAGCAACTCCTCACAAATGGTTTTGTACTACAGTTTGGAACCCTCTCATGTCTTCTGTTGTCACTAAAAGAAAAAAAAAAAAAAAGAGGAATATGAGTGTCCAGTGCAGTTTTTCCTCTCTGTGGTGATCTTTCAGTAATGACTCCTGACATGGGCATGTTGCCCGCATCAGGAAACTTCTAATCTGGCAATAAACAACCTCACTAACAGCACCTTCAGAGTAACTAAAAAGGAGAGGGGACATCCTGTAGTACATCCTGTAATTGGATATGAACTCCTGCAATATTCCTTGCAGTGTGAAGAAGTGCAGACGTGGACTGTGGCTGGCAGGCAGGGTGAGGTGGTGAGGTGCCTCCAGTGCAGGGCTGGCTGGTGTTGCATCTGAACCTGCAGCAGGGGCCAGGCCAGCCCTGGGATGTTCCTTGTGGGAAACTTTAGGCAGAGCACGGGGTGGTAGAAGACTCTGCTGTACAAGGATGAAAGCATGTCTGTTGTCAGAGTGGCAGCTGTGTGCATATTCTTCCCCCTAATTAATTAGTTTTTTCCCCTCCCCTCAAATATTAAGTCAGGATGTTTTCCTCAGATGTAGAAGGGCAGACATTTTGAAGGAAATTAGTTTTAATCTAATAAAGTCTGTTCCAAGACAGAATTTGCAGTAAGCATAACCTTTTATAAATAAAGCTGAATATTGTACAACGCACAGAATTTAAGAGAAGAAGGGAGAGTACATGACCAAATATACTCAAATTTTATGAGTAAATACTGGAACAAGGAGGTTTATTCCCCCATTAGTGCAGGTGTATAACTCCAGGGCCAGTAAGGGCCAGATAAGCATAGACTAAAAATATAAACAAGTATTTCTAAGAGACAGTTTTTCTTTTCAGAGTTTTTACACCCCTTCGTATGTTGAACCTCATTAAAAATAGTTACTACAGAATGACAACAATATAATAATTGATGAGCTTATATATATAATCAATGATCTATGTGCTTTTTAGCTGACACAAGCAATAATCTAGATAGAGAAGGATTAGGGAGTATTTATATTAAAATCAACACAATTATACTTATTATCAAAATAAGAAGTTGTGATTAGACTCAGGAATGCGATATAAGAGAACTTTTAGAATTTTGATATGTCATTTATAATATAATTTGTTGATTCATTTTTTCACCTGAGTCCAGTTTTTCTGTGATATCCTTTGTGATGCTGCAGTGTAAGATGCTGGTCTGGGTGGTCAGCTGCAGGGCCGTGAGGAGGCTGTTTGCTGTGGTCTTGAGAGCAGGGGGTCTGTGTAGTGCAAAGCTCCCTCTGATGTTACAGGCTCTTCTCTTAATAATGCTAATTAACTGGGGCACAGTATGGTGTAGGCAAGGAAATGCAGCTTCCAGCTCACCTTTTTTAGACTCTGAATTAAGCGAGTTTCTGCCCTGGACTGTGTTGTACAGCATAGTTATACTTAATCATAGCAGAGGTCACACCAAATTTAAAGCCCAATGAAAGATTTGAGAATGAAACTTAAATACTGAAGTCACTCAGACACCTTTTTTTTCCCATTTCACTTATCTTTTCAGGAGGCATGTGGAATTTCGGGCAGAGTAGGGCCAAAGCCATAATTTCTTTTCCCATGCTTTGTTCCCTATATCACTTTTTTTCTCTGTCATCTTGCATTCATTTAATTTTAGCACGGTGAAAAACACACCAAATTCAGAAACTGAGCATCCATTAGGAATGTATTGCTCTTGCTTATTGCAGGTAAATAAACACCAGTGAGGACATGTGTTTGCCAGGGCTTTGCAAACCTTATGTTAAAACTTTTGGAACCATGCCAAGCATTGATGGATTCAGCTATCATTAAAAGCTAAATTTCCCTGAGATTTTTCCTAAGGTTCATAGAACTCTTCAATCAAATTTGAGCCCCGTTGTAGTAATCTGAGGACTGATTTATTGCTCTGTCTCAAACTCTAAAGTACTTAGGTTTTTGTGTTTTCAACATTGCAATAAGTAAACTTGGAAGATTTTTTAGATCTGATCCTGACACATACCTCGGCACAAAATCCAGAATGAGCCAGAATAGAAATCAAAACTGATTCTTCTGAAACCACGCAGATGAAACCTTCAGTTGTATTTTTTTAAACTGTGCGTTATGTACCTTTCAAAGAATTGATAATAGTTTGTTCTTATTTTACAAATATAGGCAAATAAGATTTGGCAAAAAGCCTGGTGAGAAAGAAATGAGAAAGAGAAAAGGAAAATAGGTACAAAGAAGCCGTGAGCCAACCACCCCCAGAACCATGCTGTGAAATGATATGACTAAAATATGTGCATGGTAAATAGTGTGACATTGAAAAATGAAACATTCAGTATTACAGCCAGAGGAGAAAAAAGCCAGCTCCCAAAATTGAGTTCTGGCAGTATGTTCAGAGAGTCGAATAGGCATATGCTTGATTGCAGTTTGGGTGGAGAGAAAAGAGATTCACAGAGCCCTATTTCAGTTCTTTCTGTATTTTCCCACAGTATGAATTAATCACATCTAATACTAATTATATACTTGCAACATTCTGAATTCCTGCATCAACTGTGGAAAAATGTGAAGATGTTTCCAAGACTGGGGCAGCTCTAACAATGAATCCATCGATGTGCTTTTGCAATTGTTTGCTGTGCGTCATATTCAAACCCAGTTATGTTCTGCAGATTTACACTTCTGGACTTTGACGGTGATTTACACTCCTAGGGAAGCAGTTGGGTGAAACCATGTCTCAGAAATGTGGAAGCCCAATATAAATAAATTAAACACAGGCGCTTGATTTCAGTGAATCACAGCCTTTTGACGTGTGTAATTTCAACACATGATTGTCACCAGCTAGTGAACCTCTGTGACTCATGGTGATGCTTCAGCTATTGGCTTGATAGAAAATGTAAAACATAAAGTGGGTTTTTTAAACTATTCTAAGATGCTGTCTGGCCTCCATCCATACAAATGGGGCAGATTCATACATACTAACAACATATTAGGAAACTGTCTTATTACTTATCATTCTGAATTAACAGTACCCTGATTATCTTGCCTGTAATCAGCAGGTCAAATGGAGAGTTTTCTCCAGGCTTTGAGATACAGGCAGGTGGTTATTTTGTTGCTGCTAAAAATAGAAGCATGGCCTGACTACAGTGGCGTAATTATTTCAGGAGGTAAATCTGAGAAGGAGTCAAATTCTTTGTGTTGTTAATGTTGCTCTTGCCTGGAATTAGACAGTGTTATGCAAGCTACTGTGTGAAGATTCCATCCAAAGGGAAGGTGTTAGGGAGCTGAATTGGTGTGATCATGAGGTGTAGGTGCTGCATTGAGAAATGGTAAGTTTGACCAGGACTGTTTCAGTAAGGACTGTTGGGAGCTCAGACAGGGACTCTGGATACTGCTCCGTATTGTTCTGGTGATGTATTAGAGAGAGTACCAGTGGTGCTCTGGGGAACTGGTCATGCTGTGGGGTATTTTTCATCAGGCAGTTTGAGTCCTGCAAATATGACAAATGCAATGATTCTCATCTTGAAGCCTGGGAGTCAAGACTGATCTCTTCCCTGAGATATACAAAATGTTGATATTTGATTTTGGTTTTCTTCCCCCTGCATTTTTGGTGAAGTGGTTAAAAACAGTATCTACTGCAGTTTCATCTGCATTTCTTGTAAATTAGATTTAGGAAGGGTAGAAAGAAACAGGGAATGAGTAGAATAAAAAAGAAAAAAAGGGCAAAGCTCTTCACCTGTCACGTTACAGTACTTCAGCAGGTCTGTGAAACACTGGGCAGCAGTCGGTTGGGGTGGACACAGGCTGTACAGGAAACACAGCAATATCAGAGCTAATCAGGAGAAAAACATTGGTGAGCTAATCTTGCTTCTTCTCCATGGAGAACTGTAGAGGGCTGGCTGTATTCTCTTTTCCTATTGTTCAATATTTACTTGACAGAGTCCTACCTTTCAGTAACTACTGTGAGGCTCAAGTAGGAGAAACTCCAAATTAACACTTGAACTTTGCCTGGAGGATGCCAGTGTTGTGCATTAGTACTTTGAGCTGGGAGCAAAAGGAGGTGGATTGAATGTGTGGGTCTTGAACTATCAGCACTCTTTCTAAATGTCCTTAGTGCAGACCAGGCAGGTGATTTCCCTTTGGCCACTGCTGACATGATTCCCTGGGAGCTGAACTCTGCCAGAACTGCTGCTGCAGAGAAGCAGTAAAAGTCATAATTATTTCACCTTCTCAGGCACAGTCATACAGAAGATTTGGGGAGTAGGTATTAAAATGTGTGGTTGCAAACCCTCTTAATTCTTCTGTACATAAAAGTGGTATTGTATCAGATTAACTTCTTAGTCATGTATATGTTCCAAGATAAAGAGACAGCTATTGTTTTCAGCTGCAGCACCCACCATTCACAACGAAGTCTCTGCATAGCTGTAAGAGAGATGAGATTTTTTTTTAATTGAATATGTCTCATTTTTTTGAAGTATTTATGGCTTGTCACTGCCTGACTGAACCCAAGATGCTGACAAATATGCAAGTCATTTGTAAAGCAGTTAAAGTGCAGGATATATATAAGTAGAGACATTCTTCTGATTAGAAAATAATCTTGTATTAATAATAAGTCTTCCTGTTGTAAAATTCTTTCTAAATACAGTAATATTCCAAATGGAAATTAGAGGTATTTCAGGGATGACATTTCATTATTCCCAATCAGCTTTACTATAAACAAACTGCAAATTTTCAGTGTCAGCATCTAGCTCAGGTAAAACTAAGCTCGTATTTGTACTCTGAGTCCCTGAATGTTTCCTGAGGAGTTATCCATGGCATATTTCTGTTTTAAGATGATGTGTGTTACATTAGGCAGTTTGAATGGTATCCATTAGCATAAGCCCTTCTGTCTTTGAAAATATTTTTGTCACTAAAGTTTATAAGTCTGATTTAGGTCTCTGTGTTTGTTTAAACTACACATCAGTAAATGAGATGTGTATTACGTTTCAGGGTTTCTTCATGATATATTGTATTTATTGTTGTTCAGATCTCTGTGTGGTCTAGTCACGCTATCTATTATTTCAACAAAGTAGCTAATGACAAGCTGGTTGCTTAATGAAGTGCTTTTGTGGCACCTTATTTAGGGAGGGAGGATCTTTTTCTGGCAGTTGAAGGCCAATGTAACAATATCCAGTGTAATTTCACCCTTGGAATCTATATACAGTAAGTCATCTGTGTAGTAAATGTATGTCCAGGAAGCCTGAATTAATAACCTGTGGGTCAGCCTCACAAATTTTTCATTATTTCAAATACCTTTTCCTGTTGGTTAAGCCTTTTGTTCAGGACAACGTTGAATTGCAGTGGTTAGATGGCTTATGACCTGTGTTTTCAGGAAGAACTATTGACACTACAGGTAATTTTTGTCACAGACTCAAAATGAAGGAAGGATGGAAGTAAGAGACATTAAATATAGTAATTATCCATGAAAATAACCATTAAAACAGTAAATATGATTACATTTTTATGAATATCATTTTAGCTGTGGTAATAAACTCAGAGTCAACATATTCAAAACTGATAAATCTTTTCTATATTTATTTCTACATTAAATATTTAAAGGCAATTTAGGATTTTCCTGCCAATTAACATTAACACATTTATGTAATATTTTTACATCCAGCTTTTCCCTTCAGTGTAGACACATGCAAGGGAATTTATATATCTGCATTTCATGTTTTCAATTAAGAAGAGAGTAGCAATTAAGAAAAAATGCCATGTTTGTGTCCTTAAAAATATCAGTCTTCAGATGATGTTCTGATAACAAAAGATGCAGGATCTTAGGTAAACATCTATTGGGAATGAAGGGTTCTTCATATTTTTTACTAGATGAGCATTTCAGACTCATTTGTGACTGGATGATACTGTATTCTCTCTTGTTATTTTCAATTTATTCTTTAGCAGAGACAGGAAGAGAGCACTGAAATAGGAAATTAGGATGTTTAGAGAGAATAACGAAAGAGAGCTGGAAAAGGGTTTTTAATTTGTTTAGATGGCTGAGAGGCCCCTTGTGAGTGATCTTTCCTGCTGAGCTGAGGGAAATGGACAAAGACTCCGTGTACCCAGTCTGGGCTGCCACTGTCAGCCAGGGACTTCCTCACATCTCAGCAGCTGCTTCAGCAAGGCCTATCCTAGGAATGTCTCTTGGACTCCTCAGAGTCTTTTGGAGATATTATCTCTCCCACTTCTCTAACCTAAACTTCCAGTTCTTGTAGACAAGACAGAGAAGAATCTGGGCTGTGGGATAGACGGTTTACAAAACTACCAGTTATCCCATCCCCTAGGTGGTTTTCAAACAAGAATGTTATGTCTTTGGTTGCCTTGCTCTACCCAATCAGCTTTTTTGAAACTGTTTACCTGTTTTAGTTTAGAATAGGTAAAGCTGCCAAACAAACTAGAGCTGGAACATGGAAATTGTAGTAGTGTTTCTGAAAATCTAAATAGTTTCTTCATTTACATTCAGAGAGTGTCACGCTCTGCTCTGGTTTGACCAAAACTCTGAAGTTATGTGTAGGAGGACAATAGAAACACAGTGTACAGCACAGTGAGTGCACTAGGAAATTGTTCTGTGGTTATGAGACTTTAATATAATGAAGAAATAATTGTCCAGGCTCCAGATAGTTTCATGATGTTGCTCTGACAAGTTCAGTTTATATAATGTGTTCTTCTATTGCTGTTGTTACATTTATCATTGTTAACCTGTCCTTGCTTGATGTGAAAAATGGTTAGAAGTTGAAAACATAAAGAGACCATTTTCATATTTCATAAACTTAACTCTTGGGCTCCACCATTCACTTATTCACACAAGTTCAGGATGGGAATAGTGTGCAGGTGTTCAGTTTACTCACGTAGATATTTTGCAATATCCAAGTTCTTAATCTGCTCCACTTTCCGCCCTCCCTTACCCCTCAGCTCGCTCCCAGGGCAAATATAAACCAGTATTTGATGCAAATCTGCCTCAGCTGGTTTATGTGGATTCTGAGTTTCTATATATAGGATTTATGCTTGCTGAATGAAGTCAAGAAAAGACTTAGAGTGTGACATGAAAAAGTATTTTTATTGTGTCTTTCTAAAACTTTATTCATACAGTCAGTGCAGAACAAAATTTTAAGGAATTAGAGAAGTGATACTTGCATACTCTCTTTGCGAGGTGTTTTTAAACACTTCAAATTCATTTTATGAATAAAATAGATGCCATTGTCCTTCCTCCTGCCTCCCTTCCCCTCAGTCTAGAGACATGTGTTTCTTTTATTAAATTAACTCATCATCATGGTTTTGTTATTTCAACTGTGGGCTTAGCTGACCAAATTTCTATATTGCTTGAGAGAGTCATTAATCATTTGAAGAGGATTTGTGTATGTTCAGTTGCTCAACATCTCATCTCTCACTTTACTCCCAAATAAATTCAATAATTTTGCACGTGTTCTTTTGCTTTCCTTTGTGTAGTCAATAATATTAATTTAACCTCCTGTGTGTTGGTGGGTGGTTGGGAGTAACAAAACAAACATGGGACTGCAGTGAGCACCATGAAATTTTGTTCTGTTCGAGTTCTTCACTATTTAATTATTTTGATTATCCCCCGTTGGTTTGAAAAAAATAAATCTGGTAAAGTACATGTTTAATTCATCATTCAGAGCCATGGTTAGTGTTCAGATGTTGACTGCTGGATCTGAGCTGCTTGTTACTTTCTGTATTTTTGGGAATAGTTATTAACCCCCAGCCCAGCACAATGCTATATATAGGCTGTGTCCTGTCCCTGGGCATATCTTGTAGGAGACAGAACAGCTCTTGCTGAGTCCAGAGCAGCATTATATGCATGCTTTAGACTGAATAGTCTGGGTTAAAGTTGCTTCTCATGGGAGACAGAGAAGATGCAGAGCTTGAGAAATATTTTTTCCTCCTGCTTGGATGTAGGAATGAGGCACTTAGGGCATAGGACTCTAAAAAGGCACAGAGAAGACAGATACTTCTCCACTGATAATTAGAAGCAGCCTTGAGGTTGTCATCAACCTGAATGTGTCAGATGAGCTGAACATGCACGAACAGCATTGATTTCACTTTAAAAGTTTTCATCTTATCTGTTTGTGAAATAGTTTGCTTTTTCTTTCTGTAGCACATTTTAAACTGTATGGACAGTTTTGGGGTTTTTTTTTGATGTTCTGTACTGAACACCATTCACTAGTTACTTTGTGGTGATAAGATGAAAAAACTTCAGAAAATATTAGTGCATTGATTTTGAAGCAAGTCTGTCATTTTGTTATTTTTTTGACAGAATATCCTTTTACAGAATTACTTCATAGAAGTTGTTGATCCTGCTTGTTCACAACGTTGGTATTAGCTGTAGGGTTTTAAAGGGAGTTGAAGGAATCCTGTGGTTCTAGGTAGCAATAAAAATAGTATTAAAATGAACTCTTGCAGAATTTTTGCACCTGTAATGATACACAAATGCTATAATGTGTTTAAAAAGGTCAGCCCCATAAAACTGGTTTGGAAAATATTTGAGTTAGTGGAATTTAGAAGGAAAACATCCTGACAACCTGTTGGCATGTGTTTTGCTGTAAGTATTCTGCATTTGTGATTTGGCCACATTGGGAAGCTACTTCTAATCTAAAAATAAAATGAGACATAGTGAAAATTTTTAATGCTCTGAAAATATTATTAATCTAGTCATGGCTTACCGTGTAATGTATTTCAATTTTCCTCCTCTGAACAGGGAGGATCATCCTTGTAATGGCAATCTTGATACAAGTGTATTCAAAAGTGTTTTAACATCCTGAAGTGTTTAGAAGTACTTATTAAGTCTTCTCTTGTTTTCTCTGATCTGGCACAGAGCTTGTCCTTTTGGAGTGAAAAGTTTTAGGTCAATTGCTGCTACTTCCAAAGTCTTGTTTAAATAAAGCCTAAAGAACCTCTCATGTTTATTAGCAAGAAAAATGAGCCTTTTCTATTAGTGTAGTGTATTTCTGAACAGGAGTGAGTTGGGAAGAAGGTTCCTTAGCAGAAGTGCAGAGCCAAGGGAGCTCTGGCTGTTCCAAGGCCAGAGTGGGAGTGCAGGAGGGAGCCCCAGGAATGTTCCTGCCATGCTCACTCAGCAATATGTGCAAGAGGTGATAAGCCTTATCAAAAGCCAACACTACTATACTGGCAGATTTTCCAGGTTGGGGATTTTTGTCTTTTTGTTGTCTCGCAGTGTTTGAGTGTAAGCTCAGTGACTGGGCCACAGGCTTTCTGGTATTGCTGGTAGTTATGCAGGTTTGAAAGGCTCAACCTTCACAAATTCACTCTGCCCTTACTGTGTTCTGGTTACAAGAATGATTCTTTTAAGTAATGAAATTCTTGATTAAAGTTGCTCTCGAAATTTTCAGTAAATTGCTTCCATGGTTTACTCCAGCTCTTTAGGACCATGATCCCTGGCTCTGAACTCGCTCCTCTATGCCAGTGGCATCTTTTTAACATACACCCACTGGGAGAAGGGAAAAATTATGATGTCAGCAGAGTAGGGATTTGTTCTGTTCTTCAGCAGAAAGTATTCCTCAGGGGTTTTTATGTGTGTGACAATGAACACACTGAACACTCGCATTTCTAGACAGAGCAAAAACTTTAGATGTCCAGTGAAGCTCATCAGGGTCCAAAATGTCAAACTAAAAGCTCATTACAGAAGCTTTTCCTTCTTCCTTGTTCTATTTACTAAATTTTAGAGTGACCAAAGAGTTTTTGTTCAGTGTTGTGACAAGAGATTCTCAAGAACTTTTGTACATAAAAATAAATATTTTTAAAGCTATTTATCTGTAAAGGAAAAGGAGGCTTGATCTGAAACCTGTAACCAGAAGTGATGTTTTTTAACTTTAGTGGGTGATTTAAAATAGCCATCATAATTACCTATTGCTTGCCATGTTCGGTGAATCAGTTAATCCTTACAAGACTTCTGAGACCTTGATTTGTTATCAATTTACATGCTGCTATAATAGAATTTATGCTATAATAAAGTATTACTTATTTATCTTCTTTTAAGGCAATTTTAATAGGGTAATCATATTGGGAAGGAATATATAGCCTGGGGAAAGGTCATCTCAATTTGATTGTGTATGAAACAGATTAGTATTTTTTCAAGGATGCAAATAATGTTTCTGTACAACTTCCATAATTAAAGAGGGACTAATGACAATATTTCAAATCCCAGGTGTTTTTCGAGCCCTGCTGTTGAATAAAGACATGAAAAAAGGGGAGGAAAAAAAACATTGCATGTTCCTACAGAGGAGAATGGAGGAACCTTCAGAGAATAATTGGACATGATAAAGATTGTGTCTTACAACAAGAGATTCTGTCTCAAATTTAAAAGCTTTTTAAAATTCAGAAATTTCTGTTGAATGAGGCAGTTTGCTTTTATGACCCTTTATGCTTGCTCACTAAACAGGCTAAGTTATTGAATACAAGAGCGTTAATCATATGATTCAAAACATAAATGCTCCTTCCTGGACAACTGTCAGAAGAGACTTCTTTGAGCTGTAAAAACTGATGTGTATTCTGACATCTGCCTCTTCTTTAACATGAGTAGCAGAGTGGAGACTGTTGTCAATATGTTATGTATTAGGAAAGCCCCCCTCAGAGTGGATAGCATTTCTCATTTTGGTTTCTTTACATATCGTGAACATTTCTGTCCTCTTTAGAGAAGTGTTTGTGCTTTTAAAGGTGTGTCCTCAGAGTCTTGAGAAAATAAATTTTTCCTTTTTTTTTCTTTTAAAGTCACTGATAACAGTTATTTTGTTGAAACTGTCATAGATATTTCAATTATTGGTCATTTCTAGCTGTCTGTGCTATTTAATGCTAGGTTTTGCTTTCTCCTTTATTTTCCATGTTATTTGTTGCTACTTCATTTCTCTCTGATGCTCCAGCATTTTGGGTTTCAATGCAAATGCTATAAACTCTCCTTAATTTAGAGTCTCCCAGATACATTCAACTTTCTCTTTAGATAGGTTGTAATGTTGCAGAAACTCTGTGAAAATGGTTCTTGAATAGTTAAAAATCGTCAATGTAACCTCAGTATTGCTCCAGTGCTGACCCATGAGTACAAATCATTCCTAGTTGCATTCTTACACCTTTCTAGTCCTCATAGCTCTATGAATGAGACTTTTTTTATGCTGTCTTGATAAAAATAATTTTTATACTATGGAAAAATATATCAGACTGAAATTGTGTCTTACATTCTTCCATGCTGTTAAAAACCAAAACACTTAATTTTAAAATGCAATGAGATGGACTGATACAGGTTTACTCTTATGTGCCAAGTGCTCTCAAAGTTGCAAAGGCAATTTGCATTCAAATGTATCTTTTAAATTAAACAGTAAATATTTATATTTAAATAAATATTCTGTTTACATTGTTAACAAATATTTGATAAATAATTTAAACATCATGATATATCTGTTTACAAAAAGATAAATGGAAATGGTAATATAGAATGTCACTCACCTATCAGTTTGTACAATAGCTTTCAATATTATATCTAAATTACTGAAGTCTTGTTTCAGCCAAGTATCCATTGTAATCAAGTTTCTCATTTAGTTGAGACATTATGGCAAAATAATTGGCTAAGCTGGAATAGAGAACTTCAAAAGTTTTCTTCTTATCTTGCAGATTATTTCTCCCATGTAACCCCGTGGTTCTCATTGCAGGCCACAAACTTTACACTTCCCCAGTTTTTCTTTGATATATTTTGAATGAATTAGTCTTAATCATAGTTAACATAAGTCCATGGCAACCATCCTAAGAGATCATACAGCACACACTTTTTTACTGTGGCTGAAGTTATCTTTTGTTTTAAAACAAACTTGCCTTTGCCTGTCAGTGTGAATGATCCTGTAAAATAATTTTGTGTTACAACAAAATTTAAGAATTTTTGTTTTGAAACAGCCCCATAAGTCTGTGCCTACTCTGATTACAGCACTATGTCAGAGCAGCTCAGGGTTCTACAGTCTGCTAGACTATTATACTGTGATTCTTTGGGATGTCTCAGATGTGGTCAACTCCTTGCTGAATGGTCCAGTGCTTGTTCTGTTGAGCACTGATCTGTCTCAATCTCTCTGCTGAGATTGTTATTTGTCCCCAGTTTTTATCCCCTTACTCTTCATTTTGGTACAATGTGGGATTTCAAAATGGTAGAGCAAACCTGCAGAATGATGCAGATGCTGCTAGGGAACATACAAGCAAAATGTGTTTTTACTTGAGCAAATTTAAATGCACAAGAGTATAAAAAAGTATATGTAAAGTATAAATGTTGGTGTTCAGATCTAGAGATTCAGATGACATGAATGAGATTTTCTTGCTCACCTGCAGGTCTACAGGTAAGGTTAGTGCAAACTAACAAGTCACAGTAGAACCTGTCTCTGCTCCCAACCTGGATAACCTTGTTATTTATTAGACTAATAACTTCTTGGCATGTTATATTCCATGCACTCAGAACTCACCTAGTTAAGGTTACATCAAAGACTGACCTCCATTGACAAGATTAAATTGAAGTCATTTTCTCTAAGAGCTTAGGTGGAGTATTTGTGTTGTCAGCAAACAGGACTTAATCCTCTTTCTCCTGGGCATTATCTCAAATGCAGTGTCAGAATGGTAGATGGATTTGCTTTAATATTTTTTTTCTCCAATTTTTTAATATTCTTCTATCACCTTTCAGCTGTCACACTCAATAATTTCCTCGGAAAGAAAGTGCTCCAAAGAACCCACTGTATAACAGCTCTGCTTTAAATGCTGATCTTTTCCAGTAGTATTTTTTGAGCTGTATGTGTTACCTGATGTTTAACCCTTAGAACTTGCAGGGCTGTGTTAAATATATGGTTTTTTTGTAGGCTTCTCACTTGTAAAAAAACCCTCAACAAACCAAAGACAACCCCCACAGATAAAACAGACCCGCTCCCCCTCAGGAAAATAGTAATTATCCACAGTACCATAAGGACTATTTTATGCTACAATTTACTTTAACACCCCTCCCCAATAAATCATTTTATTTTGCATACACCTGTAGAATTAAAAAGAGAAAATACAGACTCAGACCAATAAATCAATGAATACTAAATAAAATGAAGAAACAATCAGTACTATTTACTCTTAACTGTAAAATAAGTGGTTCTTTTTCTTTTTTTATTAATATAGAGCAGATTTTAATACTTGGCTAGCCTTTCTACTTACAGAATTTGATGAAGGAGAATGTCTACTGAGTAACTTCTTTGAAAAAGGAAGTAGCCCACTGAATGAAAGGAAAAATAATGCTCTTAGAGGTGATTTCGTGTATATTCTGACGTCCTTATTTGAAATTTGTTCATTTTTCCTTCATTTTGCAAATTATTATAAAACCTATGGACAAGTAAAATTTACATCCTTGAAATCACTAAGTCTGCATGTGAATTACTGGAAAAATTATTCCATGATATGTAACTTAACTTCAGTTAAAAAACAGTAGTATATTGCCATGTATTTTAGTACAGAATCTTACCAAGCTTAATCATCTTTATCCTAAAGCATAATATTCTAATTGAACTCTTGTCTTAAAACTTGGTAGGTGTTGTGAATGTTTTCAATGGTGGTATTAAATAAGAAAAAAAAAAAAAGACAACCCCCTTTTCATTTCTCTGTAACAATCTTGACAACGTTTATAAAGCCAAGAAACATCATGAGAACAGCACTGTGGCTTCTCTGTGGTTCCAGCAGTTGTGCAGGTGGTGTCATGTTCAACAGAGAAAAAGGGAAACGAACCCATGTCCTTAAGGACAAAAAAACAAACAACTTGGAAGGAAGACGAAACAATCATCCTCACCCTGATGGGACTCAGCAGTCCAGGGACTGTGAAAAGAGAGGTGGATGGCAAGAAAGAAGTATGAAAAATATAATTTTATTTATCACTGTACTCCCAGGAGATGAAACTTTCTTCCAGACTTAGATGGTATCTGATATATCATGGAAAGCTACACAACTTACTTCCCTGCTTGGAATTGGAACAGAACTGCACTTTAAAACAGTCATAAGTGAATGTCTTAGTGTTGGAAGGAATGTTATATTACTGAATAAGATGGGAAATAAGTTTCTGGCTTTTGCAGAAGAGATAAGTAAAAAGCTGTTGTCCCATGGGGGTGGCAGGCATGCAGTAGTTTATGATCCCTGATAAACCTGGATAATATGCAGAGATAGAGAAGGTTTCTCCCAGATAGGATGAGAACTGGCGTTTCTTGGGAATGGTCATGTATCTTCATCCTTTTGGTTCTGGTATGATAGAAATCAAATCTGCACCAGTGACAATCCATCAAATGGGGGAAAGAGAAGGGAAGCATCTGGATGGGTGTTGGATAATTCTGACAACTTTAGGAAATAATTAGTAATGGCAGTACAACTATGAGCTTAGGATTCAATATCTGTATGTATTCATGAGATGTGTGCAGCTGACTATTTGGCTCATCTCACTATAAACCAGGGGAATAACTTTAAATTCGGATGTTTAATCATGTCAGATTAATTTCTGTTAAATTGACTTTCAAATACTGATGTGTCTCAGTCTTTGTTATATGTGATTAATGGCATGGGGAACACTGAATTTGAATATTTCTCTCATACGCACAAGATCCTCCAAACCTGACATGCAGTGAGCTCCTTTGTACTCTGCTTTCATTTAAAATCCAAATGATGGCTTGGCCATTTTGAAAAACCAAAAGCTAAAAGAGCAGGGTAAGGAAAGCTGCTCTCCAAGTAATCTTCCATTTAAGATACAGTTTTAATAATTAAGCCTTTTAATGGAAGTGTATAGATTGTAAGATTTTAACTGGTTGTTGCTTAGTAGAATGAATTGTGTATCACACTAAAAAAAGTCCTGTGAAAAGCCTTGTAAGATTTTGTACTTGCTGATCTGTATTAGCTTTGCAAAGAGTGTATTTATCCTTGTACAGATTGTGTCAATACGTATCATCTATGAATGCATAGATTTATATTTAAATATTATGTGTATTTACTCTGAGAAACTCGTATTTAAATTAATGTGATTCTTCAAAGATGCTAAACTTTAGTCTCTTTAAATTAAGAAACACATCACAAACTCTTGCCAAGGGTTAAGGTTATTTAAAAGGTTAAAAAGCAGTCTGTAATGTTTGTTGCCTTCAAAGCTTGATAGAATTTCTGGTTAAACTAGGTCATAAAGGAATCCATAATTTTATCTAAATTACTTTTGCTTATCTGGTTTTAATTCTGTACAAAATAGGCCAAATACTCTTCAGGAATCTTTAACAGAGAAACAATAATTTCTTGTTCAAAATAAGTCATTACTAAGTTGATATGTCCATATTAAAGTAGGCATAATTTTACAAAACCAGCTTTGATAAACATTTCTAAAATTCAGCATAAAGGAAATAACTTAGGGAAATGTCAGTCAGCATACCTTGGATAAGCAACTACAGCTATAGTTAATATTCCTGTGAAGTAAAAACACTTTCAGTTCATGAAAGCCTAAGTTTAGCAATGATTGTAGTTCTTGAACTGGTGGAAACAAGCTCTCAACAGAGAGATCATCATTAAATAATCATCCAGGAAAATATTTAAATCTAGAAAGCTTTGTATTAAAAATAGTGTATATATTATTTATGAGTGGAGTTTTTGTTGGACTGCCCTTAATATTTTCAGGGCAGCCAGAACTGAGGTAATATGGGGTTTTCTTGAAATGTATTGACAAATCTGTTTTCAGAAAGGTACCTGTACTAGGACTGTAGAGGGAATCTGAGGGATGGTAAAAATTTCTTTTTCCATTATTCTAGGCAGAGATATATGTCAAGGTTTAATCAGTGGATTGCTAGATATGTTAAACTATTCATATTTTTAAGCTGAGTGTGTGTTCTGAACACAGACTGTGGGTTTCTGTTGCAGTATGAATACTTCAATGCTGTGCTCATAAATGAACGCGATGAAGAAGGAAACTACCTGGAGCTGGGGAAGGAGTTCATTCTGGTGCCAAATGACCACTTCAATAACTTGCCTGTGAACATAAGTCTGAGTGATGTCCAAGTACCAACCAACATGTACAACAAGGGTAAGAAAAAAGCTGTTCTATTTAATCATTCCATTGGCTGAACTTAAGAACATCCTTGCTCTAGAAATGAAGCTGTTGGTTAACTGTGTATTATCTGTGTTTTCCAGCTGGCAATAAAAGTGAAATTTCAGTGGAAGAATGTTTAAAGTATGACAGTTCTGTTATATATTTTGTCCTGTGGCAATTTAGCAATTTATTATGGCCAATGATTTGCATATTAGACTGTCATGAATTCTGCCATAGGGTGTGACAGAATATGTTTGTTCTTATGAATTATTTTCCAGGATCCAAATAATTTGAACAGAGCTTACATTGCCTCTTACCAGTTGGTTTCTATCTGCACTGAAATCTAGATGTGTCTGTGAAAGACATAGGGTAGATGGGAGGGGAATATTTTATTAGATTTCTTCTTTCAAGCTTCTGGGAGAATTCGTGGCTGTATCTGTTCTATTCTGGCTCTGTACACAGCTGCTGTGAGTTTTCAGATAATATTTAGAAGGAATAAACTGCATTAAAATGTCTACTCCCCTGCCTATATGCCATAGGTGCTGGATAGCACATAGCACTAACAAACAGCTACATTAGATATTAGAAGTGATGGACTTAGGTCTAAAAATTGGGAATGCAAACTGAGCTCAGATACACTTAACTCATTTTCCATTTGCCACTTCCCTTTGATCAAACAGCACAAAATTGTATTTTTACAGTGCTTATGCAGCACCTGTCTATTTATTTTTCTCAAGCCAGTAATAAAGGAAAAATTAAGAAGGAAAGAGCCAAAGTTTCCCAACAATGTCTGCAATATATTTGTCATTGGTCTGTAGAAGGCTGCCTAATCTCATTATCTGGTTCCTCTTCCCTGTTTTAACTGTACTAAAAGACAACTAAAAAGACATTAAATGCTTTCCTCATAATAGGTTCCAGGCTAGCAATTGTAATTCATGCAAGGATCTTGTGTAATCACAAATGGAAGGAGAATTAATTCAGATAAGTTGGGCTGGTAAGAGAAGCAGTTGACATGACAGCTTTTCTTCAAAGTTAGGATTCTGACTTGAGAATTTGGAGAAGCCAAAAATCATACAGTAATGTCTTCATCTAGGGACTAAAAAATAACAAAGCTTCCTAGAGGTTATTTGAAAGGTTGTGAAATGATCAATGCAGGATATTTTGAAAATATTTGGAAAATGCTTAATGCTTCTGAAGATACCACACCACTTCGTTGTGCAAGTGCTAATATTTATTTGATCAAGCCTGTCTATAAATTGATTTATTCTAGAATTACTGAAGAGCAGGAAAAAAATGATTGCAAAGGGATGCAGAGGTCAAGCAATCAGGTTTTTCTGGAGAAGCAAACCAGCCTGAGCAGTTAGTGAGAGCAGTAGAACTGAAGGCTGTTCAGTTACATGATGTGTCATACTGCTGTGTATAGAATACGTTTTATATGCTGATTATTTATAGTTAAAGGCCAAAGTCAAAGGGCTTGTTGGATCTTGTTTTGGCCTCTAATACAAAGATTGTCTGTAGAAATGGGGAAGATGGAGCTCTGTGATTCCTGTTTCCACACCATCTAATTCAAACCATCCAAAGTCATCACTTTACGCAGCTGCAGAAGAAAAACAATTTTTTTTATCACTTAAATGCATTCCAATTGCAGAAATCTGGTTTGTCGCTGACATTTTCCTTGCACATGGACATGATAGTCTTGGTTTGGAGCCTGTCAATGTGTGGAAATGTTACTCTTGCCAAGAAGAGGACTCTATTCTTAAATTTTTTGTTTCCCAGTTCTGTAATGCAGAGGGGTGATAACAAGTTAATCAAATCCTAGCCTGAGGGTACAGGCAGTAGATATTGATAGGTTTACAACTGAGTGTCTGCACAACACCATTTTTCTAGAAAAGGCCTGTTGTTCATTTCCAGGTTATGTTTTAATTTATTGAATTACTAGGCAGAACCACAGCTCAGAAAGTTGAAAGCAGACAAGTGTGTTCACTGAACAGTTAAACACAGGACTCTTGAGTCAGTGTAGAAAAAAATCAGCTCTCTATTTGAAAGTTAATTCTCAACTGTTTTTGCTTTACTTGGTTGTTCTGATATTGATAATTTGCACTGGGTTCAGAGAAGGGTGACAGGACACATCGAAGAGTTGAAAATGTACCTTAGACTGAAAAGCTCCAGGAGCTCAGTTCCTTTAGCATATTCAACAGATGGCTAAAGGTTTAATTAGTTGATGATACCAGAATCTATTATCTGATTGCCAAAGATTTTAGAAGATCCAGTGGCTGAAATTGGGTTCCATTATTTTGCAAATTGCACAACTGTGAGCTCAGTTAAGTTTTGGGAAAAACTTTGGCCTGGGTCAGCTGCATGGTCACAGTGATCCCTCCCAGCTGTAGAATCCCTAAAGTGGATGGTCACAGTCCCTAACTAGGCTCTGAACGAAATAGGCTTAACAATCATGGAACACAAATACATTGCTGTTCTCATATATCTTCTGGCTCTTTCAGCCTCTTCATAAAAAAGCTTAAAAGTATTGATGGTAACAACAGGATTACCTTATACCCATTTTAAGGAAATATTCCAGTTTAGAATCTGAAAATAAAAAGCAAAAGCAGATTTCATTGCATTTATGATGAAATCAAGAAAACGGAAGTACCACAAATATCAAACCTAAGATATTAAAGTTTAACATGGAGCATTTTGAAAAATAAAATAAAACAAAACCCACTAAAAAGTCTGCCAACCTAAAAGTAACTGTAGTGTCATCTTTGATTACAGACTATATGCACATACTATAAATGCACATGGGAAGGTAAACTAGTGAATTTAGTCAAGAATCACAGCTTTGCATTTACACTACTCTTGATCATCATTGTAAAATATAAAGGTCTGGTCTGGTTATTGACGTGCTTTTCGTTCCCCTCTTCTGCACACCCTCGTTCCTTGCGTTCTGCATGTCTTACAGATCACATCAATTAATGTCAAAAATAGAAAAGTTACTGATCTTTGAAAGCCTACACAGCTCAGAAAACTATATTTTGACATTTCTATAATGTTCATATACTGGAGGAATCCAGAGCAAAGAACAGTGGATGATGGTGCTCTGCAGTTAAGTGTATTTACCTGTCTGTCTGTACAGACACACCTTGCTTTAGGTCACTTTGTGGCAAAGCTGTTGGTCCATTTAAACTGCACAACATTCTCATGGAATTAGCCTCCCTTTTTTTTCCTGAAAATGACTGCTTATTTTAAAATTTTGCTTTTGAGATGTTTAAGCATGTATTGGGAGTCTAAATCTGTCACTGCATTTTGTTTCTTCTCTTGGAGTACAAAAGTGTATTTATTACCTACAGCTTCACTGCCCGTAGCCAAAGGATTTGCAAGGCAGTATGTTTTTAAACAATGAATAAATAATTAAGAAAAGTTCTGTGACAGCTGCCTTAGCAAGCAGTAGCCCTTCCATCCATAAATTTGGCAATTATCAACTGTGTACAGATTTCTGACAGAAAGTAGGGAAAAGGTTCTTAGTGCATTAATCATATTCATATATTCATAAATGAAAAGGGAAGGAAAGAAGTAAGGCACTTTTTCATTAGGGGGAAAGTCCAGTTTTTGAAAGTATAGAACCATTGTGAACCCAGTGGTCAATGCAGCACCAAGGTAGAAATCCAGGTGTGAGAGCAGACATATATAAGGCGCTGTCTCATTCACCTGCCAGGGTCTTTTTTAATTGATTTTATTTATATAGCAGCACAAAGTGAGTTCTCATAGCTCTTATTTTTTATGTCTCCCCTATTATTTTAGAATGTATGTCCTTTGGAACACGCTACTGTCTCAGACATATCTTGCATGTATACTTCCCCAGGTATACATTCCTGAGATACTCACCTGACTCTCTGTCAGAGTATTTGAAACAGCTGGTGTGGAAGAGATTCATAATAATGAGAAATGATTAATGATTTCAAGTTTGCATGGTTTCAACATTTGATATATTATTTTATGAGATGCCAGGAAGTATATTTAGAAGAACCTAAGAATGTGATATACAATTAAAAAGTAGCTGTTGGAATGTGGGCTAGGCTTTCTGGCAACCATCCATGGGGAACATGGCAGGATTGCCATTGGGAAGAGTAGGATTCTATAATGGATTTGTGTACATGAGGAGATGATAAAAGAAGACTCAAAACTGAGCTTGCAGATGTTGATATCATACAAAAGAAAAATAGAACATCATTTTACCTTCTGTTAGTATGAGAATATAGGCAACCTTACATTCTTAGTCCAAAGTATGTGGTGTATCTGAAATGAAGAACCTACTCCAGTCTTTTTTTTTTTTTCTGGGTCTGTGCCACTTCATATTTACCCATAGTTGTGTAAATGACATATTTTCTGCTAAGGAGTTTGCACTCAGCAGCTTTTCAAGTTCATGGAAAGGGCTTATGAATACTTGGATAAATGTGGTTTTCAGTGGAACATAGATGAAAACCAAAGCCAAGGTGGGGGTGAATGTGTCTTGGTGACATAATAGACAATTCTAAGGTATGGCACCTGTGGAAAAGCCAAGCAAAGCACAGTACCAGGAGTGACACGCAGCAGGAGCTCATCTGCTTACGTCAGCATTGCTTGAAATCTAGGAAACACAAGAGAGAAATCTCAGTATCAACTGAAAACAACTCCTGTTTTTGAGCTTTTGCAGTTGGTCTTTGTTTATATGATAAGGTAAACTTTACATTTATTGTTTGCAGAAAGGGGAAAAGCTCAGGTTCCCTTCCCTTCAGTGGTTCAAATGTTTCTAGACAAAAATGTTTCTCCTTGCTCTTTAAACTGTCTTTCCCTTGTACCTTTTTGTTGTTTCCCCTCAGGTCTTCAGATTTGTATTTAGCAAAATTTACTTTCTCATTCTCCCAGTGTTCTTAGTCATTAAAAAGAGTTAGCTTAATTCACTAACTAATATTATTGACTAACTAATTTAATGGGCACTAAATTCTCCTTTATCAAGTACTGGTGCAAATTGAGAGGGTTGGACTCCTCAAAATCAATTATGTTATTGTTGCAAAAAGCAGTATTAGATTGCAGTTGTCTCTTCCATTCCTAGGAACACAAACAGGCAGCTACTTAGATGCATCACAGCAGCACCCATCTAGAGCATTTTTAATCCTTTTCCATTCCTGGGAATTACTCCAGTGTTTCTTGAATTTTTCTATGACTTGAACTTGCAGAGTATTTCCAGAATAGCTGTAAAGGGTCAGAATTCATAGTGATTTATAAGGATTTATAAGTTGGTGCACTGTATGTTTCCTCAAAAAGTGTCAAGTCTTTTTGCTACCTTTTGTTGCAACTGAAACTTAAATAGTTAGAATTTTGGATTTTAAAAAGTTTGATGACAACAGCATGTGGTTGGGAATCAAGGATAGCTAATAAGATTGTGAGGTGCATACTTTTATAATTTGATTGCCTTGAATAATTTGGGTTTTCACATGAATGAAGAGTATCTCACTCCTCTAGATACAAAGGAATGCAATGAAAAGTGAAGTGATGCAGGCCTTTTACAGTAGAAACAGAACAAAAAAACTAAATGGGTTCTAATCACAGCTGGATAAAATAAAACACTCTCTTTACTCAACGTGTTTAGATCCAATGTGCTCAGTGTAACAATTCCTTCACCATGAGAAATTTAGAAACAAGGAGAGACTTCTGTGCCTGGGAGCTTTTTCATGTCTAAAAATATTATTTATTTCTAACCCCCTTCTGTCTCATAAAATCTTTACTGTATCTCTGCCTCTAGATTTGGTCTGGACTAAAATATTACACACACAAAGACAACCTTTATAAATGTTCTTAAAGAATAAAAATGCCTTTTAGAGTGAGGTAAGTTTTACTTTCCTCATTGGTTATCTGCTACCCCCATTTCCTTTCTTTATCTTCCCAAGAACACAAAATGAATGTGGTTATTCAGGCCTACTTTAGTGCTTTATTCTTAGGTGAACTTGCATAATTTCTCTTTGCACTGACTATTTGTTCCTGTTTAGGTCTGTACTAACACTTTGACAACTGCACATTATGTTAGTTCCCTCATCACATTTTTTTCCCTGCTTAGTGAATACAATTTTCTCCTCTTCTCAATCCTGAACTTAGATCTCTATTTTCTGTATGAGCTATTCTTGCTTGATCTCCCCTGTGCTTATGATTATGACATGTAGCTTTTTCTGAGATGAATTACATATGGAGAAGTTGTACAGTGTCTCAAGGCACTTGGATGTATGATGTCAGCTGCAGGTTATTGGGAGATGACAGAATGCTGCTTTCTGCCACTTGTTCTTGCTGGGTATTACTGTCCCATTCAAACCAGCTGTCATAAGCTGTTCTGTAAGCTCGTCCAAAACTGGCTTGGTTAAAGGAATCAGATCAGCTTTTTTTCTTAGCAGAGTGTTTGAAAGTAGAATCATTTTGACAGAAATAGGGTGGGGGTGACCATATGAGAATCTATCTACCAGCCCTGGACAGTAGTCTCTGAGATGTGGTGGAGGAGGTAGACATGTGCCAATAGAGGTAGACTGGGGAAAGGATAATCTCTTTGTTTGGATCAGAGCAGATGCAGCTTGAGAAATCTGTTTGATTTTGCCTTAAAAAACCGAAACAAAACAGAGAACAAAGTGAAACAATTTATCTTGGCAATAGAAGGGAAGTAGGCTTATATAAGTTGATTTAAGTAATGGGAGGTTTTTCCTTTGTTGTCATTTCTAGTTTACTGTATATATAATCTTGTTTTACTTGCTAAGTTCTATAATGGAGAAATATTTCCTGGAGGATAAACCTTCATCCCATTAATGCAGCTGACAGTGCAATTAAGTGCATTCTGCAGCTTTGCAAGACTTAGTTATCCACTGAATTTTCTATACTTATTAAAAGTCATTGAACAAAGAGTCCAAACTTACTACCAGATAAAAAACCCCCAGATTTTCAAATTCTAAATACTCTTAATTATTTTAAGTGTATTTTTGTCTTCATCACTAGTGACTGTCAGAGGAAAAGACATGTATAGAAGGGAAAAGACATATATATATAGAGAGAGTGATATCCTACATGGTGGAGAGTGGTGCAGTCTGTTTTTACACCAAAGGATGTTTATATATATATATGTGATTCACTGAAGTATTGCAGGACCTCTTATGGATACAAGATAGTTTTCTGATCATGGTTCTGCAACTAACTTGCCAAGTCCTGCATTTAGAAGAATTTTAATTTAAGGTGGAGCACAAGGTTAATGTGTCTATTTTCCCTCCCATCCAGAGATGGGCAGACTGCAGCTCTGCACTGCCTTCCATTTTTACAGCACACAGCTTTTGAGAGCCAGGATAATATTGTGTATCAGTATTTTACTGTTTGCCTATTTTCCAGTAGTTTGTTTCCAGTGAGATTCCATTGGATAGCCTGAGGCACAGTTTCTCAATTTAAACTCTGTGACTATTGAAGAGCTTTAGACCTGGCTCAGCAGTCTGGTGCTCTTCAGCACAGCACCAAGTGCACACCCCTGCCCCACAAAGAGTTATGTTCCATCGATTTCCAAGGCCCTAAAATTCAGCACTTACTGAGACTGAACCCTCTGCCTCAGAGTTCTGTGGAACTCACATCTATGTGTTTTAGCTTGGGCTTTTTGCACTTCATTCTTGGTAAAGCCCTGGGGTGAATATCACACAAACACTTAAATGCCAGTCATTCTAGATGCACAACCACATCAGCACCGTGCTGGTACAAATATATAGGCTTGTTCTGAACAGACTTAGCTTTAGAAATTTTTCTCCCTGAGTTGATTTACAGGGAGGTCTGTTTAAATTAGCTTGAACAGGGAAATGTCTGCCCTTGACTGAGAAGAATTCTTAGACGCTGTGAAAAGAATTGATTACTGTCTTTGAAGTGCCCAAGGTGAGCTGTTGACTGGTATGAAGAAAAGTGGGATGTGGTGGGTAACTCACAAAAGGACCATATTAACTTGTCTACATATAACAAAATCTACAATAAGAACAAGTCATTTTTGATTGAGGTTTAAAAAAAAAAAATATTCCCCTGGATTGCACATTGTCAGGGACCTTTCCAGATATATTTATATAGTGAAGGAGTAGCCTTAGTGCAAGATGTTGCTGTGTCCTTAGTGGCAGAGCAGAAGAATTAATATAGAAAACAAAATTTTATGGTCAATTATACTGTCTAAAGCTAATCTGCTGCTTTGAAAAACAAAAGCAATAATATAAATTTTGACTTAGAAAAGTCTGTCTGACTGTCTTCCGTCTGTTCTTCCCATCCTGATGCTGTGATAGAGCTGCTGTTCTGGTGTTTTTGAAGTACAGGAAGCAATTTTATCAGTGCTTTCCATAACTGCAGAGTTTTTCTCTGATGGATGCTGAAGTCCATGAATATTTTCAAGCATTTCTGTCAACAGCAGATATGGTTTATGTCAACTCAACTCACAAACATAAGGCACACAATATGCTGCTGAGAGTCTCAAGCTGTGTAAATCAAGTATCAAGCTGTAAAAATCAGTGTTTTTAAAAACTGATTCATGAATGTAAAATACAATTTAAAGTTGAATAAGAAGTAAAAAGATAAAGTCTTCATTAATAATAGTCTAAATTCATTTTTCCTTGAATTAATACCAGGCTGAGACTAATTCCATGTCATTGGATTTGAAATATATTCAAATGTTAACAACCATTTTGACTCGGTAACAGTGATTGCTCTGAGTAAATATGGATCTATAAAAGAAGTGATTAAAAAGTATTTTACAGGTCTTGAAGTATATTTGGACTCCACATTTCAGAGACAAGTTGACTATAAATATTTTCCCATGGATTTAAGTTCAATTTTTATTATTCTCATTTTTAAAATTCAATTCCTTTTTGTGCCTTTTTTTTTTTTACAAGGTTGCAATACTGTTTTCCAGAAATAGGCTTTATCTCTTTGTCTGACATGATTCTTTGTAGCACATGTGTACTGATTTTTGTGCTTCTCTTTGTCTCTCTTGTCATTTATCATTTGACTGCCTGTTGAAAGTATAGATTTTATCATGTGACTTCAAGCTTTGTTTAAAAGCTTTGCATTATTTTTATTGTTCTTACTACTATGGAAAGCTGGTAATCAATTATTGGGGTGCTCTCACATTGTTCTGTAGATTGTAGATTGCTGAATAGTTTGGTTTGGAAGGAACCTTTAAAGGTCACCTGCTCTAATTTCCCTACAGCGAGCAGGGACATCTGCAACCAGATCCTGTTGCTCAGAGCTCTGTCCAACTAGACCTGGGAGGTTTCCAGGGAGGGAACATCAACCACCTCTCTTGGCAATCTGTTCCAGTGCCTCACCAACCCCATCACAAAAAATGCCTTCTTTATATCTAGTCTGCATCTACCCCCTTGTAAAACCTTTACCCCTTGTTCTGTTGCAAGATGTTTTCTTTATTTGCTTGCAGTTGTTTCCTTCCTGTCTTTCTACCTTTATAATCACCAATACTTTAAGAAATTATTTGCAAGCACTGTGAATGCAATACAACTTTGAATAATTCTGAACTCAATCTTTAGTAACAAAAACACCAGATCTGGTCTGTGCTCTTCCGCTTACCATATTTACTTTTAGAATATTGAAAATATTGTAAAAGGAGATCTCGGACTTAGACTTCACAAATTATCTTGAAGTTTTGCTTGAACAGTTCAGAGACTGGTAAAGAATATTACCTGTGTCAAATGGCATTTCCACTGCATGATGTTCACTGCATGTTAAGAGGTGAGTTTATGCACTACAAGTCAATAAATGCAGACTCTAATCAAAAGTTTTGCTTGCATAGGAAAAAAAATCTGCTGCATGTAATAGAACCTTCTCTAAAAGATATTGAAATGTGATGAACCACAACCATTTTTTGATTAAGTGAGGTTTTTTCAATTTGATACTCAAAAAGAGCTATGAATATCGTTCAGTCATACTTTCCTATCAATGCCTTCCAACTGGCTGCCAAAATCGAGATTACCTATTTTCTAGAATATTAGAACCAAAAAAATATCGTTTCCCAAGGGATGCAGAAAGATTATAATCTGCAGCTAGCACATATGCAAAACCCCTTTCCTATAAGGTGTGAAATTAAGAAATAAAATCTTGCCTGACACTGTTGCATGTGATTTTATGGACTTTGCTTCTGAAAATTCAACATCCTGGAGTTGTTATTTAAATAGTCATGGCCTCATACTGTCCTGGCCCACTATATTTATATTTTGAAATCCTTCCCCTGAATTGTTTGTGTTCACATTTTAAGATCTCTAGGACAGTGTTTGCTCTGTCTCCCTAACTTTGGACATTGTTTAATCTAAAAAGAAACTCTTTTAGTCTAACTGATTTAGTCAAGGTTGCAGAGAATGTCCTATCTTCCCATGTTTCTTTGTTTTAACTCTTGTTGCCTATTGGATAAAGATGCACAGACTTCTCCACTTATTCCATCTGGTTTTGCTCAAATTCTGCCTCAAATCTGATTCCCAGAGTTTCCTCAGGCTGCTGCTTTGTTCTCTCAAGGGCTTTAACTTCACAGATTTTTATTTTTATTTTTTTCCCCTCAATTCTCTGTGTTTAACAGCAAACCTTTTGGAAATGTTGGCATCACCACACGAAATGTGTGCTGTGCTTTATCTTTCTTGTGTTCTAGTCTGTCCCTGGCTGTGGATCTAATCTGGATGTTTCTAATACATCCCCATCACCATGGCAACTAGATGTCAGATACTGGCTACATGGTAACATCAAGGATTTCCTCTAAAAACCCTACTCTCCACCACTCCGTGGTCAGCAGCTGTTGCTTAGTTACTCAGAGTTGGGCTTTGCTTTTTGACAAATGTGAGCCAGTGAAGGTTTGTTAATGAACACTGTCTCGGGTACAACACTAAGAGGCTTTTTGACCTGACACACCTCTGTCAATCATGATGCTTCCCCTACTTCCTTGTTGCTTCCAGGGGCAAGAAAGTGACCATAATCCTGGGTTTCTGAAAATCTTCAGGATTGAATATGCAAAACCATTTAATTAAATGGTTGTATGGCAAAGTAAAAAGTAACTTTTGCTTAGTATTCAGTGGAAAAGATTGTCATCTGACCAAGAATCATAGAAGTTTATCTAAAGATACATTTTATTCATTTAGTCTACTGTTTTAGAATGTAATAATAATTTGTCTCTCCATCCTGCTACATAACACAGACTCTTCGATTTTTCTTGGATTTGTCTTGTGTGAAGAGGAGAAAAGGCGGCCTACTCTTCTGGTTAAGTATTAGTGTGCTTGGCCAGAATATAAACTGTTTCAAAATATTGTTTGGCTGAAAACTTGCTAAGACATTTTTACACTGTACTTTGTTTATTTAGGTGTCTTGCAGCTTTTATTTGGCACATTCCTGAAGGAGCAAATAGTGTTTAAGAATCCATAACTGATTTTGTACTGTACTCATCCCAAGATGCATTTGTGCATCTGCTCAGTGTTTTTAGTAAGTTTTAGTGCTAATACTATCTTCAGAGGTTTTGGAACCAGCTGAACATTTTCATAGCTTGTATGACTAAAACTTCCATTTTGCTCCAGTTGTACAGACAGTCTTTTCTTCCAGGAAGAGGTGCTACACAAGGATTATGAAAGCACTACAGCAGTAAGAGCCTCTTGATTTGAGAAGATAAGAGATGATGACTTGTCATGTGTGATAACTGTGCTGTCGTAGTGTGTTGATGTTCCTGGGGATGTAGCAACAGAGGTTTAGTTTATTATAGCCCAGCATGACTGTAATGCATTTAACACGCTAAAAAATTTTCTCTCTAAAGGTTCTCATGCCTCCATTTGTTGTATGCAAGAGGCCTGATGTGTTGATAGGATGTCTTTAGCATCTTCTGTTCAAAGCATAATTTGTTGCTCCTTACTGCTCTGTGCTGTGTAGCTAAGTTAACCTGTTTCTATAACTCCACATCTTTGATTATCAGTGCAATAAGAATATTACTGTGAAATGCTAGTTTGCAGGTTTGCATGGTCTTGTTATTTTAAATGGCTTCTGTAGAGATTTGTGGACAGGTCTGTCCTTGAGAAATTTCTGTAAGGATGACTTTTGTTTCCAAGGCTGTGCCTTGTGTTTGTCATATATCACTTTGACAACAGCTCTGATAAAATTGTTCCTTTTGTTTTGTTGTGTGTTAAATATTTTGCAGCACAGTTGGCTTGATTTGGCAGCAGTCACATTTGCTTTCTTTTCCCCTGATTTGCAGTGTGTTCCACTGGCTTCATGTATTGTTTGTCATGACACTTTTCCTGCCCTGCCACTTGCAGAGGTTTAAATTTCCTGGCTGCTGACAGTCACTGTTCCATCAGCCTGGGCAGATGATTCTTGCCATGTGTCAGAGCTGGATTCTTTTTTTGCAGTATTCATGACTAATTTTGCTCCTGTGATGAAAATGCTGTGGATATAGGGTATGTGTTTGGTTTGCTTAATTCTTATGTTCCGAGAATTTGTTTTCTCTTTTCCACATGGAAAACTGTTCCTGGCAGTGGTCTTTCATGTTTTTCCCCTTGTCCCTCAGTCATGCCCTGGCATCCTGGAGCTCAGTGGTGTGGTATTTTCTTATCAGTCTTTCAGGTTTCATAGTGTTCAACTTGTGTCATGCAAAAGTGTGGAAATGAGTATGCTTTACTGAAAATATCCTGATATCTGCAGTCACATTAAGTTATGGAGGTTTATCTGTCAGGGTTTCTGGGTTTTGACTACTTCTCCTCGCCTCAAGGCAGTTGCTGGGTAGGCAATCTCATTTGTTTAGACTGTGTTAGAGATAGGTCTGACTGCCTCATATGCCTGGCTCCTTGGACAACAGCTCTATTAAAGCAGCATCTTTCTAGTTTTTCCTGGGATTCCCTTTACTTTTGCATCAAGTTCCTTAAATTTTATTTTTTTCTTTTTGAAATGTAATGTTCTGTGTTCCCAGATGGTGTCTGTATATAGTTTCCAGAGGTTTGCTCCAATCTACTCACAGGTCAGCCACATATTGGTTGCTTTTAGATGTTGCATCTAATAAGTTAAATAAGGTCCAACCAGTAGCTCATGGGTGACCTCAAAGTTCCACTGATTTGCTGTAGGGCATTTTTTGTAACTCATTAGTTGGCAAACTCTTAGCAGAGACAGAAGTGAATCTCTATCCCACAATGGGGTTCTTGAGGAGTTTGCAGCTGTAATTCTGTCTTTCAAATGAACTAAAGTTGAATCTCAGGCCATCTTGTACAAAAAAAAAAAAAGAAAATTATTAAAGCAAAAAAACCCCAACACCATAAAACAACCCAAACCAACACCCAAATGCACTCATGAAACTCAGCATAAAAATAAACACATCTGGCCATACTTCAGTTCTTCTGCTGCCACTTTGAGGGAGAAGGGGAAAGTTATTAGGGCAATGTTGGAAGATGAAGGCACTAAATGCCTACTACTATGCCTTTATACAGTCACGTGCTTGAAGTCTTTAGCATCTCATATACTTACAAGGAGGGAATGTGATTTCTGACATTGGGGAATGGTTCCCAGCACATGAAGCAAAATGGACAAACACCTAATTTTATGTTTATAGATGGCCAGATGCTTTGATCTGTGAGATGATGCAGCCACATAACCCAGTGGAGTCAGAGGGAGGGGAAGAAAGAGAAAAAAGGCAAGGCAGTTGCCAAAATTGGCATCCAGCCCCAGCTCTTGAATGTGCCGGACCACCCTGAAAAGCATTCATATTAGTGTTTAGTAGTGTAATTATTAGATTGTTGGTATATGTCCCAGCAAAGTATGTTATTTGTTATTCTTTAAAATATGATCAGACTAAATATGTTGTCAGTGTCATAAAAACTAAGCTAATATTGTTGCTATCTCTGAGCCAGAAGAGTGTTGGATTGTGCATTCCTTTTCCAGGGCTTGGCCCTGTAAGCTGTGCTTGTGCTGCTTTATTGTATCACAGAACTGCTGTGCAATGTTAAGGGCTGCCCTCAAGGCTGTCAGATATTACAAGAAGGAACACCATTCTCAATGCCAGCTCTCCAGGAGAAAATAATGATTATATCACAGAATTCCTATAATAGGGGAAAAAAGCTTAAGAATCATTAGTAACTTCTTTCTGTGCTAGTAAAGCTGAATATGGCAAGAAAGGGAAGTATTCTGCACTTTCTTCATAATCACCAAATTCTTTAGTGGTCTCCCTTATTTTCTGTAAAACTTGCTGGAACAATTAGAATGCAAAATGAGTTGTATATGTATTAGTTTTGTTCCATAGCCTTTTTATAGTCTAGATACTTTTATGGATCCTGTGACTAAAAAACCCACCAAATTCATTATCCTTGGCGTGCTGTTGCACATCTTTCAGACTGCACACCATGGTTGCTGTTTTTGAGACTTCAGACCTCTCTCTTCAGGTCACCGGGATCTGTGACAGCAACTTAATTGCTACATGTATTTGTGCTGTTCTTTGGCAATTTCCTTTCACTTCCATGTCACTGTACCTGTTTGCCTGGGGGTTGGTTTTGTGTTAAATATCAGCAAAAACAGGTAACATCTATACAAACAATGGTAGAGCAAAATCCCATATAATTGCAAGCCAGTTCATCTAAAAGGCAAGGGAAAGGAAATATTTTAATTGTATTTTAACCACCAGGAAGCAAAAGCAGAAATTGTATTTCAAGAACTGTGGTGAAAGCTATTTACATTTATTATCTTTGAGCCCCATAACATCACATTAATGACTTTATATTAAGCTTTACCTTTTGTTCTTTTTCTCCCTCCCCAGATTTCTGAGTATTCACAAGTATTAATTTTCCACTATTGACATATAACTATCTTGGGGTGCAAATGATGTTCAGCAGTAATTTAAAAAACTAAAGAATACTGTTTCTAAATGAAGTACTATCCATAGATATTTTAATATGAATTTTAAAAAGTGATTTATATTTGTATTTTTTTATACATAGATCTATTTTTTCAAATGCTATTGGGAGGACTCCACATTCAGTTTAGAGCTTAAGAGGTGGATGACTAAAATTATTCCATGACCTTATGGAGCTGGAGTGTTTATAGAATTCAGAAAAAATTATTATTGGTTTGGAAGGCAGAATGAAACTTCTGCTCACAAGAGTGGCAGATTCATTAGCAAAGGAGATTAAAGTTGGCCTTCGAGGGATCCCAGATAGGAGACATCTGAGGAATTGATGAGACAGTAAAACACTAAGGTACAATGTGCAGTCTTGGGATGAGGTCCAAATGGAAGTTGCTAAGACCACTGCAGTTTATTTAAAATATAAATTAAGATAAAATTATTCTGTTTGATTTGTTTGGCTTTTCACTGATCCTGCAGACTGAAGGGCTATGCTAAGCTGAAGGAATACTCTTGGACTAGTGTTGTTTGATATGTGGCTGGTTTGATATGTATCTGGTTGGATAGATTTGAAGTGTGTATTTCATCCTCTAGGGAAACAAGTAAATATACTTGACAGGTTTTAAAAACCAAAGCTGTTTTGTTGACCTTGCTTTTTCACATTCCATCTATATAAACCTAAATATTTAGGTGAAAACAACATGCAAACTTGTGTAGCTGAGATTTCCCTTTTCCTTCTGTTTTTCTTGATGAATGTGAGGGAAGATAACAATTCACCTTTTTTCCTCTCCATTAAAATCACATTCCAAGCAGTCTTCAGAAATCAGTGTAGCAACATTATTTTGCAAGCTAATGGATGCTTTATTTCAAATGCTTGAGCAAATGTTACTGTGTATTCATGTATGCACACTTTTGCAAATTGCATAATGCATCTGTGATTTCAGTGCAGGTTTTTCCTTTCTATTCTGCTGACTTCACATACAGATTGAATTGGGAATATCATATATCCTAATTGTTTCTCACATTTCAAAATTTGTGGTTTGAATTTCAGCAAGTTTTTAAGACATGTTCATTGATTTCTCATTTCCCACTATCGAACCAAATCTGCAGCTTTAAAATGTACTTGGGCTGCCTGTGCTTGTAGGGATTGATAGATGGGGATGTTTTGAACAGAACAGTTTCAACATCAAGGATTTGCTTTGTAGTTTACTTTTAATGGGAATAACAACTAATTGGGTAAATGTTGTGAAATGTGGGTTCAATGTTTTCCAAATAACAATTATGAGATTTTGGTTTTGTATGTATATCATAATTCAAGCGGGAAATAAAAGATGTTTCACTTTCTGTTCCACCATGAAAACTTCTTACCAAGTTGAGGGTTAAAAAAATATAAAGTGTTTCCATGACACATTCCATGCATTTAGGGGAGGTAAATTGAGTAAATAATCTGTTGTTTGATTGACTTATTTATGTTCTTTAGAACAAGTGATGCAGTAGTTCAAGAGAGATGGTCTAACAAGCAATTTTAACTTATCTAAAAAAAGAACCTGGTGTCTCTGCTCTATTTTAACCATACTTTAATTTATTTTGAATCATTTATTTGACAAAGAAAATTAAAAATGTTCTACAATAGTTTGCTGCCAATAGATTTTTGGGTATTGAATGAGCTGAAGATGATAGAGTTCTAGGGGTTCTACTTAGATAAAATAATTTTTCTGTGTGTGTGTTTTGTTTGTTTGTTGGTTGCTTCCAGACCCAGCCATTGTAAATGGAGTTTATTGGTCAGAATCATTAAATAAGGTGTTTGTTGACAATTTTGATCGTGACCCTTCTCTCATCTGGCAGTACTTTGGAAGTGCAAAAGGATTTTTCAGGCAATATCCAGGTAAGAAATACAGAAGTTCTTACTTAAAATACAATAAAGAATGCTATGGTTGAAAATTTCAACTGAGTATTGTCACAAATCCTGACTTCCAACAAATATTTGCAGGTTTGGTTTTACTTTATCTAGTTTTCAGAGAGAGAGATTTCTAATCAACATTTTCAACATTCTGAGGTTTTTCTGCCAATTTTCTTTTTGGGGGTGAAGCCCTCATGATAACTCTTGTACTCATAAATATTCCTATTCAGGTAGGCATATACACTCACATGAAAAATATCTTATACTGTGAAGAAGGAAGGCAAAAGGATTAGACCCTTCATATAGAATTGAATTTAAATAATGTGCTCTATCTATGCATACAGTTAGACTTCATTATAATTTGTTGTTCAGCTTTTAGCCTTCCACTTAACCCAACATATTTACATTTAAAGACTTAGCAAACTTGTTTTAAGTTTATTTTCTCAGTGATTGTAATCAAATGAAATTACATCACTTGTATTGTTTCTATTGAAATAAGGAACTGTTCCTTTAGCTGACATGGTTTAGCAATGCATGTTTTTAAGTCTTGAGTTTAAACAAGTTTACTATAAGCCTGTACGTCTGCAAGTGTCTGAAAGTAATGGCTGCTACATCTGTGTTAGTTTTAGGTTGTATTTCAGTTCCCAAACTCCATGATATTTCAAGGGTAGAAGAAATATTAGTCCTTATTTTAGAGGCTGCTTCTTGTTTCATGCTAGAAAATGAGTGTAGAAAAAAAAGAGGAAGAACTGCCCTGTCAATTTTTTTTTCTTGGAAGTGTTTTTATCATATTTCTTTTGACCCACAACCAGGAGATATTACCCCTTCCCAGTGATGTGAGCTAAACATCAGGAGTACGAGCTGTGAACAAAAGAGTTGGTGTAACAGGAGCTGTTGAGATCAGCTATGGGTAGGAAGTGCTCAAGGTTTGGAAGGGACTTTGCAAGTACGTGATAAAACTTGCCAGAATCAAAGGCCAAGTATGGAAACACTTGTGTGAAAGTAGTACAATGAACACAGGAGGCCTTCAGAGGTTTTCACCTCACAGTAGGCTAAAAAAGGAGTGAGGGGAAAAAAGGTTATTTCTGGTGGTCTTATTTTATTATTTTTATTTTTTCCCCCAGTATTTCCTATGTTATAATGGCTCTTCCTGTTAGATTGAAGTATGAAACATCATTAACCCCTACTTAACCCCAATACTACACATACATTTTGAACAGGTACTGTGAAAATGTAATTTCATCTTTTATTCTCTCTTTTTTTAAACAGGAATTAAATGGGAGCCTGATGAGAATGGAGTCATTGCATTTGACTGCAGAAATAGAAAATGGTAGGCAAGAGATGACTACCACTGTTTAAGAAATTTGAAAGGATAAAAAGTTCATATTTAAAAGGAGTTGTTTTGTCTTGTGTCTCAGGTACATCCAGGCAGCAACTTCCCCAAAAGATGTGGTAATTTTAGTGGATGTCAGTGGCAGCATGAAAGGGCTTCGCTTGACTATTGCAAAACAGACAGTTTCATCTATTTTGGATACCCTTGGAGATGATGACTTCTTCAATATAATTGCTGTGAGTGTCTCAGGATTTCTTTTTTTTTTTTTTTTTTCCTCCATCATTTCTTGCTATCTGTCATGTTTTACATTACAAAAGCCACTTGAAAAATGCTGCAGAAAGGTGATGGATAACATGCAGAGGAGTTGCTGGTGATTCTTACACTGAGAAATCAGATCATCGATTGTTAGTTTTCCATGGTACATATTTTAAAGCTATGAAAAGAGGTGGGTTTTACTAAATTTAAGAGTAATGGGATTAATGATGGGGGTAAGGATGGCTTTAACAAGTCCAAAACTGACATCAGAACTGGATTTGGAGGAGAGGAGGAATTGGTGGTGTTATAAATTTTCCTTTGTCCATATTATTTTGCTAAAATTTATGAATAAATGGTTTTATCAAATGTGTAAATCCTAAAAATGATTTTGACTTCTGAATGTAAGGAGGATTTTGGTCTTTTTTTTTTTTTGCTAAAAAGTGGGTGCCCTTCGTGTACTGAAATAAATGACCCCAGTGACACCAGTGCAAATAGAGATTCTATGGAGAATGAACTGTGTATGTGTGCACATACTGTATTTTTAAGAGATAGCAAGCAGTTCAGAATATCTTTTGTATTAATCTCCTTGCATGATAATTGCATAATTAGCAGAAACTCATGTAGTATAAAGACATAATTACATACTGTATCAAAAAAGGTTTACTGTCTTTCAAAAAATTGTGATTAACTGTAATCTAAATAACTTTTGCAAGTTGAAAGCATCTTTCAACTAAGTAATTATTAAGATGCCTGACCAACCATTTTTTGGTGTATAATCTCTGTGTTTATCAGTAGTTGTGGTAGTTACTGTGAAGGATGTAGGAAGAAAAAAGAAATGTGTTTTATTAAGTGAAGTTTCTTACGTATGTAGCTTGAATCCAAACTAATGATTTTGCCTACGTAGTACAGCAGAAATACTGTGTAAATACTTTTTAAAAAGCAAGTATGAAAAAACTAATTGCCATTTTTTCCAGTTTAAAGTTTAATTGAAAGTGAACTGAGCTGTGTGTAAAACAGCATGGAGTCACAGAATTTTAACATAAGTTATTGCCAAAGACACAAACTTTTGATCAGTGACTTGAGTACTGAGAAAAGGAAAGAAACGCCTCACTGAACCTTTTCTCCCTGTTTCCCAGGCTGTCTCCTGTCAAACACCCCACTCTGTGCCCTGGTCCCAGCACTTTTGTTGCCATTTCAATCCCTCCCTTTCCCTGGCTGAGGTGCAGGAGCACCTGAGGCAGCTGGTCCTGTTGGTTTCCATCAGCAGTTCTGGGCTCAGCAGTTTCTCTCTGTCCCTCCTCGCTGCTCATTGTTTCTGCTGTCTCTGCTCTTTGTCTCTTCAGCAGGTTGCCCATGGCCATGGTCCCTCAGGGGTGTCCCCACCCTGGTGTGTATCACCTGCAGCCCACGGTGTCCAGCAGCACACCCCTTTCACCCTGATCCTTTTCCAGCTGTCTTTCCAAATGTTTCTGACCCCTAATGACTCCTTCCATGTGCTGCCTGTGCAAAGGCACCACAGCCCCCCCCAGCCTGCTGTTGCTGCTGCCCTTTGGGCACCCCACAGGTTTCTCCAGCCAGACTTGGTGCTGATGGGCACAGGGCAGTTCATGGCCCTCTCCCACAAAGGCTTTGGCTTCAGTCCTCTCCTGCAGTGCTTTGTTAGTATCAGAAGTTCTGAATATTTAGGACGAAATGTAATTACTGTGGTAGTTACAGCATTTGTCTGAGGTACTTTTTTTCCTTTATAGGTTCTCTTTTCCATAACCTCTTTTAGGATGGATGTGGTTTTGTTTGTTGAAATAACTAGAAACACAGTCTGAGAATTGTTTTTATGCTTACCAGCTCAGCTGTTTCATTTTGTTAGGACATAGATAGTTTAGTGATTGTGAAAATATGAACTTGAAATTATTAATTACATTGAAAAAGGTACCACATAAATGCTGGGGGAACAAGGAAGAGCAGCAGTGAGGGGGTAAAGTGCTGTCCTGTCACCTTGGAGTTCTCCTGCAGAAAGAGTTTGTAGGGAGTCATTTTGGAATAAGTCAAAGAATCATAGAATATGGTGAGTTGGAAGAGTCGTCGAGTCCAACTCCTGACCCTGCACAGGACACCCCAAGAATCACCCCTTGTGCTTGACTGTGTTGTCCAAATGCTCCTTGAACTCTGTCAGGCTTGGTGTTGTAACCACTTCCACGGAACCTGTTCCGGTGCCCAACCACCCTCTGGGTGAAAAACTTTTTCCTGATATCCAAACTAAACCTCCCAGACTCATGCATGACAAACTTTATGCTTTGCTCTTTCACAAGGCAAAAAAATAACAGTAATGTAAATAAACCACAAAATTCCTTTACTTGAAAATGTAACTAATTAGCAACAGAGACCTGTGCTGTGGAGAATGGAGTGGACCTTTCAATGAGGAAGGGCACACGTAGGCTGAGGCCGAATCATGAACTCCTTTCAAAATGTGGTGTGTTAAACACATAGTGAGGGTACACAGTAAAGCCAGAGTCACTGTGACCTACATTATCAGCAAAAATTACTTCTGAAGCATTGCTTTGACCAAGTGCCAGCAGGGCAAATGAATTCTGTCAAGACCGAAGATGTTTCAGTGATCAGAACAGGAGACAACAAAGGCCACACAAGAGGCTGCTTGGTGTGAAAGCACTGAAAATTCCATGCAGCTTTTATCTATAGACAGATGTTTGAGTGCGATTATATCTTACTCTTTGTAATTTCGACACAGCCTGGTGATGTGACAGCAGTTTCATTTGAAGGTAACATACACATATGTCCATGTAAGAAACCCCCTTTGTAACGTAGCTCTGTGCTTATACAGCAAGCCTCTGTATCTAGAACTGGCCAGCTGTGCAGTGTGTGCAAAAACAGATCCTCTGTGCCCAGATGGTGAGGCCTTGCTCTTCACACAGCACACAGCTCAGGCTGATTGCTCTGAAAGGTCTGTCCAAATTCTTACTCTGTGGGGACTGCCTGGACATCTGGAAGTCTCAGACAAACGGCCAAGTACCACCTCCTCTTCCCGACCAAACTTTGAGGTGGAAAAAGAATGTTATTATTGCGGAAAATCTGGACAATCAATGCACTTATTAAAGGAAGCAAAAGTTTTGAGCCTGAGTGACTGTGGCTTTATTATGCACAGTGATTAATGGAAGAAATATTTGTATGCATCTGTGCATATATATACACGCATATATAAATGTGTGTATAGCAGAAAGCAGAATTCAGTGCAGGTCTTTTCAGAGAATAAACATAAAAGGATGATGTTAAAATCATTTTAGCTTTCCTGGGTAGGTTGTTGCAAAATCCATCTGAAATTGATGGACTAGATGATTGAATTGCGAAAAGTTATTGAAACACAAGAGTGATTTTGTGCTGCCTGTGTTAAAATTTGAGGTCAGTGCTTTGGTGCATGAACAGAGATGCCTGCAACAATAAGAGAAAAGGCATATTTTTCCAATTTGCTTTGAAGTGTAATTCCAAGTCAAGCATTAAACTAACAATATTATCACAAAAGAAGTATTAATTTTGCCAAATGCCGAAATTTTTAAAATGCTTTTATAAAAATGCAAACTCCCCATTAAAATTAGCAAAATATTAACTGAGCCAAGAATGCTAATTTTACTGCTTTAGTCACACCATTTTAGCAAAATTGATTAGAATGAAAGTATTTGTTAATTCGAAGAACAGTAGTATAGTTCCCTGCTTTAACATGTAGCATTTTCCATCATAACTGGTTTCAGCATAATCTCTGTTTTGTAGTCCTACAGAATAGACTATGGATAAACTTAATTTTTAGCCTGCCTGAATAATGAGATTCTGTACAGGCACTGTGTGAACAGGCTGGAAAAGGGGAGTAGCCTGAATAGCTGTGGGAATAGTCTGATGATATGAGTTACTCAAAATAGTAGTTAAAATAAATCTTATAGAAACCCAGTAGACAGAAATTATTCTACTTATATACAAGGTCTGATAGAGTAGGAAGTTGTTTCATCTGTTTGCTGGTGGTGATAGGCCTGTAAAAAAATATGGTGGTACTACAGCATTAGGAAATCTTGAGTTTGCTTTTGTGGAGGTGTTTGAAACTGAACCACTGACTGAGAGGAAGGTAGACTTCAGCATTTTACTGCATGTTGGCCAACTGCAGACACTGTGCTTGGTGTCAGATAAAGAAATGCATAATGACAGCTACAGAAATCAAGCTAAGAACAGGCTTAACTGGAAAGTGTCTTGATTAAAGAACATGCTGAGAAAAACCCGTGTGAGGACAGGAAAAGGCCTGGGAGAAGGGGCTGGCATACCAGAGTCTGTTATTGATTTTCAGTACTTTTTTTTGCAATTGATTGGAATATAGTCTTGCCTGCGGACTATGATAAGAGATGCTGTGTAGATTTGGCATTATTATTTTGCAAAGACTCTCAGGAGATAGATTTGAAGGCAGTCTGAAGAGAGAAACTACAGGGGAAAGTACATTGTTTATCAGATCAATAAATGCTTATGAGACTGAGATGCATGTGGGACACTCCCAGTGACTCTGAAGTGTTCTAGAAGCCTTTGCCTTGTATTTTGGATTACCTTTGGAACAATAGATATGTCCACACACTCTCATGTATTGAAAGAACATTGATGGGAATAAAATAATTAAGGAAGCATGCAAATCCACTGCAAAAATTTTGTAAATGTCTTTCAAGCATTTTTCCTTGTTTCTCTACAACCAGTTACTATGTTAATGCTGTTGTAAATCATCTGTCTATCCAGCAATAATAAGTTTATATTTCCTTATAACTGAGGATTGAGTCTGGCACAGTGCCTCAAGAATAACTTCATGCAGTTCAAGTTAAATACTGTTCCCTGTGCAAGAGTAATTATGTAATGATGAGCGTGGTGAGTAGTGCACAGTTAAAATGAATGGTGACGACAGGTGTCCAAGGTAGCTCAGGTTGCAGGGGTTTATGGTGTAGAGAAAAGAGTGATGTTAAATTGAATAGAGTAGAATAAACTCAGAGCTACAGGCAGAGACAGGGAGAATTTGCAGTGACAGAGAGCCCTGTCTAAGCAGTGTCTGTGATGAGTCCTTCATTGCAAGGCTTTTTTATTCCCACTGAGATGGAGGAAGAAGGGAGTAAATGCATGTATTAATCTTAAAAAATAGATTCTAATGAAGTATAATCTAATGAAGTACTTTCCCTGATTATTTTTGACTTGACTTAATACATTGTCTTTCTTTGTTTACTATGGATGTTCTGACTCAATACCTTGTGAAAGAGTGAAACTGCTTTAAGCCTGGAAGCAGAATCAGTTTGATCTGTGATAACTTCTAAAGTGAATTAAATTAATGGAAGGAGGAATTAAGTTAAGGCCCTATCTAGACAACTATATGTAGACTCTTTGAAGATATTGCTTTAATAATTTGACCTGTGTTGGAATGTTTTAAAGATTTAAACAATCAAGTCCAAATTTCAATCAGGCATCCATGAGTCTGCAAGATCTACTGACTGCAGATGAGACTTCATTTTTTTAATGCTTAAGATGCTTCTGAAAGTAGGGCTGGGCTATCTAACTTACTTAGACCTTGCAAGATAAGCACATAATTCCTTCAAGGTCTATCACATTTTCATGACTTGGTGTATAATAAGCCCATGTCAGAATTGTCAGAAATTCTTACAACTGTCAAACATTTCCAGGGTTGATTCAAGCTTACATGTTTTTTTGGTGTAGTTGTTAACCTTCCAAAATGTTAGCCAGTTCTGCCAATATTTGTCAGGGCTTTTTTTTATATGTGGCAAAGAATTGAGAGTTTTGATTGTACTGTATCAAACATGACCCCTTAATACTGTCCAGATTTCAACTCGAAGGATATTTTTGCCAGCTACAGTGTAGAGTACACTTAACTCCACCTGAGTGTTGGCATCCATTCAATTAAATATTCCTTTAGGAGTATAAACTTCTGAAGAATTAAGAATCATGTAAAAGGAAAAAAAAAACCCCACAACCAGTTTTTTAAAATGAACAAAATCCTTTTGTTCTTGATTTCTGTGCATGTTTCACTGCGGTTCTAAGTCATTGAATTAAATAGTATCTTCCAAGCTTTTAATTAAATTTTTCATCATACTTTGTATTTCTCTCTATAGTATAATGAAGAACTCCACTATGTAGAGCCGTGTTTGAATGGAACATTAGTTCAAGCAGACAGAGCCAACAAAGAGGTAAGGAATGAAAGTAACAAAATAGTGGAGAGATAGCATGGAGTGTGTAAAAATGTGCCATAATGATCTTTTCCCAGGACAATGCATTCCATTATTAGAATTTATTAATTATTCTCCTCATGCAATTTCAAAGGAGTTTTATGTGACTCAGTAGGAAGAAAAAGAAATAAATAACCTTCTAGTCAATTTGGTTGAATTAACTTAATGGAAAAATACAGAAATCACTGAAAATATACTGTTAATAAAGTTTGGTAATTATTTTAAGTAAAATATTTCAACTGCTTTAAATTGAACTATCATTCTATTACCAGAAATTACTGAGGAAGAGATTGTATCCTTAAATCAAACACTGAAGTTTAAACAAAATCTCAGCACAAATGAACACAAATATAATACTATACAAAGAAAAGAATTTAGCTTTCCAAACAGGTCTATCAATGTAATAATGCACTCATTAAAGAGTGTTTCTGTGAAAATGTTCAAATTAGTTGTATCCTGATTGAATTTTTCAGGAAAAAAACTTGCAGTGATTTCAGTGAAAATTTCATTTGAAGTTTAGTTTATTCCCTGCCATCCAATAGCAGTCGCCATGTGGTCACTTCTTAGGAGGGTAGGGTAAGATTGTTTATGCCATGTAAAATTATGAAATAAGGCAGCTGAAAAGTCCTGTGATTCTTGCAGAGGGAAAGACCTGTTATCCTTAAGCCAATAAGCCACTTGTATAATTGTAGAACTTCTTCCCTGCTAAGGCTTCCTCTCCTCTTAAAGTGATTTGTTCACCTTTACTGAGTCTTGCTTATGGCTGGAGAGGGCAGCAGTCACGCAGCTTTCTTTGAATAGTTCTCTATTTTTATTAGAGGCAAATAAGAGTTTCAGCTCATCATTGAATTGTGCTTAACATCCAGTGTGGTGGCTCATTTTTGCTGACATTGTCAATGAGATGTTATAGGAAGTAGAAAACACAGCTCAGAAAACAACACACTGCACTGTGTCAATGCTGGATCCTTTTACGTACACCAAGACACAATGATTTTGATCTTCTTATGTTGAACTTTGTATTATTCACAAGAGTTCTTTACATTTTACCTACATATACACCCACATTCTACAGAAATTATTCTTCCTGGGCTGCTTTCTTGGTATACTTGATATTTCCCACTGTAGTTATCTAAATATCATTTGGTTACTATGTGGAATGAATTGTTCCTAACAATTTGATATAAAGGTCTTGTGTGAACTGTGATGCAGTTTTCTAAATAAGCTCTTTGTTGTGGGTGCAGAAAATGAGCCATATGAAATCTGTGTGAGTTCTAGACACAAACCTAAAGATTCAAACGTATCTCCCAGATGTCCTGTCTGGAATTAATCCTACTGTTAACCTTTCCATCACTCTGCAACTGATCAAAATGCAGATTATCATGCATCCATATGTTACTTAATGTCAGATTCATTTTAATTTAATTGATCAAAAAGTTTTTATACCACCAAAATGATGCTCAGATTTTATGAACAGTGCTCAATTGTTCAAAATAACTAAGTACAATTTCATATTTTGTTATTGAGAGCAATCTTTGATATAATTTCTTGTTTGCTAAATTATTTTATTTATTTATTTGTGGAATAGCTTTGTGCTTTATTTTGTGTGTAAATTGAATAATACATGCAAGGTTTGGGGGAATCATTAAATACAAACTTTTTTTCTAGTTATTCATATCAGTGAGGTAGGTAATGTACTTTCACTGAATAATCAGAACTAAACTTGAGATAGATAGCATTTAATAGTTCTGTGTATTTGTATATGCCACAACTTTGTCAATCTTCATTTCTTTCTTAACTAATGTGGGCTTATATGTTCTTATTGTTTTTCTAGTTAGTGTAATGAAATTAAAAATTTCTTTGCCTAAACACTCGAAGGCACAAAAGTGCCATTGTTCTGAGTATAGCTCAGAGTATTAAGTAAAGATTGTCCCAGGAGATGGACAACTACTTAATCCTAAACGAGTAATTCAGTTATCATGCTCCTGAATTCGGTTACAAACAGCCCTCTGAAATATCTGATACTGGTGTAAGATGTGCTGCTGAGTGATTTGAATATACTGACACAACAAATTTACCTGGGGGCCTTGTCAAAACCTCACTGAATTAACTGGAAAAGGTTCTCTTGAATTCACAGTCTGTTGGTCAGGCACACAGAAAAAAAGGTGTCTTAAAATGTTGTTCATGTGCACGTTCCAAAGCTGGTGAAGAACTATCAGAGTATCTAACTGTGTTTTGGAACTCATATCATAAGTATTCAATCATTTGGGCTGTTACTGTCATTTCTGTGAGTCTGACAGATATACCACACTTCTGTATTTTTTTTCCTGTGTAATTTTCACATCTCTTGTAATATCAGAAAAAAATAGATAAAATTATGCTTTCTCAACCAGTCTTACAAGGTAGAGACTCCTTTGCATGTTCACTGGTAATAATAACTCTTTCTTTTGTTTACTGAGTGACAAAACAAACATGAAACCTACACAATACAGTATTTGTCATTATATAGTTTTTCCAAATCATCATAATCAAAATATAACCATTTTTCTCTATTAGAAAAGTAGAGCAGATGATTTATAGGCAGTGTTTTCATATAGTTTATTGTTTCAGTTTACATATGTCTATACAGGCTTGATTTTTTTGGAATTTCAAGATAGGTCTGAAGATGGAACTATATATTCATAGCAGAACTTTTTATCCTTTGTGCTTATGTCAAATAGTCTCCACAATTGAATGGGTGCAAGGATGACCACATCTCTTACTACCAGTATAATCTCTTAGCACCAAAACAAATACAACCATTTTTGAAAAGTTAGAACTTTTTTTCTTTTTCTTTTGCTGGCAAAAATATGATACTCTCGGGCACATGGTGTGACTCTTGGGGATAGTCCTGTGCAGGGCTAAGGGTTGGACTCGGTGATCCTCGTGGGTCCCTTCCAGCTCAGCATATTCTGTGATTCTGTGAAATATCTATTCCCATATTATAACTTTAAATAGAAAACAATTGAAAAATGCTGTAATGGTATTTCATGTTGTTACAGTTTTTCTTTATGTGGAAAGAAGAGATGTATGCTGCTGATGATGATTGCAAGAGCTGGATTTTTAATAGTTCACTCTAGGACTCTTTTATGTAGCTACACATACTCCTGACCTTACTCAAGACAGGTATTACTTAATGGAGCATTGTTGCTGGAAGCATGCATAGTACCAATTTTACCAAACTATTAGTTTATGCTGAGTAAACTTTAATTTCTACCATTTTGGAAGTACATTTCTCTCTCTTTCTCTCTCTCTCTCTCTTTTTCTCTTTTTTTCTTTAAGCCATAATACATATAAAAAAACTTCCCATTAAATGATCCTTAACAAAAAAATCTCCCCACAACATACACAGAGGCACACCCCAGTTCTTGCTAACTGCATGTTGCTAGGTTCATCTGACATCACTTTTAACAAATAGTTCTTAGAAGCAGAGATAAGAAATTACTATGAGGTGTTTGACTGGAGCTTTTAATCTCATGAGGAAAGCAGCTGTTTCAGTAACTCCAAATAAAAATTGCTTTCACAGGATCAGTACCCCAGTCTATATTTGTCTTGAAAGTATTTATTGAAGAACTACTTTGCTATCTTGCTGTAAAGCTCAGACATTTTCAAATGGAATCTTTCTGCTCTGAGGCTGTCGCTTAAACACGCCAAATGTCCTTCTTTGAATAGAGTTTAAACTTTAATAAAACAAAGAAGTAGAAATAGGAGATCTAGAAGATTAGCTCTCCTTATCACTTGCATTTCATTTGTAGTGAGCTAAGGGGCAAATCAGCCTCTCAGCAGAATATATAGGGTTAAATTACACTAAGGTGGGGCTGGAGTGGGGAGAGACCAGGTCCTCTGTTTTTGGGAGAGCCAGTGTGTGGTGTTTGCTTCTGCTGAGAGGGTTCTCATGTGCCAGCACAGACTATGCCCTGCTCATCCTGAGCCCTCTCCTAGTCACAGCCTGGCTTTCCAAGGCTCAGGCACAAGTGAACCCTGGGTTTGCCACCCCCAGCAGCCTCCTGCCCCAGGCACTTGGGCTACAGCCAGAGCCTGTTCTGTTCCCATGCACAGCCTGGCTGGGTAAGATGAAACCTTGGAGCATCTTCAGGGAATGGAGCATAAGGATATTTTTTGGTAGGCTACAGGAAACAGCTTCAGCCTCAGGGCTTGTAGCAGCCTGGGAAATGAATGTTTCTCAATGGTGTTGGTGCTGAATATTCGATGGGATTACCAGTAGCAAATGAACATGCTCTTTCACATTCAGGGATGGGTTGCAGAAATTCTTATCCATAATGTTCAGGGAACAAAACAGGCTTCCAGAGAGCCAGATTTTCAGAAAATGCAATTAGTCTTAAGGAAAAAAAAAAAAGCTATCTGGTGTCTGGTTTACACATTTTCTCAGTGGAACACTGTCATTCTTGCTCCCCTCCGCATCTCTTCACTTTTTGAGATGAAATCAGCATTGTAAACATAGTGTTAATTCTACATATTGGCTCTAGACCACTTAGCCCTGTTTTCTGGACCACAGTGTGGGAAATAATTACCTAAAAGAAAAAAAATCGACTCATTAAAGTATGAAAAAAGCATTTAAAGCATTGTAACACTCTTATATTCACTCTGTGAGTAATGTATCTTAGTTTTCTATTCCAAGCATCAGGAAAGANTCCCCTCCGCATCTCTTCACTTTTTGAGATGAAATCAGCATTGTAAACATAGTGTTAATTCTACATATTGGCTCTAGACCACTTAGCCCTGTTTTCTGGACCACAGTGTGGGAAATAATTACCTAAAAGAAAAAAAATCGACTCATTAAAGTATGAAAAAAGCATTTAAAGCATTGCAACACTCTAAGAGGTAATTATTCACTCTGTGAGTAATGTATCTTAGTTTTCTGTTCCAAGCATCAGTAAAGATATTATACAGCCAGCTTCCACCCTTCTCCCCCTGCCCCTTCATTTTCCTATCTTTCAGGTAAGAACATATACCTGCCACTCTGTACAAAGTGCACACAGAGCAAGGAAGTTGCATTTCTCTTTGAATGACGTTGCAGTTATTATTGATGAAGCTGCATTCTTTCCTTCTTTTCATCTACCATGTGCACTCTGTATTCCACTTGCAACTTAAATTAAGAGTTAAGATGGAATCTCTGAGCTGAACTCTCTTCTCACAGCTACAGTAGTAAGGGGTTAAAAGTTAGATTTACTTTTTAATTTATATGTTATAAATTCGCCAAGGTAGCCAAAGATTCTTGATCCTAGTACAGGTTTCATAGGGATTGGTGTAGTAAAGGCAAGAATTTGTTTTTGAACAAGCCTCATCTTACCAGTTTTGGGTTACTTGATCAAGACCACTCCTTCATTAGAGCACTAATAAATATCTGTCTGGTGTATTACAGTAAAATTTTAAGGGACATAATATAAATTTAATATAATTAAGCATTTTAACATCTTAATGTAATTTTATTATGGAGAGGAAATGAAGGTTGGAGAAAACAGGTTTTCAGCACTGAAACTCCAGAATGTTGATCAAGTAACATGCCTTTCTTTAAGAGAGTCTGAGGGTTCTAAGTATCTAAACCTGTTCCCAATGAGCTTAAAGAAGAGCCAAGAAATGCAGTCTTGACTTGTAAATGTTCATTTAACTTTTTTTTTTTTTTACTGCTAGCAACAATGTACAAGGAAGAGATGCTAACATAATTAGTATAAAATGTTTAGAAATTTCCACAGCTTTTGATCAAGTTGTTTTTTTACTTTTCTGCAAAATTGTTGGTTCTGTAAGTGCTCATTGTGTGTGACTTTCAGACCAGTGAGAATTTAATTGCACCTTGAATTTCTGTCAGATACAACTTCAGAAAACCTGTTCTTGTTTGGAAACCTTATTGAATGAAGTTTGTCTTTTATTTGTAAAAGACAAAGTTGCAATTTCAAATATGACAGTGATGTGAGTGGTGTTAATATATCTGCCTCCACTTTTCCTAAGATAAAAAGTAGACATCCCAGCACTAGATTTCTTCCAAGATACAGTGTTTCAGCTTTCATTTTACAATAGGAAATATAGAATTTTTTTTAAGAATAATTATAATGTCAGGTGATATGGCAGGTGTCATGGTTTTTCCACTTACTTCTAAGTTTTTCCAGCCTAGCAATTGTCATAAATTTCTGTGTTGGCACATATCTACCCTGAAGGTTCAGTTTAGATCTGTGGATGCTGCAAGCTATCCCTAATTTGCAGATCTTGCTTGAACTTTCATTTATCACAGGAATTAAATCTGTAATTACATTGGGTAGCATGACTGAGATTGAAATTAATCTGTGAACCTAAATGTGGTTTAGTAATATGAAATATGTAAGGTATATTCGAATTTTACCAGACTATTTTATAATTTGGCATTAGCACTAAACAGCTGCTGCCTTGAAGTATATCAATTTGCTATACACAAGTTTAAAAAAGAGTGGGAAATAGTTCAGACACTATTCTGTCACCGTCTGCACTTTCTCCACAAATTACAAACATGTGGAACTGCCTATTTTAATACCAGTTTTCTTGGGCCAAGAGGTTTTCATCTTTGAGAAACTCCATGTTACAATTTACCTACCCCAAAGGAATCGGATGACAATCTGATTTAATGTAACTCCAGATTTAAAGTAACAATATTACAATATACATTCCTCTTTTATATGTTTTCTTAATGTACTATATATGGGTTGAGGACATTTCTCTGTAAACGTTTCCAGATGAAATATATCATCTTCTAGATGCACAGATAGGCACAGTAACTCCAAACTAAATCAAGAACTTACCCCAGTGTAAATTCAAATGACAAAAATAGACAGATGTAGTGTATAACTTCCAAAGGGATTTTATTTTTCTATGCAATTACCAGAAATTAAATAACCAGAAGACTGATTCAGCAAAGAAGCTGAGTGAAATTGCCAATAAGAGGTTGGTAAATACAAATTTTGCATATTGAATTTTATTTAAGCAAATTACTTTTGCATATTTATCTCTCCATGTCTGTCAGATCTCAAGAAAAGGTTGTCAACAGCATTGCTTGGCTGTTAAAAAGCCCAAAACAGTGAAGTCTCACTGAAGTCTGCTCTTTTTTTTAAACTGTCTAGCCATTATAGACCTCCAAGTCTTTCAGTTAGCCCCAGAGCACTGAAATTTGGTTTGAAGTTTTCTATTGCAGCAACTAATTTACTTAAGGAGAATTTATTTTTTATGTGAGTATATTGAATCTTGAACTCTTTGGTTCAGCGTTGTTTTTGTGACTGTGTTTATGAAAAGAAAAAAATCCTGTTTTCCAACATATTAGGAAACAGAAGTTATTGGATAATTATCACTGGTAAGCTAACCTGGAATTGCCCTGGCAAAAGATTTTACATGGGATGATGCTTAAATGCATTTTACAGATGTGATGCACATTTAGCTGTTAGTACATGTGGTTAAACTTGCCTGTGACACACCAGTAAATATCACTCTCTCACCTCACACAAGCCTCCGGTTTGTTTTTTTTTCTTTCCTTCTTTATATGCTGATGTAGTCCATCTTCACAAATCTGATAAATCTTTGCCAAGTATGTCTCAGGAACATTTGGAGTTACAGCGTGCATGGATAAGTATGGGAACTATGTAACTAATAGCAAAGACTTGCAGTAAAACTGACAAAGGAATCTGGAGCAATGTTGAACCCATTAATGATACTTTTCTTTAGGAAGTTTCCCCTTTTCAGACAATTAATAGCAAATATCATGGGGTTCCAGTGTAACTGTACAATCTCTGCTGCACATACCAGTTGTGAAATGTTCCCTCTCTGGAATCAGTGGAAAGTACTTTATTCATAGGCCTGAATCCATGGTCCTGTAAACCCCTTTGATTTGGGTATTCCTACTCATCAGAAGTGGTACCTAATTTTTGGTAATTGTAAGTAGGCTATAATAAAATGTGTCTTAAGCAGAAATAGGTGTGAGAATATGATTTTTCATCTTTGGAAAAACACTGTCAGTATTCCCCATTCAGCAAACCCCATTTTTCTTCGAAAGCCATTGTGACAGTGGACGATATTTAGAAACAAACAGCAGCACACAAGGGTACAAGACCAAGAATGTGCATTGCTGGTGTTCTAGTTTGAAACCCTGTAGGTACATGCAAAGAACTGTCCTGGCTGATGTGCACAAGTGGATTTGCATCCTCATTCTCTTCATCTCATGTTTTTCAGCCACTTCTACATCATCAATACCTCCACAGCTGAACGTGTGTGTGCTTACTCACTGCAATGGAACACAATTTCTGTTGAGCTCTGACCCTATAATTTTGTAATCAGACATCAGCAGCTGATTGTCATAATTGTGTGCCTAATTTGCATTCAGAATTACCAAGACTATGCATGTCAATTAGGTGTATGAGTCCACAATTAGATACTGCACATTCTGGTATTGCACATGGAAATTAAGCATACAGTGGCCTGGTAATGATTGTGCACACAGTTGGACAGATATCCAGGTCAGACTCTAGGAAATTCAGGTATTAGTCAGTAAGGGCCCCAATAGGATATTAAAGAGAAGCTGAGATGAACCAACATTGTGCAGTTTTTTACTAAAAAGAGCTCTTTAAGATGTAAAGTTTTTAAAGTACGCTTTTTGACTCATTAAGAACAGGGAACTCCTGGCTTTGGTGATATTTGGTTCCTGAAAGTTATTGAAAGTGGAATTGAGGTGTTTGTTATTTCATTCTGAAATCCTTTTTCCTTCAGACTGATGTTTCAATGGTTAATGTCCTGCCCTGGCATTTTTTCACCACTGTTAGGACTGGAATACAGTTTTCCGTGTAGCAGTGCTTTTGTAATGGATGAAATGACGGAGTGGGAGTTTGGAGACATGTGTGGGCAAGCTGTAGAGAAATTTTGGGAAGAATATTAGTTTGAAACTTCACTTTTCTCATATACAAATAATGCAATGCTTTTTAAAATGCCTTTTCCAGTACCAAATAAGGCACTATAACATGAGTGGCAGAGCATTGTTGTACTGCCTGGACATGTCTGAAATGGGAAAAAACCCGAGTGTTTGAAATTTGGAGCTTTTATCCTTACAGATTTTCCTTAGAACAACAGCCTGACAGGTTACAGTTGTGCCAATAGTAGGCCCTTTGAAGTCACAATAAGGTACCACTCTTTGAGAGGGTAAACAAGCAGCCTCTCTGAAAGTACAACAGGATGTTTTGATTGTTTGCTAATAAACAGCCTGAGCCAGATGTAGAGTGAACAGTCTGAAGAAGCCATTCTTTGTGCTGCCTGTGAAATAAAACATGATTTGTTTTTGCATGGATCCAGTTAATGCCACACATTGAGGACATCGGGTATGATAAGGCAGAGAAACAAAGAAACGTTAACTTGCATGTTTTGTGATTATTTTTTTTTCCCCAGTGGACATAAAGTGCTGAAATTCTCTCAAAAAAAAAAAAAAAAACCAAAAAAACCAAAAAAAAACCCCCACGCCAAAAAGACAAGACAGAGAATGGAGTTGGTTTAAAAAAAAACCAAATAAAAAACTACAAACCCCTACAGTCAAAGACGAAACCACATGTACATTTGGGGATTTTTTTTAACCTTTTGCAGAATTACCTTGTAGCATCTGTTAAATCTGAAGCCAAAAGGCAGAAAATATGGATTTTTAAAAAAATTCATAGTGCATGGAATAATTTTTTACCACTTTTACTATGTTGTATCAAAAAAATGGCACTACTGTGTTTCTTCACATATCAACAGTATACTTCTCAAAACCTGTATAGATAGTGCTATGATGAGAGAAAATATTTGTTCCTCTGACGGATCATGTGAACTGAATTATACACTAGAGAAAGTATAATTTAGTATTAATTTTAGATAATCTGTTTATGCTGCATGTTCATTCTTGATAATGCATAGACACTGTCATAATAATGGAATAATAGTTTGAAAGAATATAAGAATTATTACGTGAAATGAGAAGAAGATACGGATACCACTAAACAGAAACACAAAAAAATAGAAGCAACCAAGGGAAAGTTATTTAATTGAATGAGTAGCCAAAAATGTATCTTGTGATACCTTTGCATTATTATTGCTCTAACACATCCTTAGTTTAGTGTGACTTCAAGAGTCTGAAAGGATGAACGGGGAATCACTTTGGTTTATGAATTAGTGTATTCAGTCATTTAAGCCTAAGAAGTAGAGTATTCAGAAATAACCATTGTTATCAACAAGTATGTTGTGACAACATCCTGACAAATAAAACTTTTGTGTTCATGTTTCAGCATTTCAGGGAACACCTCGACAAACTTTTTGCAAAAGGAATTGGAATGCTGGACATTGCTTTAAATGAAGCTTTCAACATGCTCAATGAAGTAAGTTCATGCTTTTCAGATTTACACTGGGGACACCTTTCTTGCTGTTTAGCAACTTCTCTCAGTTTTAAAACAATAAATTAGAACTCAAATATGTGATGATAGTAATATATTATCTATAGAACAGGAATTCTATATAACGTAAATGTGGTTGTATATATAAACAAATTTACACTTTTATATGTTTTATGTTGATGTATTTTGTATCTATAGATACACCTATACATAGATGTGTATGTTAAATAAGGTTTATTTCAGCAGCTGTTCTATGTCTTCAAAAATACCAGGCTAACATGAACATTTCACAGTTTGTTCTTTTTTTATTTGGAAGAGTTAATATTTCATGAATGACACCAATTGGTATATTCATAAACACTTTGAGAATACACTGTTATTAGAGTTGTGAAATTATGGTTTATGAGTTTGACTTCTGGCATGACAATTATCTCTTATTGCTTGTATAAAGGAAGTTACTTGAACACTTTTGGACTCTGAAATGCTCTAAGATAGAGGGAGAAATATAAAGCTTTGTCTAACCAGCTCAGAGGTATTATTTTAATCATTTTTCTGCCAAAAACATGCAGGTAACTTTCTGATAACATTTCCGAGAATAATGTCTATAAACAGGAATAGAGTCTCTAGGAGGTGAACATCATGAGCATGGAGATAATCTAGTGCAGGGCCTGCTTTTGCTCACAAGGTACAGGTCAGTTTTAGTGGTTATGGTGATTCTATGTGGAGGATTTCAGGGAGATTTTTCTTGTCATTTCTGGCAAAAGTAAAATATATTGTCAGTCTATTCATTTCAACAAAGAACAATTTTAGCAACATTTTAACTCAGCTGACTATGTGCTCTCTTGGGAATGTTCATTGGGAAAAACAAGGAAAGAAAGGAGTAAAGTGAACAGTAGCAGTAATGAATTCTATATCTTAAAAATCATGTAACTTTAGAACTAATATGCATCCTAACTAACCTCAGTTGGATTTTAAGAATTCAGAAAAAATAGTCATAACTCTTGAATTAATAGATTATAGAATTAAGATTGAGCTAGGCCAAATAGTATTTTTAGAAATTTTATTATTATCACTCATATTTACCAGGGTTGTTCTGGAAAAAAAAAATTCAGTCACAAATAGAGGTAGCTTATCCCTTTTTTTCCCTTTTTTTCCCTTTTTTTCTTTTCTTTCCCCTGCACCCCTTCCCCCTCTTCCTTAAGTATAATCAGTTATTTGGGGGAAAAAAATATTAAAATCTGTTAGTCTGCTGGAATATGGAAAATCTTATCTAAACTAAGTAGCAAATTGTCTTTTGATTGAAGGATGTACATTGCAGAGGAGACCTTAAACCACAACAGTCTCCAGAAGGTTTTTTTTGACAAGTGTACCTGCCTTTATACTGTGCATTTATAGAATAATTAATAGTTCTAAAGCCTTTGGATTCATCTTGAAGGACAATATTGATCAATTGCTTTCCAGGCATAAAATTCTAAAATGAAAAAAGGAGGATTTTCCTCCACCCACTGCTTGTGTGTTCAGCCAGACAGTGTGGAACTAATGCCTTCCTGTGGTGCATGCCAAAAATGACAATGGGAAAAGGTGCATCAAGTAAAGAACACTTTGAGTTATTTTAGAGTGTTTGAATTAAGAATTCAAACTAAATTAAGAATTGTGGGCACCAAATATAGTCTTAGGAACCAGAAACACAGCAGTAAATAGCAGCCAGCCTCAATGCAAGAGTAGCTCTCTGCTGGTCTTGCAAATCTCTGTAAACTGAAAAAAACCCACGTTACAGACAGTGATCAAGCCTACCTGAAATGAGAATTGTTTTGTTTCATTTTATTTTGTTTTAAAACCTGTGAGACAACTGAAGTTATAACAATAAATATGGTATAAAAGTCTCATTAGATAAACTGATAGTTTCAAGAGCAAGGGGAACTCACATCCCATGTACTGAATTGTACCCATGAGGGAGATCTGTAAGGTCAGGATGGGTCATGCTACATGTGTGTTCAGATCTATGCAAGGTGGTATATTGATTGTTTCTATTTATACTATAAAAGGAAGTATAATAGGTTCAAGCCTTCTTGCATATAAACTTTCAGAAATGCCAGCATAAAAATCTCTGGGAGTTTCTGCTGAGCAGCCTAGCTTCAAAAAAAAAAGCTACTTAATCTTTTCTTAAAAGAGTACAGAAAACTATTTTCTCTTTTTTCTACATATGAAGGATGTGACCTTCATATGTCAGAAATCTGTTCTTGTAAAGTATAACTTAGCTAAGGATGTCTTTTCTACATTGAAAAAAAAAAAGAACTAGGAAGTGGGGGCAGGTAGGAAAGATAAAAAAAGAGAGAAAGCTTTGTCTTACACAAATAGTCTATTAAGATTCTGGTTGGATTTTAGAACGGTTCAGGGGTTACACTAATTAAACTCAGTTAATTTTCCCTTGCAATTACCTTTCAGTATTTGCTATGGTTGTTAAGATTTGAAGATGGTTAATACTGATGTCTTTGAAAAGCACATTTTAAAAAAATCCACTTCCAAATTCTTTATAATCATCACTTTGTGCAGTGTACATTGTACAGTGTAAGGATGCAGAAGTGCTTGGTACAGTAGTTAGGCACCTACTATGTCATGTGACAAGTGCAATTATCTCTTTTGGTGACAAATGCACTCTTTGCAGTGATTACCTTTAAAAAAATCATAACCAATTAAATAAAATTCTGTGACATTTCAAAGACTGTTAATCACAACCAAATGCAGTAAATGTCAGGATGCACTGAAATTTTTTCAGCTAACTGATGAATCACTGAGTTAATTGTAGTTCATCATAAGGCCCTTGTCATTGTTATTATTATGGAAAACACTTTCATCACTCTTGCTATTCAATAAAATTAAAGTTTTAGGCAAATATGAGAAGATATTACTCATCAAAGTATTTGAATTTAATCTCATTCTTCAAAATACTCAGATAACTCCGTAGAATAAAGCAGATGCACATAGAGTGATGTTTTAAAATAAATGTATGAAGGCATTCCCCCCTCATTAATTTTTCTTTTAAGATACCTTGTCAGTTGACAAATACATTGTCCCTGTGAAGAAAAGATCCCTTCACAAAGCAGCTTCATCTTTACGAGAAAATATCAAATCTAAGATCATGAACAAATCCCACTTTAAAAATTCTACTTCTACTTAAGATTGGAAAAACTACCATGAGTGAAGAATTTTGTGGATAGTCTGCCCTGCCAGTATCACAGATAAGAATTTTCAACCAGCCACTGACCAGAATATACCTAAACACACATTAGTTGTCTGTTAAGCAACGTTTCTATTCCTCTTTACTGAGATTCCTTTCTGATCAAAAAGAAACTGCTCTGGGGGAGAAATGCAGGTGATAGAAATGATTGTTGAATGTGGGTATGAAGAAAAGAGGACAGAGCACTGCTGGAACCCACCATCCATCCTTTTCTACTGCAGGTGTTTTATAAAGATCAAATTTTTAGAAGTTCAGAACTTATTTTTAGAAACAGTGGCTTTTAAACTTTTGGAAGAACAGGGAATATGTAAGGGTGATCAGAAAGCTTAAAGACAGAGCAGTTGCTACACCAATTCAGATCAGAATAATCTGAATAATTTTTGATGAATACAGAAATGGTCAGAGTTCCTGCAAGGTAATTCACTTTTAAATGTAGGTTCTGCTTCTTAAATGGGGCCACCCTATTTTGGGGCACAACCAGGCTGGTTAAGGTGAGACAAGGTAATTGTTGCTTGGCTTTCTCTATGTTAAAAGGGTATAGGATGAGACCTTGCCTGACCTCGAATTTGATAAGGTACATGAAAACCACATGGGAGGAGAATTTCAGCCCAGTCTATAGAGTTGTTTGTAATATCCCAGTTCNTAAGGTACATGAAAACCACATGGGGGGAGAATAAAAGGAGATTGTTCTTTCATTAGTGTGTATTCAACTTTCAACCCAGTCTATACAGTTGTTTGTAATATTGATCTTTTCATGGATATTTTTTAAAGCGTTCACACAGAACAATTAAAAATCAAATAATTTTCCAGTCTTGCTTTTCTTTTTTGCTAAAAGCCTGATGTTTCACCTGGATTCTTTAAATATATAAGTACATGGAAAAATAAGAACCTATTCCATAACTGAAACAAATGGAGGCAATGAAGTCAAAATCAGAGCACCAGCTCCAGAATCAAGAGATCAAAGCTCATGTTATGACTCAGTCCAGTGTTCTTGCTCTTTGACAGGAGAAAATCTCATTTATATAATGATGGAACTTCCTTTGCGTACACCAAAGGATATGTTGATTGCTGTCTAAGTACCTGTACTCAAGTGCTGCTGTTCAGCAGCTTGAATTGCTTATATGTATTTGTTTAGAGTAATAGGAGAATCTCAAAATATATAAATAAGAACTTGATTCTCCCAGATAAATATTTTATGGGAAATAACATATGGAATGTAATCCTGAGTGAATCTGAATGCCATGTGAGTAGTCATATGTCTCTCTATGAGTTGTCTATCTTCTTTACTTTGCAGAAAAATCATCAGTCATTCATTCTTTTAAAATGACATTTAAATCAAACCAAACCCTATATAGATGCTTCAATACTTATCATCTACCTAAAACAGGGGAATATGGTTTTAATTTGGGGAAGTGCTGTAGTTGTGTATGTTTCTTATTTTTCGATTCAGTAAGAGCTTAATGTCTATGGTAAACTGTTTTCAGCCTGAATATTTTCATCTACTACTAATAATACTGGAGATTTCCCAAAATACATGTTTATCCAGTGTGATCCTGTGTATCTTCATTTAACAGGAATGTGCTGTGCCTCACGATTGTTTCCTTTCACAGTTCAATCACACAGGACAAGGAAGCATTTGCAGCCAAGCCATAATGTTGATCACTGATGGGGCTGTGGACACGTACGATACAATATTTGCAAAATATAATTGGCCAGACAGAAAAGTAAGTATGTTAACACCTTTATTTGATGGAAAACCTGAAGCTTCGTGTCCAATATAAAGTGTATGTCTATTGAAAATCAATAACAATCTTTCTAATGATGTAAAAATGATTTTGGATAACTGGATGTTTCACTGACGACAAAAATGATGTTTGTATGATATTGCTTGAGGATAGAGATGGCCTTTTAAAAGAGTAATGAACTTAGGTTCATAAGATATTAAGGCACCATTTCTCTCCAGGGTACATTTTTGAGCGTTATATAATCCTTCCCCTGTGAGACATCATTAAACAAGAAAATTTTCTCCTTTCTCCCAGAATACACATTAATAATTCAGTGCTTTTTCAAGCTAAAGATAGGTATGTACTGTGGATAGTGAATGAGTGGAGAAAGAGCAGATGTAGTACTCCATATTTTTAATTTCTTTATTTGTTAGAGCGAGGCGAAGGGTCGGCAATTGGTTTATTTGTATAAATAGTTTATTTACTTCTATTGGTCTGTATAAAGAAATTTGCCCAGAATTAAATTTCCTTGTTATATAACACATGGGAGTTTTGCAGTAGTGCAGAAACACCCTTTTCCTGATGAAGAAGTTCTAGTAGGCCTTGTATCTGTAGGTGAAATAGTTTCCTTTTACACTTTCTCTTCTGCTAAAGCAAGTTTCGGAACTATTTTAGGAAGTTTTTGTAGTTTGAGATACCTGCCATGTTACGTGCCTGTGAAAGCAACAACCAACTGTTTGAAGTGCAATTTGAGCAAATAATCGATAGTCATTCGTGGGCTGCATGGAGGTTCTGTGTTTTGGGGGAAAAAAATTAGTAGTTTTAACTGTAGCTTTTAGTCCTGCTTCTTTTTTATAAAGTTCTGTTTGTTTCCTGTTGTCTCTTTTCTTGTTTACCTGAACTAAACTTCATCTATTAGCAATTAATGTGCGAGAGAAAATGGGAAATTGGTGCCTTTTTTTTTACTGGCCTTCTGAAAATGTTATGCTAATTACTGCTAAATTACTGCTAATTTACTCCACATGTTGTGGAGTAAAAATTATGTGCAACCCTTTACTTTCTGTTGGGTAAGAGGTTATTATTCAGAGAATGTAGAGTACTAACTAACTGCAATCTGAAGACCTATTTTGCTCTTCAGGTACCTTGCTAGTTCCTCTTCTGTAATTTCCTTCTCTAAAAGAAGAAAGTTCATATTTTTTGTGATTTTTACCAGGATGTTCCAGGAAAACTGTTATCTTTGAAAGAATGCAAGGAAACCTTGGTATTTCTGCATATTCTGAGGAGACCTGTAACACTTAAATTCTTGTTTGTATTCACCCATGTTTCTGAATGTTTTCTGAGAGAAACAAGACAGCTATAACCTGATTGTGAAATTACTGTTTTAATAGCTGCATTTTCAGATAAAAAATGTTTATAAACAGCAGAGAAAATTTTTTCCTTTTTCTTTTTGAGTAATTTCCAGATGTTTGCATATACTTTTATCCCTATAGAAATGGTCTGAGAAGTGCTAATTTCAGCTATAGGTTTCATTATTTACTCTTAATATTTTAGTCAGTTAAATCTTGTAGTGGTTCAGGATTTCCATGATCAAATGATGTATGAAGAATTTTCATTAAGCAATATACAAATCTAAAGAAATTAAATTGAAACAAATTAAATAGAGCAAATAAGGAATATGACTAAATCTAAATAATCTTTGAAATTTCAGTCGGTATTTCTGGCACCTTCTCCACCCTACCACTCTTTTCCAGCTTTATTTATGATCATGTGACTTTGTTGTATGAAAACACAATGTTGTCCCACTGGGAAGAGGGCTTAAAAATTAAAAGTCATGTGGCCAGTTCTTCTGCTCTTATTCAGTGGGATACTATCTAATCGAAGTTGTTAAGTTCTCAAATGTTCCATGAGAACATTCTGCTTTATCTATCAAACACTGATGTCTAAGGAGATTCACAGAACCTCTCAGTAGGATGTGCCTCTGTGTTGTATTTTCTTATAAGATGAAGTTAGTTCCTGTCTTAAGAAGAAGAGACCATCGGGAGACTCTCTCTATCATAAGAAATCAGTAAGGAAGGAATTCTCTGAAACAGTCAGCTAAGTATTTTCAGAAAACCATGTGTTGTATATCTTTCATGTGCAAATCCACAGCTATATCTGAGATAACAATACTCAGCACAGCTGTTGCAATAAGCAACAGGACAGCTTTCCCTCCGGGAATATTTCGGCAAAGGCCCAGCAGGAAGAACCCTACCTTGTTTAGCAAGGACATGGTGTTTAGGGAGTAGCTTTTAGTTCATGTGCAATATTCTACACAGCTCTATAAAAATATTTAATGTATAAATTGCCTTCTAAATTGTGTATTAGAAAATATGCAGGGGGAAAAAAAAATCAAATCACTTTGTCGTCTTTTCAGCCTGAAATGTTTCAGTATGAAAAATGTAAAAGATTTCCATATGTATGCTTTAATGCATTAGAGCCTTCAATGTTTTTATAGGATTTGTTGTTCTGGAAAGAAAGACTTATTCAAAATGCAATGGCCTACATATTCCTACATATTTGCAATTTCAGTGTGTCTAAAAGTTATGTATCTTGTGCACTTCACATTAACTGCTCTTGCATTACACCATCTTTATTCTCTCCAAAGCTGTTTTTTTATATTTGTAAGTCACACCTTTGAACTGCTTGACAAGGTTTTTTAGTCACATTGTTTGTTCTCTACTCATAAGTGTATTGCCTTTTCATTCTTTCTTATCATTTATATTTTTCCTGCATTTTGATACTGGGGTAGGCAGTGATGGAAAAGGTAATAGCTCCTAATTGAGGTAAGTTATTAAGTTTCTGTTTACCTCAATTACCCTGTCAGCAAAGTACCAATTCCAGTTATAACTTATTTAATAGTGGATAATATTAAATATGTCATCAATAGTTCCAACAGAAACATCTTCTTTTATAGAAGGGAAGAAATTCTTCATATAACTGTGAAGGCTTTACTAATTTGTTGGTGACAATCTCTAAAAATGGAGAGTTAAATAAATTATCAGGAAGTAAATAACAATATTTTCTTCCTTTTCCCAAACCATTTATATCTCTGTAAAAGATAACATTAAATAAAACAAACACTATGTAAAGAGGGATAAGAGCATTTTATTACACAGTATTGTAGATATATTCTGCCTGAAAACTGATTAAAAATCCTCTTCCTTCTGATAAGGCATTAAATTAAAATTGTGCTGCAATGATTTTTAAAAGGAATAAAGTGGCCCCTGCTAAATCACCAAAGTAGCTTAAATTAGTCAATTGAGTTTTTGGGGGTGAAATCAGGCTGATTTTGTGTATGAGCTAGAGACTTAGGATCATGACTATTTAAAATTATCTTCTGGACTGTTTCCTTGAAAGAAGAAATGCTTTTATTTTACTGGGTTTTTTTATGAGTCTCTCAGCAAAAAAAAACAACCTCTGTTTCTCCATGTTTTCCTAATATCTTCTGCTACTTAAAATGTAAATCTAGTAGAAGCTGTTTTTATAACATACTATATTTTATTTACATGACTAAGTCTCTAAGTTGGTAATGTTTAAATCCCTTTTTTATGAGTCCTTACATGCAATCCTGCACCTTAAGCAGATGATTCTCTTACATTATGGATGAGTTTGTGTTATTTATATAATTTTTGTCATTCATGAAACTTACATTCAGTAAGTTTATGTAATTCACATGAAATACCAAAAAAAGAACAATTAATCTGCAAGAGTAAAGACATCTACACTGTTATATAAAAACCAAGATTTNAATTTTATTTTTTAAGGTCTTTTTTCAGGAGAAAGCCTCCTAAGTCTCCAAATATCTTTTTGATGTCAGCTGGAACAGAGTTGTGCTTTTACACTATATTATTGCTTCTACTATTATATCCAAATGCACTATTAGAAACAAGTAAAATACCTTCAATATTTCACTAAGTACCTTATTCTAATTTAAAAGGCTGAAAAGACATGAAGGGGGGATGCAGGCAGATGCATAGACTTGACTACGGGAAAAGAGAACTCCTCAGGTTTGTTCCCAAAAAGTAGTACCACTAATTTCTTTTCTTAAATAACACAGTCCTCTTTCTTCCCAATTGGAAAATTCCAGCGAGTAACTGATGGAAAATTCCAGGAAGATTAATCTTGCAAATATTGCTGAAANTTCAGCATGTAGCAGAAATAAGTATTTAAAAAAAAGAGTACCAAGAAAGTGTTTGTTTACAATAACATCTGTAATATAGTTGCAATAATTTTATTTTTTAAGGTCTTTTTAAGGATGTGCTGTAGCACATCAAAAAATGAAATTACAATGAGATCAGAGGTATTCCAAAGCTTCAAGCTCTGATATATTCTCAGTTGAAAGCCATTTTAGTCACTAATTGAAAATTAGTCAACTTAGAAGAGAAAGTGTCTACTTACATATGATTTTATTTATTTTGACATTTTACATATATCAAGACTGTTCTCAGTATGTTGTGAAATTGCAAAGGAAAACAATTCAGTATAAATGTATGAGGAAACACTTTAAAACCCTATTGACTCAGCAGCAACTTCATGACTCTT